>OY754327.1:137800785-138104338 GCA_963573305.1 Pyrrhosoma nymphula
GTTGGTAATACGACCATTCCATTACATTGTGATAAAAAGAAATGATAGCCTGCGTAAGAGCTGAAAGAGTACAATCATCGACAGAGGAAATTCTCAGAGAGTAATACATCAAAAGGGGTTTTTATTTGGGAGGATAGCAAGGAAGAGAAGCATGATTATTCATCAAGTGGAAAAAGTCATATTAGTTACATTACAATATAAATTAAGCACAGGCGACAAATAGATACTCATTATCAACCTTTAACTGAACCAATATAGATCACTTACTTTCAATTTAGGCTAATAGACTGAAGCCAGACTATATAAACCATTCAATAGGTTGAAATTTCGGAAGTAGTCAAGCAAAATGATTAAATCACGTTAATTTCTCCAATCGATTGAAGAAATAAATTATCCCATGATATTCCCTTAAAAATCTATAATCAATAATTACACAAAATCAGAAAAATATGACAAAATATTCCTTATTTCTGGAAATAGATAACTGGAATATCATTATAATTTCAATATTTCCAATTATATAATAACTCCATTCGTTATTTGGTTAACTTGCAATGGAGTATTGTTATACGGCATTAAAACGAACTCTTTGCTCGCAGTTTCCCCTTTACATGCTCCAGTGGATCTCATTCTAAAAATGTAGTACTGGCATTCATACACAATTAACTATGTAATTGTAATCACTGACTTTAGCAGCATTTTGATTGAATCCCAAAATAAACAATTGGAAAGTAAAAGCGTTTAAGCCGATTGAGTTGCAGTAGCTCTCCTTTCTGTCCTCTGCTAAGCCAATCCTGTATCACCTTAATTTGTAGACTTGAGGTATTTTATGTCTTCCTCCGAAGAATTCCCCATTCAATTTCCTATCCATGGCAGTCTTAGGAGGACAACTATCATAGTATGTCCTACGAGGTTGTCTATTAGTCCAGTCAATGAAGGGGTTGTAGAGGATATGGAAGAGGACAGAGACCAAACTTCAGGGAAGTGTTTGGAGTTGATAGGAGGTAAACATACTAAAAGTACCCGGACCTAGGAGGGGGGCGCAGAAGGTCTCCTCTTTTTTTTCACTCATATCTTGAATACGTTGCGTGGTAGCGAAAAGATTACTGATTCTAAAGTAAAAGATGACAAAATGTACTACAAAATAGTTGGAAAAATGACTTGTAGTAAACTTTTTTCGATTTGGGACCACTGTGCGGCAGCATGTAAATGTACTTCAACATGTATGCACATAGGGTAAAAAAGTGAGTATACATAAGCCTAGTGTATATTTAGTTCATCAAACACATTTTCCTACCATTTATGTATATTAACACAACATACTGCTATATTAACAGTATACAACCCTAGAAAAACGGGAAAGAGCGATGTACGGTTTTCTTACGAAATTCCGGAATTTCCCTAGAAATTTCAACTTGCTGTAACAATTGACCAGTTGAACATAAAATATTAAATGATGTCTCATTTTAAAGGCAATGTATCTCCCTACAACTATTCTCCCAAGGACTTTGCTGTAAAACTGAAAGCTGAGCTGCTAAAAGGAAAAGTTTGTCAACAAACGTGAGGAAATTAAGCATTTTTCCAATATTTACAATTATCGCTAGCATATATCTCGATAACTATGAGGAATAGAAATAAACGTATAAGGAACTATTTTGTAGTACATTTTGTCATCTTTAGTTTTAGAATCAGTAATATTTTTGCTACCACGCACCGTTTTCAAGATATGAGCGAAAAAAGGACCTTCTGCGCCCCCCTCCCCCCCTAACAACACCTCCTAGGTCCGGGGACTTTTAGCATGTTTACCTCCTATCAACTCCAAACACATCCCTGAAGTTTGGTCTCTCTCCTCTTCCATGTCCTCTACACCCCCCTTCTAGGCGTTCGTTGACTGGACTATATCCGTGTTGGCGAACTTCTTTCTTCCCTCTCATAGCAAGGCTCTTTCATCAGCGATTCGGTCCGACCATTTCACTTTCATCAATCTTTTGTATAGAAATATTTCTAATGCTCCCTATTTCCCTAAAGAGCTTTTATTCTTTTTGGCTCACACTACAAACCATGCTACATAAATGGTGGAAATGAAGAGCTGCTTCCAAACTAGGGACACTAACTGAACTGCCTTAAGATTTAGTCAAGAAGATGAGGCTATCCTGAAGACTAAAATAAATCTCATTTGATTCATCAAATTCAGCTGATTCTGCTGACAGGTTTAGAAAACTCTTCCCAAAGTTCCAGTTATTTTATGTGACTTAGACTCGAGGTAAATCTCTTTCCCGTTCCAACGGATGACTTAATTTAGCAACAGGCTCTACCTGAATGTTTAATTTATCTACCCTGAGGAGCTCAACATTGCTTTATCTTCTTCGTTATCTAGCATAATTACTGATACATGAAAAAGCAATCATTGAGCTTCACCCAAGTTTAAATGGTAATTCATTTTTTAACTTTTAAAAACGCCTACCGACTATTGGTAAGGGCAATAAAGTAAGAGAATCCTCATATTTCATACATAATGAGAATAAAACTATTGGATGGCTTTTTATATACCTGCTACTTTAAAAATTCAACTAATATTTATGGAATAATTGAAAAAACATGAAAAATGAAGATACCACGGTAACGTCTCGTTTTCGAAACCGGTGACCACGAATAAAATGTTGATACTTCTGCGGACCAAGTAGAGAAAAGAATTTTCACCAGAAATTTTTGTCCCTTTTACAGAAAAAAACTACTTCCTTTTCACTTAGGCAAAGACTCGGACAAGGGATAACAGGAAAAAATTACCGTACAACCAAAAATTACTTACTTAAAAAACTGGGTGAAAATATTACACAATCGTACAGCATTGAAAACACTATGAAGTAAATCATAAGCAAAACCGTCTCATATAGTCACCACACAACAAATAGCTATAGGGGGATTCAAGACTACCGAGTCCAAAAAATATATCAACTGATAACCGTAGGTGAGCGTGTGCAGTCACATAATTTCATTACGATTACTCCAATCGATGAAGAGGTTTTTCAATTCATTTTCCCTTCGCATACCTTTCTATGGACTGTGCAGACTAATAAAAATGAATGTTTGTTACAGGACAGCAATAATAATTAATGGTCACCATTAGTGGTCTTCATTTACTGAAAAACCACTAGTAACTTGTTAAACCCTTCATAAGGGATATATTATTCCCATACTTCGTGAGCATAAACATAAAACGTCCTGGATTTTTATTGCCTTAGCTAATAATAACTGCTGTGTCGTTGCAAGTTTATAAAGAAAAAATGCTTATTCTGTTTCAAACCTCGATGCATTAATTGCTATATTACACGTCATGCCAGGTGCGAACGAGAAAGCAAAAAGCATTCCCCAATACCGAGGCCGTCGAAGCACGCATTCTGCAAGGGATCCCTGTTTACGCCTCGTTGCACCAACCCCCATTCCCCTCCTACAGACCTCTCAACTCCGACCAATTCACCACACACCCCCTCCCTACACCCTCTATACCCTCCCCTCTCTGGTATGGGAACCATACCCGCGCACATTCAACTCCCAAAGATATCCCAAGAGAGAGAGAGAAGTGCGATTCCACATTTTTTTGTCTCCCGGCAAAACATCCAGTGTGTCGTTGCCCGCGTTAACATTGGGTAAACAACCCAGTCTCCGCAGCGGGATATGCGCCCGCTTTGGGGCGGGGGGGTGGAAGTTGGGAGGGGATGTTGGGGTGGGGAGGTAGGCTTCTGGATTAGAGAGGGGGGTACTTCCCTGCTAACCCTCCCCCTTTTTCCGGCTTCATCCGCGACCGGTATGAAGGGTGGGAGGGAGAGATGTTTAACCCGTCCCCGTATCGACGTCATCCCATAACAGAACCCCTTTACCCTTATCCGTGGCACAGACCCACATACACAAGAGAGAGCCCAATGCCCTTTTATCGCCGTTATTTGGATGCCTTTTCGAGATATGTCGTGGGCACCCCATCTTCCTCCGACGCTAGGGCGGGCGTGGAGTGGGGCCGCGCGTTTTGAAGATGCCTTATGATGAGCAGTTATCGTCCCCAAACTCCCCCCCAACAACCCTCCTCCTTCCCGGGTCTTCCTTTTCGCCCCCTTCCCTCGTGTCGGCCGGATCCAAGGCGACCCCCAGACCATTCTTATCCTTCACCCTCTCCTGCATCCCTCGCACCCGATGTAAATATTCCGACAAACAGGGCGAAGATCGATACGAATATTATTGATCCGTTATGGTGAAGGATATGTATTGAGGAGGAGGAAGAGCGGGGAAGAAAGACCATCGTCCCGCATCTCCAAATCGAGGTCTTGTCGTCTCCCACACCCTTTCCCTCTCCTTTCCACCTCCTGCCGTACACCCTCACCACCACAATTCCCCCCATCGTACTCATTCTTCACAACAGCAGCCTTTTCCCCTCTGCCCCACCCTTATAACGCTCTTCTTATGTGTTTTTTTATATTTGCGCTTTTTCTTTTTTTTCCCTTCCCCTTATTTCTGTCGAGGTCGTGATATTTTTCCAATGTTTTGCATGCTCCTCCCTCTACCCTCTACTCTACTCCCCCCATCGCCCTAGTCCCCTTCTCCCGAGACCCTTCGCATCCCCTACACACACGCAACGTTCCCGAACCCTCACGTATTTTCCCCTTTTCCTTCTGATGCGCTTCTTTTATTTTTCCCAAAACCCCTTACCACCCTCTAACCTCTCTCACCAACCACCTCTCGTAGCCCGGCCTCCTCCCGAAAACGGAACGAGAAGAAGCGATTTTCGGATGCGGGATACGTCGGGGGTGTCATCGGCGACAATGGACAGGCGGAAAGGGGGGGAGAGGGTAGAGGAAGAGGAAAAGGAGTGGGGAGAAGAGGTAAGCGAGGATATAAGGGTTGACGGAGGCGCGTGTTGATCCCCGCTCGCCATACCCACGAAGTAGGCATAGGGATAGAGAAACTTGGTGGCACTTGCCTGCGAAGATCATGAAGTCAGGGAAAGGAAATCATTCAAGAGAGGTGGGATAACGGGGCTCAGGGTCGCTCCAGAGGTCCTCACGAGAAATCTTTGGTGCCTCCGCCCGCTTATCCTCGCTTGATTTACCCTCACTAACCTATGGCTCTCCGCTGGCGAGTGCCACCAAGTTATGCTATGTGTGCACTATCGTAGGCGCTTAAGACCGAGTGAGAAATCGCACCATCATAATTTTCATTTTTAACACCGCCATTTTACCATGGTGAGTGATGAGTAAACTGGTAAAGATGAAGCGCGTTAATCAAACAAAGGCGAGAAAAATGGAGAAGGTTATTTCGAAGGGGAATTTTAGAGGTGTGTCACTTGGAACGAAAATCTTTCCCAAAATAGCAAAAGTCTCAGGGACGTGGACATTATCCTTTCGTTTGTAATTGCCTGCTTCCCTTACACTTTTTCGTCGTGACTCCAGTACAGGGCAGTACAGAGGTTCAGAAGTAACTCAATAAGTAATGTGAATGTACGTCGATTAGTTACGTAAGCACGTATCATCGTAGTGTGAACCGGGCATGAAGGATATATGAGGGGCAGGAGGGACTTATGAGGGAAAAGGGAAATAAGGGGTTTTTCAGGGGAGATCGGTCCTGAATGAATGAGAGAGGGGGAGATTGAAGGGGACGGTCTCTGTGAGGGCCAAAAGAGGAGTGGGTGGAATTATCGAGGGGCGAGACGGGGTTTCGGGGGGATGCTGGGAGTTGAAGCTGCGACGGAGGCTACGAAGAGCACGACAGGAACAACGCTACAAACCGAAAGAGGCGATGGCCCGACCCCAAGTTTATTTCACGACTTTTATTCGCTTCCCTCCCACCTCACCCGCAGCGACAGCCTCCGTTCAATCCTTCCCAGAATTCCCTCTCGACTCCCCACACTCCGCATCCATCCACCCCTCATTTCGCCTCCCGTTGGCCTCGCAACGTTTCTGTCTCACGCCAGGCTCCTCTCCTCAGGATATTTGGCCGGAGAGAGCTTAAGGGGTGACTTAACAATCGAAGAGCAAAAAATAGTGGTAAACAAGAATGGTATGTTCTATACGACAGTGGTAAAAGCTTGGCATTGCAGCTTCCAGAAAATTCCATAACGACAATCAAATTATAATGAGGAGCAATCACGGCCGGGAGATGACCCAGCATCTGACTTTTCCTAGTGACTTGTGTGAGCCCTTTCCACAAGTTTTATTTTTTCCTCTAAAACAATATTTTGGTAGTCTGCAACGTGAAAAGTAAAATCCCATGTATAAATATGATTGGAGAGGGTGTTCAAGATTGAAATGTCACACAAATCACACAATCACATAAAACCTAGTGCAGCAGGTAAAAGTTAAAGTTAAAATTATAATGCATAAGCCGAAATAATACGATTATAGTATTCAATATTGCATTGAAAACAAGCCAAAATTCCCCAAAAACAGCGACGAAATATTCATTCTGAGAGAAAACCACATCACATGGCTATAACATCACTAGAGGATACTGTTAACACGGAACCTTTGGCCCATAGTGAAATATTCACGCCATACATGGTCTAATTCATGTAACGGGACTTTCACTTGAAAAATACAAATCATATGTCGCGACTAAAACGTCAAAAATTAAACACATAATCGTCGTACTTATCACCATCCACTCAACACCTTACAGAATATGTAACTGATATAGTAGCCGCGACATTGGGAAGATAAATACGGGTTACCATTCATATATCACTGCCAAGTCCAAACAACAGCCTAGTCACTAGTACATGACTTGGTTCCCAGCAGTTTTATCGGGAAATTTCGACGAGGAAAATAGCTATACTATTAAGCTAGAGGATTCAACACAAAATATCAACTCTGGAATTGGCTAGACTACGCCTGCCTATTTTCGTCTACCCATCCAATACACTCTCTGTTCCATGTATGTTTCTCGTCCCACAGTTTCGAATATCTCGCCCGCTCCTTCCCCCCCTCCTCCCCCACCCTATGCGCTTTCCAAATCTCAGCCGTCACCCCTGTTTACCACTCCCGGATTATCCCCGCATCGCCCCATTCCACCCCTACCCCTCTCGCAGTTCCCCCCTCCTCTCTCCAAACCCCAAGAAAAGTGTTTCAACCCTCCCCTCCTCCCTACCCACACGTCTTCGCACCGACGCTTTCCTTTCTTTATGGCTTTTATTGCGAATCTTGTCAAATATTTCGATTTCTCCTGGCAATATCCCCACTCTGCTCTCTGCCATACTACCACTTTACGCCTCCACCCTTCTTTGAAACTCTGCTAGCGAGGATTCAGAGAATGGCACTGTTACACACAAACGAGAGAACGGCATCTTTCCTATACATCTCGTATCCATTACCGAGTAGAGAAGATAAACTCACACGATATATGTTTGTCTATATCAACCTATGAAGGAAAATGATTTTTTTAGTAAATGCCCGACAATAAACCAGTTAAACTCCTCTTCGACTTCATCCCTTACTATGAGTTTTCCGAGCAATAAATCAAGAGAGACACCTTCTAATTGATTATTTGCTAAGCAGAATAAAAATTTCAAATGACCATGCGAAGGAAAAGGAATTCAAGAGTTGCAGTAACTGTTCGTTAATGGAGTACCGTCAAACGATATAATTAATGGTACATAAGGGTGCACTGCTTCTACTGCTTACATACCATAAAATAAATTGAGTGATAGGATTTTTTTAATACACAACAATAGCGTTTTATGGGTGGTTCAATGATCCTTAGATTGCTCTCACCTTCCATTAATTAGTAGATAATTTACAGCATAGGCCTTTTCCCTTAAGAATATTTTAGAACGAGCTTGTAAACAGGTACACAATAGGTTCTGTAGTCAAAAGATTCGAGCGTAGTTGATTTAATCGTCCCCCAGGCTGCAAAAATATAGTTTTGTTCCACTACCCTGTAGTTATTACAACTAAAACGACCTCGGTGGCGGCGGGGTAACGTCCTCGCTAGCTAACCCGAAGGTCGTGGGTTCGAGTCCCGCCTGGGGAGGATATTTCACCTTCCAGGGCATGGTTGTGTGTGCTCGTCCATTTTTAATTGTTAATACCCCCATGCATAGGCCACATAAGAACTGTTTTCAGATGCTGTTGTTAAATTAAAAAAAAAAATAATTTTAAAAAATTATCAGAAAATTTGTCACATCCGAGTAGTTTATCCACCCTTGGTAAGCCACGCAAATATCAACTCCCTAAATAAAGTTGTATAAAGGCAGATGTGGTGGAACTCATTCATTGTAATTAAATTTCTTTGCAGTTTTCCACTCATTTTATTAAATGTAGGTTTGTGCGACCAGTTTCGATGTGTTACATCATTGTCAAGCACGTTATGATACTAAACACATACTAAATAATAAAATAGTATTAGTTTAGTATCATAATGTGCTTGACAATGATGTAATACATCTAAACTGGTCGCACAAACCTATATTTAATAAAAAAAGTGGAAAACTGCTAAGAAATGTCTTTACTATCAACTCCCTCCCCAAGTATTCTCATAATTCTGCACGGATCGGAGACATGAAGTTTTATATTCTATATTTGTTTTCATCGCGTAAATATCTCTCGTGTAAGACTTTTTTAATGCCTTCGATCCCGCGGTAAATCGGAGTTCGATTGGTTTCTTTTCGATTCATTCATATCGAGACAATTTTCAGCGGCTTATGCGTCGTCACGGTGAGGACTTGGGATGATGTTTGTCTTTTGAGAATTTTTTCTCCCGTTTTATTCTCGACCATCTTATGACGTTTGGCATTCCCTCGAATGGCAATAACCCGCTCTCTTCGACTCGTGTATGGGTCGTCGTGATAGCGCGGGAGGGGACTCATCCCGTCTGGGGAAGGGAGGGACGATTCCGCTTCCAAAAGCAGTCCCGAAAAGGAAGAGGGTTTTAGGGGAGGGTGGTTCAGTGCTAGGGAGGAATGATCCGAGGGAAAAGGGGGCCACAAAGGGGTGGAAGGGCTCGGACTTGCAAAGTTGGGACTGTCGTTGAAGGGGCAGTATCCACACGGAGTAGTCTTCAGCTTGTCTGTCCGTGTGGGAGTGTTCGAGGGGTTAACCCCTCTTAAGTACCGATAGCAAAAGGAAGAATGGAGAATCTAAAGCATACCTATAATAATGTAAGAGAAACAATTGCACTTTTCCACAAAATGGTTTATTACGTACAACGCGTTTCGGCTCACAGAGCCATCATCAGGTACAAGACGCCGGAAAAATGTGATACAATATGGGTATCCAGTTGACTTAATAGCTAGATTATTGTTTTTTTCCATTCCAAGGGAGCGATTTCGAATCCCGTCAATGGCGGAGATTTTCCAGTGGCTTCTCTAGTCCTTTTGAGGTGCTATGTGGAAAGTACTCCACGCGGTGGAATTCGTCCGAAAGAAGAGACCCCTTGGAGTCTATTTTTGAGATTAGGCTGACGATAACGCCAGGTTTCTCTACTCTCATCCTCTGTTATTCACCTCTTTCTACCCCACTCACCTATCCTTAATGGACCAAATTACCTCAGATATCCATCGCCTCCTCTAATAATATCTATAAGAACGAACGAGAGGAGGGGGTTGGGGGTTGTTGTAGCGGCTAGAGTATTATAGCGTATTCAAAGTCTCACCCCCATCCCGAAGGCCCGAGCTTAAGTCCTGAAGTGGAGGACATTTTTCAATGAAAACCAGATTCCTTATTGAGTACTTCGTAGAGAGCACTTCAAGTACAGTACTCCGTCCATCGAATGGGACGTAAAATAGTTGTCTCCTTGGGGCCTTTCGTTGAGAGAAAGCTGATGCCCATGCCTAATCTCTCTCCACCCTTCCCTCATTTCCCACGTATGCCTTCCCTTACCCTTCATACCCACCTGTTATCAATGACCTAATTTTTTCGCTCACCTCCTCAAATAACTAAACAACCAACTGAGGAAGAAGAATCTCAATAATAGATGTACGGGATTCAGGTTTGCTCGGTGACACACTTTCTATGACGACGATCTGGGTTTGAAGCTCGGGAGGATTTCAAAGCAGAATCCGAAACACTGAAGTGGTGCCGCGAGTATAGCCGTTAATTTTGTAAACTCACCCTTCAAATGGAATTTGAAATTATGGACCCTCTGCCTTATAAACAATAGGTTATTTCAACGTCTAAGTTCTCTCCAGCCTTGTCTCATTCTCTAAATACCCGACCTACGTCAAACGACTCATCAAAACTCAATGGTCTAAATGACCTTCACTATCTGTCACATTTCCAAAGAACTCTTTAGATTTTATAAAAACTACCATTTTTTCAGAAAGCTAGCGTGTACAAAGGCTCACAACGTTTTGTTGCGTATGGAGGGTAGTCAAACCGTCATAACATACAAATCCACAGTCGGAATACTCGCGCAATCAAAATCGAAACCACCTATATTTTCGACTTTGAAACAAAAACCTCAATCATCCGTTCCTTGTATCACCTAATTCTCTTAAAAAAAACAATATTGGCAATTTAAAAATCGTTTAACCGTATAATTTTCCTCAAGAAAGTAATCATTTAAATATTACCACAATAATGCAACTAAGGGAATGTTATTTTACATTTTTTAATGTTTTGTTTTCAAAAACTTTCAAAGATGTGCTTTCTCACATCGGCATTTTAATTTGAAAATCATAAAAAGACACCAAGGCAAGTTTAAGAGCAATCTGTGACCAGTTGTTTATTCTCCTCTTCAGAGTTACGGTAAAAATCATTTAAGCCGCAATGCCGAAACATAAATATCCATGGGATAAGGGGTCTCGGGTCTCATCAATGTCTAAATATTTCCAATACGAGAAACCAAAGAATGAAAAATGGTTCCACAAAATTTTCTTTTAAAAATTCCCTTTTTATTGAAATTACGAAGACATAATTGAGGCTCCTGAAAATAGCCTGATGTTTCACGGCTAAATTCTACATCAGAGTTCAAACTAGCACAAGCAATTGCGAAAAAGGAATGCACACTACAAAAGCGTCCCTTTGCCTCTTCGACAAGTGAAAGTAGCGCCAACCCCATCTCGAACATCTATGGCACCTTGACAGAACATCGTCTTCCAATAATTTCACTACATACTCATCACGTTACTATCCTTTCCCTTCCTCGACTTTTCATATGAACGTTACCAGAGAGCCTTGTTACGACTTTACGCACGAGTTTCCTAAAAAAGGCCTACCGTCAATTGTATTCTTGAAAAAAAAACTTTACAGAAAACCTTTCAAAATCACTTCGTTTTCCAGGACAAAAGGAAATAAAAACTGGCATGAAAGAGTACTTCAAAATGGGGGTACCACGAAGAGAATGGGAGAATGAGCGAAAATTATTTAGGCATTCACCACAGAATTAGATTATGAATATTGAAATTTCCCATTCACATCAGGTGAAAAAATTGAAGAAAATACTCAGTATTCAGAGAGTATTTTCCTTAGAAAAAACCTAGCTCATTTCCACGTATACATGCAAGTAATTCGAGGACGCAGGCCATAATTCCCGAAGCGGTCCAAATAAACCCGACGCGGAAGAGGTGTTCCCGTCGTAACAACCCACGCGTCGTCGCCTCCAGGGCTCGTATAATCCCCGGGAATCCAACCCTCACCGTCCCGGGATGCCTCGGGAAGCATTATCATAACTATTAATTCACTTGGCGTAAGGCGACCCGCCGGCACGGTCGAGTTCAGCGAGACCCAAGGAAGGATCGGCGGTCACCCAAGGAGCCAATACGGCAAAAGGAGAGCGGAGGTAATCGGGAGGGTTGGGGACAGCTCCGAATATACATACACCTAAGCCGCGAGAGTGTGCAGTTGGAGACGGCGATAGGCAGGCAAGAAGTGCGGAGGGGAGCGGGGGAAGAGTTCAAGGAGCTTGTGCAGGAAGGAGACGCTTTCCGCGGTGGTAAGAAAGGACAAGGTGGAGGGATTTGGTCGAGGATTAAGACGCAGGGATTTGCACTCACTACCTACTTCAGCGTAGTGGGGGGGAGGAATGTACGGTGTGGGAGAACAGGGAAAGGGGTGAGCAGCGCACATGGACGAAGCGGATGTGTAATGGGAGCTGGATGAGAGGATTCCGAATAATATCCATGAGACCTCAAGACGCTGCGGAGGGTCTTGAAAGGAATGGGAGGGCTACTAAGATTTCTCAGCGAGTCTGAGGAAAAGGGGTCGGAAGATACGGAGACGGGAGGGCAAGAAGTGGACCCTCGAAATTGTATGGGGAGGATGTGGTCGAGTGGCAACTGGGGATAAGGTAGAGAGGAGTTACGGCGACGAGCGGAGTAGGAGAATGGAGGGATAGAATAGTGAAATGAAGGTGTAGCCTGTGTATCACTCCGGGCCCATAACTTAGGAGCGGAAACGGGGGCGTCCGGCAGTTCGTGGGAGAGCTCCAGTTCGTGGAAATATCTGTTCCCAGAGCCTTGGAGAACCCGTATTTATAGTCAATGGTTGGCTACTATCTTACCTCTGAGCGGAAGGATGGCGTGTTTGAAGTATCCAGCAGATTCATTACGTGAAATGGGGCGGCAGATTTTGCTTCGTCTGCTTCTTAAGATAGTGGTAACGCCAGATATAGCTAACCTTTCCCGCGAAAAACGTTGTGGCATGAATTATAAAAACACAACTCTCCGGGGTATTTGCTTTTCATTTTTAATTGTAATGTCATGGTCAAAATAGTTATGCAGAATCTCAAATTGAAATTTAACGAAAGTAAAATAAATATATTTTTTCACAACATCAGACGGATATTTGTGAGAGTTTATACGATAGTAAGAATTTCCTGAAAATGTTAAAGGAAATTTATTCCTGCGTAAAGAGATTTTTGATTAATGAGACCATTTTTCCTTATGTTTTATAGAGCAGCAACTCAAAAGCGACTAGAAGAAACTGACCTGAGAAGACGCTGATACCAGTGTACGAAGCATGTCCCGGTTTCCACAAGTTTCACTGGTCAAAAGTCACTTTCTCGTCAATCATTTATCATCAAAAGGTACTCATGTTTCACTAAAATTTATGATACATATTTACAGTCACAGACTTTTGATTCGATGGTCCCTTTGGCTCTTTATTGGCCAATCATTTAACAGACTATAACTGATTTCCAGAGATAGAAGTAATGGCCATATCAGGAGTCGATCGGAAATTACGAATTTATCGTCGCTGGCACCAAACCAAGCACTGGATGGCCAGTTGCTCAATATTATTCACAATCAAATTCTTTGAAAATTTTGAAAATTACGATTTAAAGAAATACACCAAAATACTGACAATGACAAAGCTAGTAATATACTTAATGCAAATTGGAAAGGAGTTACGAGCAACTAAGGAAAAAATATTTCATAACTCAATGTCCAAGCTTCTCGCACCTATTTTCACATTCACTTCGACCACATTAACAGGAAATAGCAGTCCAAACTACTTATAAAATGAGCATGGTTTAAACTATAGAACAAGTGGCGCATTTAAGCTATTTAAGTAGCAGTTTCCGACGATAAAGAGTCTAGTTCCAGGGATATTAGAAGGATAATCGTGTTTGCAAAGGAGTCACTCGCCAACAGGAGAGAACTAATGACATTAACCCGGGGAAAAAATGGTCGGAAAGGTTTGTGAAAATTTTGACGAGGAGCGTGGAAGTGTGTGAGCTCCAAAGAAATGCTTCGAATGGTAAAATAGAAGAGCACGTTGCTGGAGGAGATGAGGGGAAGACTACGGCAGATGGATAGAAAATGTGACAAGAGACGAGGTGATACCGAAAAACACTTCTGATGGTAAAAGGCTGGGAATGAAGAGAAGATGGAGGAAAAGGATAGGCACAACGGACGGGATAAAGGAAGGTGAGAATTATTCTGAGCTTATGAAATAAATAGTGTTATAGATATATTTGAATATGGAAAAGAAAGGCAGAAATAGTCCACCAAAAGCCTGCCACAAATGTGATAGAAGCGTGTTTTCTCTATCTACTAATTCGCCTGCTTCGCATATATCCTCGCCCTCCTGACTGTACAGTCAAGTCACTCTGCGAAAGCAGGGGCTAATCCTCCCCCTATCCGCAGCAATAACCGGCTGGCAGAGACCAACTTCCGTATATTCCAC
Organism: Pyrrhosoma nymphula; assembly: GCA_963573305.1. Taxonomy (NCBI): domain Eukaryota; kingdom Metazoa; phylum Arthropoda; class Insecta; order Odonata; family Coenagrionidae; genus Pyrrhosoma; species Pyrrhosoma nymphula. The sequence goes on from OY754327.1 coordinate 137,814,894, forward strand.
GAGGACGGCGAAAATGAGGTGGTCATAGCATATAGCCGGCACGAAAATTCTCGCCGCGCGCCGCCGTCCCACAGGCTGGAACAGGCGACGACGACCTAATGAAATCCACGGCGGCGTTCGATCGCCACGCTCCCCTTCACCCTCCATCCCTCTTTCTCCCTCTCTCTCTTTTTCCAATATACCCCTCCCCCCACTCTTCCCCCTTTTCCCCTCAATCCCCGACCGCCCCTTCCTTGCTCTCATTGTCAGCTCCGCCCACCTGGCTCCATGATACACTCGCCTTCATCGCGGAACATCTCGCTCCTAATTGCCTTTATTTTACTATCATCACTGCCCAACCCAATCGAGGCCGACGGAAGTGTAGATCGAAGGACAGTAGTGTGGACTACGGCCTCTAACTCAAAATTATCTTCCAGCCGTCATAGGTGTCATCCAGACTCGAGTCATCAAGTTGACATCTCTGATACGGCCGTTTCGACTTTTCCCTGTACTGCATGAATAATGACAAGCTCACTGCTTCCAAATAGAAGATTTTACCTGAATATTCAATCTTAATCACCTAACTTGCTTCCATCACTCATAATCATTTATACGGCAGAGATCAAAAACTTATCTAATGCATTGTACGTCAATAATTATATACAGACTAGCTGTGCCTGGCATGCGTTGCAATGCCTCTTTTTCTTTCTAAGTAGGCACACATGTACAAAGCAGACACATTTACATGTACAAAATAAATGAAAGACAATGATTTTTTTGTGTATTAAATTAAAGTACTGCTAAAGTAATCACCATGTCTAAGTCTGGCTCCAAAGGAAGTTTACTAACTATCGTCCCATCTCTGTTCTTCCCACTCTTTCTCTCGTACTGGAGCGTATTCTCCATGACAGTCTTCTATCTTTCACCCTCCCCTACATCTCACCATATCAGTATGGCTTTCTTCCTGGGGGCTCTTTTTCAACCAATCTATCGATATTGCACCACCACATCACCTCTGCACTCGACGTCTCTTACCAACTTGATGTTACATTGACTTCTCCAAAGCTTTCGACGATGTGAATCATACACTTTAATTACATAAACGTAAATTCTTTCAATGTTCACGGTCCTTTCTAAGACATCCTTTCTCACTTCCTTACTCAACGCTCGCAGAGAGTGGTGGTCGACGGTGTTTCCTCCCCTATTCTTCCCGTTCCCTCTGGCGTCCCTCAAGGTAGCGTCCTCGGTCTTCTCCTTTTTGCCCTGTACATCAATGACGTTACATCCTGCTCTTACGCCTGCGAGATTCTTCTTTTCGCAGATGACTGCAAAATTTTCAAAAGAATTGACACCACTGCCGCGGCCGGCTTAGCGTAACCTGAGAAACTCCACGGGGAGATGCTCATGAAATCCCTGGTAGGCATGTCTTTGAGCATCCAAGTCTAATCATTGTCGTTTTTCTTGCAAGGATTCATTTTCTCGCAAATAAGACATTCCACTTGCTTTAGAAGATTGTTTTGAAAGGTTACCCTTTTTTCTAATCGGCATGTTGGTGGATATATTTTTAAGTCCAAGGTGGGGAATACAGCGGCGATTGAGACTCTTTAATAGACAACTCGATGATTGAGTGAATGTAAGTTAACTGCACTTTAACACTTTTAAACATATATAAATAATTCGTAACGTTTATGTTGTGGGAATTGGTCTAAAAAACAGTTCACAATCGTAATGGGAGGCAGACAGTTCCACTACGTGTAATACAGCTGAGTATTACACGATAATAAACAACGCTGTTTGTTGTAGCAACAGAGGCATTATTACCATTACTATTCGCTGCACGTAAATATTCAAGCACGTTTAATTCCTTTATGTGTATCGTTCACTACGTAAGTGTTCCCTCATATACATGGAGTGCCCCTATGAGGTCTACATTGAGAATAGACATTCAAGATATACATGTAAATATTCATTGAATTTATCGATTACCGCCCGCATCAACTGGGGCCCTTGGGACTCAGTGCCCTTCTTATACAGATTTTCTTTCTACATGCTATTATGGGCCTGCAGGAAAACGTGATATTTAAATGCTAGAGGCGTGAATATCCTTTGAAAATCAAAGCTATGGTTGTCAAGGAAATATGCTATTGTTGATTTCTGAGAAAAATGCGCGTTTTTGCAGGTAAAAACACGATATTGAGACAAAGACGAAATGTAAAAGATAATTGATTGAAAGAATCATAAACTTCATTCTTTCAGCCATTTTATAATAAAAATTCCAACCCTCAATCTTGAGCCGAAGTAATTTTAAAAAGTAAAAATTGAAACCACTGCACAAAACCCAATACGTAGCGTAAACCACCAAAAGACCCCATTTTGGGGCCTTTTGAGGCCCTGAGATCTTTTTAGATAGTGTAAAAACCTTCTCCTTGAAAAAATACTTTTATGTGCCAAATTTCATGGAGATCGGTTAAACGGTGTCGAAGTCTATTAATCTCGGACAGACAGACAGACAAACAGATATACAAACATCCATTTATATATATACCTGTATATATATCATATATATTATTACAGAAAGGTCTTTTTCTGTCATTCCGTATATGCTCCGTTAATACTGCACCTGCAGTGATAAATGAGGTATCATTTTAAACGTTGAATCACCGGCTTTTGACGAAATATACAATCTCAATCTCAAATTTCACTATTTACAAATTGATTTGACTTAAAAGTTTCGATTTTTCCATGTCGATTACTCGCTCGAGGTATATCGACTCCACACATTTTTTTTATTCTAAAGTTAAAAAAAAGGTTTAAAATGAAAATAGTACGAAATGCACATAGTGATTGTATATGGGTGAATGGTCATCTGGTAAGTCAATGCAATTAAAACGTTTTGATTTCATATTTATATGATGTAAATTGCGTGCCATTATACAGTAACAGACGTCATGATTGTTCCTACTGGTACCAAACTCTCTTGCTTGTATTGTATTCATATGTTTTGTATATTTTTGCAAGAAAACAAGTATAAAGAAAGTACTTTATAATACACCTTCTTCTCTATTTAAAACCCAATTACACCGTTTCCTTAACATACTTATTCCCTGATAGCGTGAAAGTGCGAAATTTTTGCACGGGTTACCTAGTATATATATATATATATATATATATATTCCCTTTCCCCCACGGCCGAAGAATCCAAGTTATCAATACTTTAAAGATTTATGGACATTTAACTTGTCCTATTTTTCGCTTATTTTTTCACTTGACTTTGTACACATGATTTTAGCATTTAAAACTACTGTTCTTTCAAATCAGTATAGTTAACCTTAGGCCGGTATCAGACAAAATCGTAGTGGCTGGCAAGAAACCGTAACATTATATAGATTACCATAGTCACCATGAAAGAAATGTCATCACTTTTAGGTATATCACTGAAATGAACATTTAGAAAAATCAGCAACGCGCTAATGATATAAGCATTAGAGAATGATAAGACTGAACCATCGCATTGTGCGATACAAAATATGTTCAACAACTCTGACGTCATATTTTAATAAAGCGAAAAAGTTAATGCAAAACTGCAGAAAATAGGTCATAGGGGTTTAAAATATTTCCAATATATTTCCCATTGATGAAATAGCAAATGATATGTATTTAAGTAGGCTTTGGTAAGATATCTGTTGGAAAAAAATCCTGATATTTTAACAGTTCCGAGAGTTTCAAACAAGTCTTCGAGGGATTATTTTTTCGCTGGGATTAGGAATTAATAATTAGGGTGCTTCGATGACAATTTCATTTTGCGTCTCACAGTATTCAATGACGCTCAAGTTTCATTTCCCAAAGAACATTTGAAGGCTTCTTAAACACACTGAGATACTATCAAGATAAAACCAAAATTAATTTCAGAAAAAAAAATTTCAAAATAATAGATAATAATATAATTCATCATTTTAAAATTCAGAAGGAACTCCCTTTGATCCATGAAGAAGTATACATATTTATGCGAAACGCAATCAAATGAGAAAATAATTTAACAATTAATGGACCTATATCTCCAGAAGAAAAAAAACAATTATATAAAAACAAGAGGTCATGAAGAGGAATCACCTAGATAACTTATTTCTTAAATGGTCCGCGCAACTGTAAAAAACTATCAAAATACTGATGCGCTTATAGTTGTCGTCCCGACCTTGGTTAATATCTTCCGAAATAATAAACATACCGCGCACCCCCCGATATTTGTCACACTCCGTCAGGATATGTTTCACGCTGAGGGAAGAGTCACAGTCACCACAACGAGTGGGGCCTCGACGTGCTCTTGAAAGTGGGCTTGGAAGTTCCCCGTGAACCCGTTCCCCATTGACCCCGCTTCATTTCTCTCCCTCCCCTTCAATTTTTCGTCCCCTCTCAGTAAACCCCCTTGCCCTCCCCCCCCCCCCCAATACTCCTCCTTCCCCTTCATTTCCATCCCGTCTCTGTAACCCCCTCCACTCGGCGACGCCCTCCCCCTTCTCCATTGGCGACGCTCCACTCTCTCGACGAACCCTCGATTTTTTCGATTATATATTTTTCAGTCCATCGTCTTTACCTTCCCGTCATGCCCTCCGCTCCCGGCCGATCGCACCAGAAACCCTCGTTTTTCCAGATCCCCCATTACAGATAGTTTCTCCCCGAAAGACTTCCGTGCCTCCCTAGCCCTTGCTCTCTCTCTCTCTTTCCCTTGGCCCTTAAAAACGTTCCTTAATCATAATTTATATTAGGGACACCTCCCTTTTATCCCACCCATCTCCCACCCCCGCACTTCCTGTCCCTCCTTCGTAAGCGGTTCAGTTTTCCCTTTTCAGTCCCCATCCGCTGCCTATACCGAGCTCCTGTCTCAGTTCACGCGCCCTTATTATGAATGTCTTTCTCTCTTTTTCCATCCTCCTCCTACGCCTCACTCGTTACCATCAAATAACCCCTTCCCCTGTCCCATTTCTCCTCCCCCCCTCTTATCCATTCGCAAGCCCCCGATTTCCCTTCTTGCGTCGTCGAAGAGCACCCTATTCCCACCCCCCAATACCAATTCGCCCTCTTCACCCCAACTCACGCCTCCCAAAAAAATCCTCCGCCGAACTATTTTCCGAAATTGCGAGGTGCCGGAGAGAAGCGAACGTCGATGACGAGAGGAAGGGAGGAAACCGCGCCTAATACGTGTATATGTGTGTGAGGGGGACGGGGAGTGAAATTTACGCTCCTAAAAACTTTTTACGGCCTTTTTATATCGGGGGTGGGCTGTTGTGAGAGAAAATTTTCCATCCGCGGGCGCTCACGATATTCAATTAGTTGGCCCGAGGACCTCTTCGCCTTGAGCCCCGCGCTCACACGGGCGGGGACGGGTGGCGCCCACCTCTCCACCCGTCCCCGCATGCCTTCGAACGGAACTCACGTCATCGTTATCCTTCATTATATGCGCAGGAACCCTCTCCAGCGCTAACCAATGAGCGTCTTTTTTTACGTCCGAGTGTCGAACGCTAATTATATTCCAATACCATGCGCAGTTCGTTTATACACCACTTTAATACTTCATCATTGAGCTAACAATGGAATTGTCACAATTTCGTTGTGTGGTTCCACAGTAAATGACTTAGACATTTACTTCATATCCTGGCATATTTCCGAAAAAATCTGACTTTGGTTTGATGATATCAACGAATCCCAACCATTCCAAGCTATTTGTTTCACGAATTATACATATTTGGAATTAAATGATGCTAAATGTAAGAATGGATGAAACACGGGTAAAATATCATATTTTCTATCAAATACAAATGCTATAATCACAAGAAACTGGTTACAAAAAGTCAATTCTTCCAAGGAGTGTAATGGTGATAAAATTAAGACCCATCTCCGCGTGAATCCCCCAAAACACAGAGTTAATGATGATTGGTCGCTAGAGGCTATTTAATGATTGGTTCATTAAATAATGGTTTATGGGCACGAATAACACAGTAAGGTTATTCCATATAAATACTTATTGATGACTAAAAATATGGAAAGGCATCATTTAAATACTTTACCATTAACACTACACCGGAGCAGTAAAAATTACTTTTCTGGTTGCACCCGAGACATCACTCAATGATCGCTTGATTTAATTATTATTTGATTTCATATGAATGGCTGCGAGTAAGTATAGTAAAGTGAAGCAATTCCAAAAAAATATTCTACATTAATAATCTTCTACGGCCCAAGTTGGTTTTCAGTTGAATATGGAATCCAAAAACGGTGAAGTAAATACGAGCACATCATATTAATTAACTCCTAATTAACTTTTCAAATAAACTATCAGCTTATTCTTCTTACCACAAAGACCACATTCATGCATAAATTTACATACTCATTCTTAAGGTTCATGTCAAACGCTCAGGAATAACCGTAATACGCTAATAAATAGGCCATCTTAAAATAATTGACTGACTATCTTGAGATAATGCGAGAAATTAATTTGTGTTTTTATCTAAGAGCGACGACTATACCTTTATCGTTTAACTGAGTGGATTCAGAGCAAGGTAGTGATGTCTGGAGCACTGGCTTACTATTCCCAGCATTCGGAGTGATCGATATTTTTAGCGGTATCTCTCGATCATCTGGGTGCTTGGTGGAGAGAATACCAAAAGCATTATTCTCAGCCGGTGGGATGAGACATTGAACTGAGAACCGCTATGCTCTTTTCAGTAGGGTAACGCCAACGCCAGGTTTCTTTCCACTCTATCTCCATGCCTCAATTAACTTTTCCCACGCCGTTTAACTCACCTAATCGTTTGGAGCGTAAATGACCTCCGCTGTCCATTTTCTCCCAAAATAAAACAAAGAAGAAAAGAAATTCCTAGAGCCCGGGAGATTTAAAAACCATAGATGCAAGAAAGGCCTCACAATTAAACTCTAAAAATTCCATTCTACGGTAGCACGCACACAAAGATACCATATGTCTTGCAGTAGATTTTGATCTCACTTAGGACAGCAGAATAAAATGTGCATCTACTAGTAGAGCATCCCTCAGGTTAAGCAAAGTACTAAGTCAAACCTCCAAGATACTTCAAATTTTGAAACAGCTAACACATTTGGACAAGAAGCTCATCTTGCATAATAATCAAAACCTCTTTAGAAATGCCTTATGCAGACATTTATCCTCCTCCGAATGGACAAAATATTATTATTCGCTATTTTCTGAATACATACGTTAAACGCAGTTACTCGAACTGTGATATGAGTATCAATAAGCAGACGTCAAGCAATGTGGATTCAAGCCTCAATATTGAAAAAATCAAATACACGAAATGCCCCAAAAGCAGTGATAAAAAATAATGTCGATACTTCAGTAAGCAGTCGCTTGAAGTGCCGTTAAATATGATTCTGTGCAGGAAAATCTCCTTTACACACCGGGTAATATAATGATTCAGTACGTTTACGAACACTTGATTATTATTAAAACAATCCAGCGAAAAGCAAGATATCGCCAAGTGTAAAATGGGCTAAACCATGGCAGAGAAAAAAAACGGAAATTATGATGCCATTGTAACAACCGATTTCCTTAATGATTTAAAATTAGGTTGAGTTTTGATACCTTTAGTGCTCCAAATGTATGTATTCTTGTATAAATTTTTGCATCATTCAATTCTTTTGTCTGCATTCGTCGGTGTCCATTTTTTAATAAAATAGGAGTTTAAAACGGATACCGGCTTTCTCCAACTCACATGGCCGGAAAAGTTTATTAAAAACAAAACCGTCAAAAAAACTACGTCTTTTGTACCTAAATCTGGTTTTCGATGATTGACGGACCGCAATAGTCCTTGAGCTGGTCAAGGTGAACAGATTAAAGTAAGTTAACGATAAATCACAAAAAATGATTCATTGAAGCATCTAATATCGTCTCGATATTTTCGCATAAATACCTACGACAGCATAACATTTTAATGATAGTTCACAGCACGGGATATTCTCAAATATTCAATGAACATCTTTAACTTTTGTTTTGACAATTAGTCATCTACTTCTCTGGTGTGTTAAACTTCAATCCTGCCCTTACCGTAGATTGCATCAGATAAGTTTAAACGTGGCGCGAAAGTAACTTTCAATTGCGATATGAAGAATTACAACACCAAGCCATGCTTGCGATCCGTGTAAACACTAAGTATATATATGATTATATTGAGAAAAAAGTTGACAATCTTGGAGTAAATATTAGTAATCTCAACCAACACTTTTTGTAAATACGGATCATGGATGAAAACTGCTTTGTAGTTCAACCTTTTAGCCACATTCACGGTTAAATACTACTTATGAAAAGCCGATATGAAGCTACTACCAACCTTGCGCTTCACCAAATAACTTATCTCTCAAAGTCGGGAAATTTACAAAATTGAAGTCTCCTCTTTAACCTCCTCCTACCAAGGAGTTCAGTAATTCAATTGACTGTTTATCAATCTTTCTCTCTTTAAAAGAAGGAACTGTTCATTCTTTTGTCTCCGGTCCCTCCTCAGCCTCCTCCTCCCGACCCCTTTCCTTATTCCCTTCTGAAAAGGAACGTTTCTGCTTCCTTCCTCCCCCTTTCACTCCCTCCCTCTCCCCACATTACTCGCTATTCTCTCCTCCTCTCTTCCATTCGCCGTTCCTTCTCCCGTCGCCCCAGACCTCACCTCCCCTCCCCCCTCTCCAATCCCTCTATCAAAATAAACGCTTCTTCCCCTCAACGAGACAGCGAATATGGGTCAAATTGGCTGAGGGATCAAACGGCACGTCGATCTGGATTGAGTAGGTGGGACAAAGCGGATATCTCCGGCTGACAATTTTGCTCGCTGCCATCATTTTATAACGAGTTTTCACTTGTATTGCTATAGAGAAACTATCTCACGGGACGCACTCGCAATAAAATTTGTTAAACTTGATATGCCTTCCTTACCCAGGATATCTGATCCATATGCGTATATTACGCAGTGCTCAAATTATGAGTAGCTGAGTGATAATTAACCAGCGAAAGGTAAAATTTGCGGGAATTTCCATTATATCGTTTATCAATGTTATTGCACCAACAATTCAATCTCAAATTCCTTGATTTTATTGAAAAAATAATTGGTGGAAACAGTCAGCGTTCTTAATGTCCCAGAAGGGCATTGGGTATCAAAACCTTTATTTGAAAATATGCATTCATCCATTACCATATCAACAACAGGAATTAAATATCAACAATTTATTACAGCGAGGAAACTTTTACAAACCACATAACAATAAACTCAACCACGACCCGGGTTTCAACGGGCCGTTGAAACCCGGGTCGTGGTTGAGTTTATTGTTATGTGGTTTGTAAAAGTTTCCTCGCTGTAATAAATTGTTGTGATGGAATACCACAAAGTTTCTGAAGACTACGTTTTATTCCTATTAAATATCAAGCCACAATGTTACCAGCACAAAATATGGATGAGTTTTGACCCGTGGGTAATCGTATGAGATGCACAAAAATAATGACCTACTATTTACGCGAACCGAATTTCCTAATTCTTCGGTTACAGACAACTCGATATGTGAAAACGCGTTAAAATTGGCCAAAACAATTGGACTCGATCCATGAACTTAGTGTCATAGCCAAAGTTCTTAATATTAAAACCTGGAGGCATCAGTGTCATTAACAAAGTAGAAAATACGTAGCGTGAAAATTAGCCAAGTATTATCAAAATTTCACATTCCCGTCAAAGAAAACAAAATGAATTAATATGGAGTAATTAGGTATGTTCATAAATTAAGAAAAACGAAGATAACTCGGAGACAGAGAGGAAATATACCACTCCCTTTAGCGGGACTTTCAACTCATTCGCGGCTCGCTCACCAGAATTCAGATAGTGAAATGATGTCGACGTACCATAAAAATTTGGCACGCAAATTTTCAACCGCCACTCTCTCCCCCCCACCCCCCATCCCTCACCCCTCTACGCCCCCTCCACATCCCGCCTCTCTCCCTTCTCCTCCCCTCTCACTTCACTGCCCCAACGACTCCAGCTTCCATTATATCAGGATCGTATATCGTCCCTAGTCCCCCCTCCCGTGCATCCAGGTGTCGCACTATCTTTCCTCTAAAATGGAAACCATCCCCGCACGAGTAGTTCAGGCAAAGCATCACCTGGGTACGACTTTCGCATCCTAACCAGCACTACGGATTACGATGCCCTCAATATTTCCTCCGCTCGGCCGCGTTTTGTCTTCATTTCGCCTCTATATTTAGTCCGGTATCACGACTTGGCCATCATACCTTAATGACCGTCTGCCTTCTAAAAAAAATGTATAAGAAAGGGTTAATCAAGGTATGCCAAAAAAATATATTGTAAAAATTCATGAAGAATGAAACACAAGCATTTTTCCACAAATTAATGTTAAAGGAAGGAGGCGTTTCACCACCCTCCAATATCCGCACATTACTTTTCGCTATATTGGTGAAAAATGTTAGTTCGTCACAATATATCTAGGCAAAAAAATAAGCATTGAATATTGAATTGAATAAAATAAGAATGAGCACCCAGAAAATTGTCTCCTGAGCAGCAAATAACTATTCCTTCGAGTTTGTAGTAGCCATTCAAACATAAGAACTATCCGCAAAATACGTCTTGGTAAATGTAGAACAAATGGTGAGGGCAACATACAGCACATGAGAGTATTCAAACAACCTTTCTATAGATGCCATTTATTCATCCATTACTTCCTCTAGCTCCAAAACATTAGGTTTTTACTTTTAAAAAATCAACCCAAATACTAAAGGAATAACTGTCCCCTCATCCACATTTCAAGTCTCTTGAGTTTCGTGAACACACGTAAATGAGACTTAGTTCAAATTTAAATAAGAGCGATTGTTATGGTGTTCTCCACAAAGACAGTGGTCATAAATGAAACGCCATAAGTTACAATCAAAGAATTTTTCATTACGGTTGTTATGAGTAATGTGCTAAAAGAGTTCAACGGCACGAATGGCTTGCAAATAAAAACGATTCATAGGATACAGAGGTAGGATATTTCCGCTTCCATCCACATCTTGGGAGCATGCTTGAGGAACTACAGTTTCTTCGAGAAAAATAATAATAGTAACACCACGATGTGATAAATTCGCCATATAAAACTTCACCACTTGCCCCCGCGCGCCGAGTTGGATTCAGTGCTCACGTGTACTTTTAAAGAATGAATCATTGTTTGACGATATAAAGAAAAGAAAAAAAAACAACTGTAGTTTGTACACTGCGCAGACAATGAGCAAGAATTTTGGCAAGCATGCAAGGACCGAGTGTGTTTGCGACTGAGGGGAACAACAATCACGGAATCAGAGGTCGGGACCACATTGGGAGCTGAGGATAGGTTTGGTGAGGGGGCCGGGGGCGAGGGGAGGCGCCGAGTGTTTTCCTCAGCTCTACGGGGCGAGCGGCGTTGAGCGCGCGCGCGTGCGGCAGTCTCAACGCTCTGACACGGGGCCATGAATTATTCGTCGCGGCGTCACTCAGCCGGGAGAGCAGGGCGGCACGGCGGCGACGCTTCGGTCTGTGCTTAATTGTGAATTCTCCGAAGGGAGGAGAGAGTCTCGGACTGAGTTGCTCCGCCCTCAACGCACCGTTTTAAGACGAAATCTCCGTTTCAGGGTCCATGAGATCCTCCTCGGAGACTACATGTCCCTTCTCGCAGCCGCTTGGGAACGTTTCTTGCTCGTTCTCCTCCCAACATGCATCAATTATCCATAGCAGAGAATTCAAACTCAGAGGCAGGGCAAGGAAGCATTTGTATTTCAAGCGTTTTAATTATTAGGGCCGTTTATTGTCGGTAGTTTTATCCATATGGTCGCGTATGTCAAACAATTTACTTTAAGTTAAATATCAATATAAAGTAGGTATAACATTTTTCTGGCGGCAAGTATAACATTAATATATCCTGAGGAGCTAGGTTCTAATCTAAGCATTGTGGGATTCCTTAAAGTTATCCAGTGCTTATAATAGCTATGCATAGAGCCCCCATCAGCGCTATATGGAGAACAATTCAAGCATAGCACCCCTTGAAAAGCTGATATATCAAGTACTTATATGCGCCTAGCTCGGAGAGCAGGATATTACCGATTGTGATTATCTCTCTGCCCTTCACGCTCTCCTCTTTCAAAGGATACTCAACCAATTCACTTACCAATAATACTCTCTCACTCACCATCTCTGACGGCACAAACCTTAGCAACTTACTGTCACGCCTGTGCCACAACATACACAAGTGCTAACCCATTACCCTCAGGAAAATACATCTACATGTACTATCAGGCTCATCAATCAAATCATGAATTAATACTAGTTAATAATATCCAACGTTATTTCTGACAACTTCCCCGGCTCTGTACCGAGATTCTGGGAAGTTCATGTTTTACTTTATATCCCGCTCTAGATGTTAGAAAACAACCCAGTATGATAGAGAAATAAGTAAGGAAGTTATCTTCTAGAGAAATTCTAGCCTCTCGGGACCAATACTAGCTCACCAAAGAAAGTATGACCCTGATATGTAGGTTATTAAAGCTCTCGAGCCCTACTAATAACCTTGGTATTCACTCGGTGGTACTTGCCAAAGCAAAATAGAAGGAATGAGGGAGGCGTATTCAGTGAACAAGCTCGCTAATTCGAATCTAGATGCCCATAAAATAAGATCGATCTGGTCAATCCGAAGACCTGCGACCTCATTATCTCCGCTAATTCTAATAACCTGAGGTGTCACAAGAGCGCGACGTGCATATACCATTTCTGAACAGCTTCACATTAGTACCGGGCAACAAAAAATGAAATGAATACCTGGTTACCCTAATTAACCCCAGACTATACTAAGAAAGTCAATGATCGAAATAGAATATTCTAAATAAGTCACTCATGCCAGTCGCTCCGTTGCGCAATCACCTCGTTCAATGAAACAAACAAAATTGATTGAGTTCGTGGAACAGAATACATAAATGTTAGACAGTAATTCCTGAATCATGTCTAAGAAATAAACAAAATACTTAAGGACCAAAATAAGGTTCAAAGGGAACGAGAGCAAATGATTAATTTTCACTTCCCACAAGGTCGCTAGGAATTTGCTGCTAAGCATTAATTTATTATTTATCTTCGGTTTAGCATTATAGCTCAGGTATCAAGATTTGCTTTTTTTCAGGATTCGTCGGCTTGATAATGCTACTTTTACATAGTGAACAACAATATTAAATTCTTTAAACTCAACCCACATTTTCAAAAATACTTAAAACAGAGGAGAAACCGAGGCATCTACAGAGATTTAATTGAAATTAAAGAGGAAACATTATAAATCAGTTCGTCTTCCACTGTATTCACCAATTTAAAAAAATACAAAACGTCTTAAAAGCATTTAAAAAGATTTAATCAAGTCAGTTTTCGAAAAGTATTCAATTCCCTCGATTTAGGACATACTGCTGAACCCTTTAAGGAGACGAAGACGCTATAAGTCATTTAACAATTAATATCATTCCGGTCAGAGCGTGTATGCCTTGATTACCAGTCAATAACTTAAATTACGGTGAAAGTGAGCGTAAAAAGGCCAGTAATTGAATAATGTGTCAAAAGACAACAGCTAGATGGTACCACCGAACGTGAAATAATCAGGTACTATATTAATACAATTTTAACGGGGTTATTTACCCAATACCGACCCCGAACTAAACCTATAATTAGCCAGAAAAAGGTACACAACTTTAAAACATAAACATACCGAGTGAGTATCTAAAATCCATTGCTATCACTTATTTTTTGAAAACTTTATCAATCCCTTTACACTATTTGCTAGGCATACGACATGTTTACGGTTTCCAACTCAAAGCCAGCAAAACGTTTAAACATAACTCATGATTGGATACATTTTTTCCAAGATAGATTCATAAGAAGCTAGAACTTAGATTCTTATCACTTTAGCCTTAACTTATGAGCATTGACCAGTGTTCTATCCATCTAACGGTTGCAACGGCTAAACGGCTATGAAAGCAGAGAAATTCAATGTAAGGCATGTTCATTCGATAAATATGTATGAAGTCCATGGGACACAGAAAGCATAGTTAGCAAAACAGACGAACACATTTTTATATTGAAAGATATGGTGCTTTGCCGGCGTATCTGTTGAATTAAGGTTTCTCGGGTCTCCAACCGGATAAGAGGTTCCATTTTCTCTGATTTTTCGAGGTCCGACACGGCCCTCGTCATCATGGATGAAGGGATGCATGAATGCAGAGACACTCAGCATCTCTGATGACGAGGGCCAAGTCGGTCCTCGAAGCGTCAGAAAAAATGAAACCTCTCAACCGGTTGGAGACCCGACAATCCTTAATGCCACATTTTTATATTATTTATTTTCTACATTAAAGAAAGATAACAGGTGAAATGTTACTCGCTTCAGTGCTCCCAAGTGGTCTTATTTATATCATCTCATCTTTCATAGTTTCTCACAAAAATAAATTACAATTGACCTTAACAACATGACTAAAATTTTTTAAATCTTCTGCATATAATAGGGTTGCGCGCAATTTTTTTATTTTTCCATCGAAAGATAAAGATGAAAAATAAATACTGATGGAAATCATTTGCAATATTTAAAACGCTAAGCTAGCTAAAAAAACACTTTTGAACAACATATTTTGACGATGAGGTGAAAAAAGCATGCTGCCACGTTGGCTTGGATTGTGACGTAATTTTGCAGTAAGCATCTTATCTCCGTCGTTTAACATGAAAGCGACTGCTAGGCACTATAGTGCCCAGTGAAATAATAACAGTTTTTAATAAACAGAGCACCTCCCTTATATTCTAATCTCAAGTCCGCCATTCAGCTTCTCTTTCCTTCATTTTCAAGGGTGTAACAGCGAGCTCAAGGAATTATCAGTCAATTTTACGATCCTTCATCGCAAATTGAGTATGCCCAAGAAACACAGACAGCTGATTTTAGGAACTATTAATGCGTGGATAAAAGATATGAATCTACTTTACGCAAAGCTAACCGAAACATACTTATTCATACAGTTACTTCCTCAATGCAAAACAGTGACATATCATGACAGCGTATTAGTTGCATTTACTCTTCGGTTATTTGGCACGTTACTGCGCTTCCTACATAATTACTGGGCAAAATCTTTTTCACCGTTGATTCGGATTCGATTGCTTATTTATCGCATACCTAAGAAGAATATGCGCAGAACAGGTAAGCGAGGACGGCTTCAAGAAACTAATAAGCCTAGAGTACAATGTTCTTGAAGATTACGAGTATCTCATGATAATCATCAATCAAATATTAGCCTAAAACTCGAAAAACGTTTTGAGTTTAGGGTGATTTAAAAGTAAAATCATTTAAGCGACGTATCATACACATCTCTGAACACAAATTACATAATTCCTGACTTTGCAGATCAGTATTTCCATTGCAGCTCTGCCCCTGATAGTTCTTTCTCAAAGAATCATCCAAACCCCCCCCCCCCCCCCCCCCCGACTCCAACAATCAATGCCTTCTCCAACTTTTTCCCACAATTCTACACTCTTTCTCGGTCAAAGTACTCCATACCCCATCCGGCCGTTCTCGAAAGTACCACCCCGCCCTCTTTCATTCCCTCACCAACCCACTTCACAATTTCGCAATATTTTCCTCCTCGCTAGACAATCCCTCTCTTTCCCTCTGCACATTTTGAGAAACACTCCTATCTTCGCAAGACAGCTTCAATTCAAATCAAGCGTCGAGTCTAAGGATCACGTCACAACCACGGGAGTCGTGAAGAATTTGAAGAATGGTGCACGGCGACATCCAGGGGTAAGGTGACGAGCGCAAAGCAGATAGACGAAACTGTTCGACGCTCGTGCTCTCGACGAGTTTATTCGAATACCTAGTCCAATCTCGTGCACACTCATTTCTCTCCAACACATTCCTCCCTCGGAATTTTGATCCATCCGCGGAATTCAACTGTCATTATCTTCTCCCCGACCATCCCGACTATTCCTTCCACTTCCTTTTTTCCATTCTCGATCTTTCCATTATTTTTCTCCCTTATCTTCCTCCCAGGACGTTTCTTCATCCAAAACTACTTCTACCTCCTCATTCCCCACCACGGATTCGCACCTACCCTTTCCTTACCCGGCAGAAACGCTACCGCCCCCCCCCCCTTTCGTCCTCTCCCCTTTACCACACCACCCCTTCCTCTCCTCCACGTCTCCTCTCTTCTCCTCCCCCTCAGCCTCCTCACTCCCTCCCTCTCGCTCACAGGGCCGCCCTCTCCTCTCTCCGGTAGAGGGGGCCGCTCTCTCTCTCTCTTCGCCTTCACTCTTCTGCGCAGGACGGTGGGAGTGCCCTCGGAGGCCGCGTGCCAGTCGAAAAGGGGCGTATCCTCCCGAGCGACGAACTGTGGCCCCGCGACACGGCTTCCGCCCCCGCCCCCGCACCGTTCTCCGCCCCCACGCTCCGCCGCCACTCCCCTCACATCCACCCTCCACACCTCCTTGCCTCCCTCCTCGCCAACTTCCATTTCTTCCTCTTGCATTTCTTCCCGGTGTTCTTACTTCCTTTCCGCTTCTCTACCTCATAACCCTTTTTTTGCGGGCCGTGCCTCACGATCTCCCCCACTCCATTTCTCCGCCCCGGCGTGAAGCTAAATGTTTTTGGGCACGCGGATGAATTGCGATTTTCCATCAAAGTGCAGGAGGTGAATTGCAATATTCTAGATATTCCAGCAAAAAGCAAGGGACTGAATGGTATTCTCGCCAAAAATTTGCTCTCTTTCGGTAGGATAAGAATGCATTGGGATTCCAACTCCGCCTGATGCAGAATATATCTGCGCTATGGAGACTGAAAATTGTAAGGGCATCTTTTCGTTCGGGGATTCATTGCAAGGAAAGTAAAACCCATACTGGAAAGGAAGAATAATAAAAAGGGATTGGAAAATTTGAGATGGAGCGAGAAAATTTTAAAACAAGCACTTTCGGGAGCATAGGGCCAACTTGTATGAGAATCCTGGAATGTCTCAACACATAAAAATTATGTATCATATTCATGTACTATTCTAACATTATAGCAAATGATTGCACCAGAGTCCCAACCATTATTACTGAGGGCAAGACAAGCATGATTTTCATACCAAACATAATGAAAAAGGTATAGATATACGCATTTTGATGAGACCACTTCTGCCTGGAAAGACAACGCCATTGCCCGATAATGTTTCTTCGGTTAAACAATAGCGTAATATAAATAACAGTCCACAAAATCACTACTAAAGTCCGAGAAGGGGAAATGAAAATAACAAATACACGTATTCAACTTCAACTCTCCCTAAATTGTTGGTTGTTTAGTTATGGCTACCAATTCGTTTTATCAAATACTCTCCATTTGATACTCTAACCAAGCAAAACCATTGAATTTTTCCACGATAATTATCTCAACAGTTGGAGCTGATAAGATTGTATTACTACCTTCATTTTGCCTTAAAAGGTTGTATTACAACCTTCGAATGTTGTTTTAGATAAGGTTGTATTATTACCTTCATTATGCCCCAACATCAAAAACAATTTTGATTAGATATTCTCTCGTACTCTTCACGGCGTATAGCCCTTGGATATTTTTTACTCCTGTCACTCCAATCCTGCGGTCACGGACCGGTGGCAATTCCCATTTCTCCATCCACCCCCACACTCCCCCCCTTTACACGATTTCCACGGACGCCGGGGTCCCTCAACTTCCTGATCACGCATCGCGCAACGTACCCAACCACCCACCCACCCCTCACGTCACGTACTATTCCCCGCGAAGGAGCGTCACACTCCACCTTCATTACGCCCATGGACCACGCCGGCGCCCCCCCCTCTCACTCACCTCGAAAAGAAATAATCGCCAGCTCTCCCACGCTCCAGATTCCCTTCCATCCCCGACCCTATTTCTAAACGCCCCAAACCCACTACAACGCTGAAGGACATGGGAGAGAATCCTACTCCTCAAACCCCCTCTACTTCTTCCCACCAAGACGTCCCCAGTTCAAAAAAATGCACCACCCCCCGTGCTATTCCTCCCTTATTTGGTTTCCTCCTCAGGCCGGCCTCCGAAACATTTCCCGCGCACACAAGGAATCGATGAAGAGACTCCACCCACCGTCCAATGGGAGAGCGGCCCGAGGTGCGAAAGAACCCAATCCCTTCCATCGCTCTCCACCGAACAACCGCCCCCGCAGCGTCCAGATACAAATCTCCCTCCCTTTCCCTCCCACTCTAAAATCCCCCCCTCGCCCCGCCCCCGGCCAAAGATCTTTTTCTCCTGCCCGTAAAAGTTACGAAAAATTCCACCAGGGGGACTGAATAAGGGGTCTTCATCCCCCACCCCCGTTATTCCTTCCCCTCTGTCTCCTTCCCCTTCGGTTTATTTCTCTCCCCGCCTTGTTGCCTTCTCCACCCTGAGAAGGCCCTCCCCCACCCTTCGCTTCAACCCCTAAGACCTTGCCTCCCCCTCTCTTCCGCCTGGGTAATTAAATCGCCTGCCAAATGCCATTACGCGCGGCCGGGCGAATACAGAGACGACCGCCTCCTCGCGCTCTCTGCCCCTCTTCCCCACCCTCGGCCGGCCACCTCGCAGTGCCACCTGGCGGGGATTCTTGGAAGCCCGTGGAGCGAGCGCGGGAGAGAGGGAAGGCAGACACGGGCTGTGGGTCTCTTGTGTTTACCACGTTCAGAACGGTTGACGACACCGGTCCCATCAGAAGCGACAACCCAGAGGCAGCAGCAGGAGGCGAAGCCGCAGCAGCTGACGGGAGTTGCGTGAGGGAACTCCGGGAGACCTTCCGGACTCTTGGCGGGATAATTTGCCCTGATACTTCGACTCCGAACCTACCGATCAACAGAATTCCGACGATCCTACTAGGGATTCAAACCAGGAGCCTTCTGGGGTAGACTTGGATCCCACGCTAGAAGTCACCAGGGATAGAAGACAGGGGAAGAACCGCGGTTCCGCCCTACAGGACTACGACGTAACACCACAGCCGATCCCCACCGGCATCTACCGAAGGAGGGCAAGAGGGGTTTACCTTATAGGAGGAGGAGACAAGAGGGGCAGCGAGGCCACAAAAACCGCCCGGCGAGGACGGAGCGAGCAGCCGCCACGGATCCGAGGGCGTTCGCGGTGAAGAGCGAGGCGGACCCCGTCGAGGAGTCCGACTTCGCGGGAGCGGCCGCCGGCGCCGACGCCCCTCCCGCCTCGGACGTGTCCTCGCCACACGCCACCACGGCCGCAGAGTACCCGGGACCGCCGGGGCCCTCGCAGCCCCCACCGCCCCCACCGCCGCCGCCGCCCTTCAAGATGGACGACGAACAGCCGGAGGATCTCTCAATGAGCCGCATGGTGAGTGGTGTTGGTGAGTGTGTGTTGGGAAAGGAGGAAAAGAAAGGTAAAAGGATTGCCGGGTCCCCCGCTTTCGCTGGGATGCTGGACCGGCTGGTGAATTGTGTATTGCGCGGATAACGCATTGGATTACAGGAGCGCTTATCGCGAAGACGACGGTGGAGGAGCACGTGGAGGAAGGAGGAGGCCGATGGAGAGGAGCTGCCCAAGTCCTCCCCGGAATTTAAGGGAAAAGTGTGACTCTCTAATCTTAGGGACCCCTCCCTCAACAGATAATACCTTCTACAAGCCCCCGAAAACGACCATACACAAAAAATACTACCGTGACAGCTTCAATCCGATGATCAATCCGATGGTCGGTCAGTGCAGAAGTCAGGCTGTGTGGCATTTATAAATTAGTGAATAATGAAGTAGTTTCTGCCCATGTGCCGTTTGTGATTTTTTTCTTTAGCCCTACGACAAAGATTTAGTTTAAGGTATTTACGGACATAAACTGGATAAAAACCAACAACCTCTAGTCGAACTCTCAATCCACGAAGCTATAAGACTAAAATACATAGAATATTTCATTCTTCACATGAAATTAGTGAGAAAAGTCGTACTTAGTTGCTTTCCCAGTACCATTTGCGATTATATGCCTAACATTTCGTTTATTTTTCGTTATTATTCGTATTTCGTGATCAGGGACATTACCCGGATAGACACCAACAACCTCTGGTCCAAATCTCTACACAGCAGGCAAGCAAGTTAAAATAGATGATTCCGTTCTTCAGTAACATAAATATACGGGTGATGACAACCAATTTGTAACATCAGACGTCATCAGTAAGACTAAGTAAGACGCCCGTTCAAACAGTGTCATTAGTGCAACAGGCAAAGTCCAATTGAGTGACAGTAACAACAGTTTGTCAGCAGTGTTCGTTTAAAAAATAGTTCGTTCTGAGATACAACGGTATTTTTAAAAATTTTTCTTTGAAGAAAAACATTACCAGTGCACGTGACTCGATCTCAATTCCCCTGGATAAGGTGCATCCGTTACCCCGAAGACCCTGAAAACCCGCCGTCACTCCATCAGAGACCCAGCATCCTCTCTCTCTCCTGTCTTCCCTCCAAATCTCCGTCCCTACACCTACCAATCCTCTCTTCCCCTCTTCGAATTTCCTTCTCTCTCTCCTCTTGTTTACCCATTCGCCTGTCCTCTGCATCCAACACCGGTTTACCTTTAGACACGAAACCTTCCCTTAAAACCCAGCCACCCACCTTTGCCCTTCCTCCCTCCACAGTCACCCCACCCACCCCGCCCTGAGCTCACGCCCACCGTCCTCCCTCCCTCTACACTCCTCCCACAACACTCTGCCTCGACCTCTAGCGTCGCTTCTCCTGCGCCCGCCTCCTTGTTTCGCTCCGCGATTCGAAAATAAATAAACAAATAAACAAGAGGCGTTGGTTGGTTTGTGCCGAGGAAGCCGCTCGGTGGTTGGCCCGTCCCTCCCTTCCCTCCCTCCCTCTCCTACCTCTCCTGTTTCTCCCTTTACGGGGAGAGGCGCTCCTCAACAACATTTCGCTCCGCCTGCGCGTCCCTCCCTCATCCGTCGCCTCCCACAAAACATCGCCACCCTCCTGTTTACCTCCCCTCTTGCTTCGTCTCTTCTCTGTTTACCCCTTCTTCACCTTCTTCCCCCCCCTCTCTCTCTCCCTCCCCCAAACACTCCGATATATACCGCAACACCGGCGCGCGGCACAACAACAACGCCCTAAACACGGGGGGCGATCAAGCTGCCTGCATAGGGTGCGGCGGCGCGGGTGGGATCGGCGGAGAAGCGATGCCGTCGTCTCCGCCACCGGGCTGTGCGAACGCTCACGCCGGTTCGGACAACGCGACGACGAGATCATCTCCATCCCTTTGCGAGCACTGGGGAAGATAAATGTTGACCGCGCCCCTTTTATCCTCATTCCCTTCTGGATCTCGGTGAAGCAAGAGGGTTTACGAGATACTTATGAGAGCTACGATTTTGCCAACCAGTACATTGTAAGTCAGGGGGGGAAATACTTACTATGGAGGATAATCGGCCATTCCTCATATGAGAGAAAAACTACCTCAGTCAAGGGCTGGAGTACTTTCCCCCTGGCCTGCGTAAAATACATTCATTTTTTCTGGCTGGAATTTTTTTCTGGCTGAATGTTCTGGAGTGATTACCACTTTAGGTTCCGTATATATGCTTCATACATCTGACTATTATCATACTGCATTTGTTACTCAAACCAATAGATATCCAAAATACATATTCTCCAGCTAAATTGGCTGCAGGTCACCGCTGACCACATTTGATCTTCGCAGCTGAGAAGCTCACACCACAGTTGTTATAAAACTAGAGTAATCTTCGATTCTACATTTTTAATACTTTAGTATTTATTCATGCTATGCAGGTAAATCCAAAATGGAAAAAAATATTCGAAGTTGTATTTTGTGTAGATAACACTTCAGCCAAAATATTATTTTCGCCAAATTAATATTCAAGGAACTTTCAACTTTATTCATAGGACACAAGGACTATTCCTAGTGTATGCGCTAAAATGAAAAATGATAATTTAATTTTTCATGTAAAACGCTCGTTAACGCATTAATGTACTACATAACTCTATACGAAAGGCAAAACGTCAGTAATTAATAAACGTAGTATGTATAATAAGGAATGATAAATTTTACTCAAGAGGTAAATACTAATTTATCGAACGGAAAGTTGATAACTTATCAGAGGAGTAAGGGTAAGTTGCCAGAAAATAACGATTAAGACACCACAACACAGTATTTTCTTGCTAATATTTTTCTTCTTTTGTAGTAACTTCACTTAAATTTCCTTAACAATAAATTAAGATAAAATTTTCAATGAAGCTATACATTCCTATTTCGAATCATTTTCATCACTTACAACATTATATTATTTTATCTATTAGATTCGAAATCGACTTTTAGAGCGAGAAATAACAGTGTCCGTTAAGCATTACGTAATTCCTTGACATCCCCACGCCCTAATATAAACTTTGTTCTTATGAAGAAATATGTCTGCCCAAACAATAACACGTGACGCATTTCCCGCCATTCCGGGGAGTGACATGCCACCGCCGAATCTCGGAGACAACCCAACCCGGCTGCCATTCGAGGAGAAGATTTTCATCTCTAAATAATTTAATTAATGTTTATTATTTGGTAAATAATGCACTATTCAAAAGCGTGCGACGCCTTTTTTTCGCGTCAAACCTTTTGAAATACGTTTGCGATTACGCAAACAGGCCAAATGCATCATTTCATTTTCCGTGTGTCAAAGCGATAACGGATTTTTCCGTTATCGCTAAAAAAGAGCAAACATGATTTTTCTCCCCTTCCTTTATCAATGCCGTCCATCGAGCATGGCGATAGCACATGCTCGATGCCGGCCAGTGTCCATGTGGACGGCGGGCATTCTTTCGGCCATAAGACCGAGTAGGTTAGGCTCCGTAGGGGTTGTTCGTCTCTCCTGCCGACTCCCGACGACGTTCGCCGGGGGACCGCCGCCTTCCCCGCACGGACGTTCCGACGCCTGCCGCCGCGCTGAGACCACGTGGACGACACACCCGCTCGAGCACGGGAGTCGGATTTGAGGGTTTCCCGGCCGGTACCCCCGCTCTCACCCGGATCTGCCGACCGGGACGGATCGACCGAGGACCGCGTTCCAAGCACCGGTCATCACTTCACCGCCTCGCCGGCTGTCGCTGCCGCCCCATCACTTAGTACAGAGGCATCGGACGCAACAAGAACTCGAGTACGTTGAGCTTCTACCCTCTCGTCAAAACTGATCCCATGACTCATCATAACCATCGGTTTTCCACTAAAAATATAAATCGCAACTTTTCATAATTTACGCGGTTATCAATTCCTGAATCAAGTTAAGTATATTCCAGAATTAAATGCTTCTTCATGCTCGAAAACAATAAATTAAAAATTTTCCGAACCTGAGAATGGCTGAAATTATTCCGTAAAGAAATTTCGCCAAAAATGTTTCATGGTGCCATATTACATTAACTAAAACTTCATAATATGCTCCAAGCATAAGAGTGCATTAGAGCGTGTAAATTATTAGCTATTATGTACAACCCCTTAAACAGGCGATTATAATTTCTTAGTATACCTAAAGCATCCATGGGTTGTTAACAAATATTCCCATAGTTTGACTTAAATATATCTTACTTTCCTATTCCTTACTTGATCATATGTAACAAAAAAGTAAGTCTTAATAATTTTTACCGATGAAATTATTAACATCTGAGTTTATAGCAAGCAGAAAATGATACCAATACTTCTTCTAGTCAATTATCATTCTAGAGTTATTTCCTCTAATGAGTACCGACATTGAAAATGGTATTTCTGGTACGTCACATCAATGCACAAAAACAGTGCCCCATTATGGAATTTTAACTTTACCTTATTGTATTTTGATAACATAAAAATATTTCACGATGACTATGGGATTTAAAATAGATCCCGTATTTGATAAAATCTTTTAACATTTATCTACACTGAAAGAATGAGTAACGAAATAAAAATGAAGGGTTGATTTCCATTAGATTTTGGCTGTGTCTGTCTTCCGCTTTTGCTTGTGTTTTCGCAGCGGATGAAGATGAAGGGAAGGATGACAAAAGAAAACATAAGAACAAAATGCACAAAATACGGTGTGTGATGACAACATCCTAATAAGAACTCCAGTTGTTTCAACCGACTAGAGGAAATTGAACAAGGGAATAGAAAGTGCGACAAGGATGGATTCTTTGTGTTCCAATACATCATCACCGCTCCTGAGACCGGGGCCCGAAGATTCACGTGGCAATGGTAAGTGAAATGAACCCTCGCTTTCTGCATCCAGTAGGTTGGCATGCATTTAAATTTAAATCCGCCGAAATCTATCAAGTAGTATTAGTGAGTAGGAATTTAAGTCAATATTTCGTGATAGTTTAATAAATCTTCCGATGATACCGACAGAAAATTTATAACTAACAAGTTTCAGCATTTAGGTATTTCCTTTAAATAAGTAATGTCAATTATTTAAAATTTGGTGTGAATGCAATGCACTTACCTGTAATACGTGGCGTTTTTAGATGAAAATATGTTTGCTTAGATTTTCAGAAAAGTCAATTTTAAATTAGTCCCGAATTAGTACCTGCCACAGTAAGATTCGAAGTAAAAATCTAAAGATACCTTTGCGTTATGAAATAATAAATTATTTCAAGGCTAATAAGGCCCCCCTAAGAACTCGACCAGTGCCATAGAGTTGAAATGGTACAATCAGGTGGACTGCGACCTCTGAAGAAAATATGTTTTAGGTCAAAATTATATCAGACCAAGGAGTCTTCAACCATTTCACCGGCGTTTGAAATTTACGCGCATTAGAAGAAAAATACTGGATTCGAATGAAAACTTGAAATTTAACACTAAGTGCCTCAATACATAATATCAAAGAAATTACGTAGTAAGTATTTTAACGAGAGAAGTTAAAACGCTTACTGCAGGTAAAGTGGCATATTTGGGCAACAAAAAAAAATTCCAACATAGGCGCATAATTCAACTTCAAATTCCATTTGACAACAGGCTCAGCTGATGCACAATTTTAAGTCGCAAAAAATACTTTGAAGTTGAAGATTTGAGGAAATGATAAGTAAATAATCTTCTTTCTTTTCATCTATAGCGTGAAAGGATGCTTGAAGTAATGGAAATGTTTTTTATAGCTTTTAACTTCAGTGCAATAACCAACTGTACGTCAATTTACGAACTTTTAATTCCAAAGCAAATTTAATTGATGAAAAAGTGTAAACCTTTGGTATTCACAAGTTGCAGGCGTCGTTCAAACCAATTTTATAATAAGAAAGAGTTATTTTTAATCCAGCCAATGATGGTGAATGAAATATCCAGGAAATTACTCGTAACATCTGAACGACAAACACAACCTTCTCTTTCTAAAGGCAATCTTCGACACATTTTTCGGTTTCTGCTTTTTCTATGATATTTAGTTACTGCAACATACTCCAACAGAGTAAGGAACTAGGAAGGGGCAAATGTCTCAATCACTAGTGCTTGAAATAAAATTCCAGAACAGTGACAGGCCGAAAAATGAGCACCTACAGGATCATAGTTAAACAATCAAAGTAGATAGGAGCCTTTTAGGCATGAGATTAAACTTTATATGATTATTTGCGAATACGGAATAATCTACATCATAGGGTTGTCTCTTTCGAATTGAAAACGAGTGATTGAAGTCAGTCTTTACATCTCAAGACTCAAGTCAGAGAAAATAATTGTCCTTTTTACAATCGTACCGCGGGAGGCAGATGAGGCAGGATCCATTTCTAATAGCTCGCTGATGGAACCGCTTAGCAGCTCCCAACCCAACAAAAGCACAATCTTTGCCTCTCCTCAAGCGTAATTCCTCTATGGAGAAATTTTTTGGAAGACTAAATAAAAAAGAGAAAGGATGGGCTTTTAGAGAATATGACCCCCGTGATGAGAACTTCGCAACCCCTTTTGAAGTCCACGCATATTTTTCGGAGACCTTGAACATGAGAGGGGAGACTAAATGGACTTAGCATTCCCGCTGAGACGTCTCGTAAATGGATGATAGTTATGACTAATCCAATGCACGGCGTCGAAAGATACTCGATTTTTCACAGTAGGCCCTCCTGTTCCTTCTTCATTTATTCCCACCCCAGCTGATTCTACATCGCGCCCAGCCACTCGGGCTCATCTCCGAGACTTCACGCCGAGTTCTAAGGAGGACAGTAACGTAGCTGTAGTAAGAGATAACTGTAACTTCAACTTAAGTCTTTCCTCTGAATATAGTAAATTATTTCTCGCAGCTCTCTTTCCAAAACTAATTTTTATTCTACAACCGAATCCCAAGTTCCGATTGACATTTATTCTGTTCATATCAATAGTCAACGTTGAGCTAACTTTCACAAACTTAGCGAAACTTGCATGGCTATTTGGATTTTTACATTTAAAAGATTCATAATCTCCACAAATCTTGCAATAAGAATGATCTTATTCTTTCCCGGCGAATGATGTTGGTGAAGTTTATTCGGGTTCTAATAGGGCTTGGTGAAGTCATTTCGGGTTCAGAACCCAAATAGACTTCACCAAATCTTGCACTACGTTAGTACTCAATGCCCAAAACATGGAAATGAATATCGGAAACCGTAATGACATACTTTCAATATGAAGTTATTCCACCAAGTTATCGCCGATAACATCAAATTTGAGAGGCGTAAGTCAAACAATTCCGTGTTTGAACTTCACACACATTTTTTTAAATTTCAAACGGTATGTCTGAGTTCTAATGCCGTCCGAATCTCCGCTTAGACCGAGTCATGGTAACACCTTTTCAGGTTTTGGTAGACATGCCCCAGGAATCTATCATCTGCTCATAAGATAAAAAATCTAATATAATAGTTCGCCTTCAGTTCCTCATCAATGCCAAATTAATTTTTTGCCATCAATATTAACCCTACTCGCCACCTCAAGAATGATCGATTTCTCACCAGATATGCACAATGTTTCATGGTACTAAGTGTTGGGACTTTTCCTTATCATCGAATTTTAAAATGAATTGGTAGGTATATTAATAAGAATAAAAATATTTTTGGAACATATTCCTTGCGCATGACTCTTGAAAATCCCTCCAATACAATATTATTCGCACTAGATGTTTCGATGTTCTCTCGCATGTCAATACTTCAATTGTTTCTGGTATTATGAATCAATTAGCTCAAGTTATAGTACCATCGATGTAGACCAAACCACATGCCTCGCATTATGTTGCTCTTGTCGTCACCGGTAGGGAAAATATACGGAGATCAACAAAAGAGAAAAATACACACAGTACAAGTAATCTTACCCGAGATTTGAAGATAGCTAGAAATTTTCACAATAACGATCATGGCAGCTAGCAGAATCTGACCAATGAATAAAGAAGAAGTCGCTGCAATTATAATTAATTCTATAGATGCCTAATAACAACTAAAAACGCGTCAGTACTCGCAGAATTACCTTTAGCAATCCCCTCTAAATCTTTGGTCTCACTATGCCTTGATATAATCAGGAAATGAAGCTTCTCTGAGATGAGTCGAGATTTAAAAATACAAAACGAGCTCCATATTCAAGCAATGCTTAGTGTTTTTCCAAAATTAAATAAAGAGCAAATTATTAAAAAATTAAATATCTCGACATTATCGACAAAACATATAAGAGACATGCATTGACGCTCCTGCGTCTCTAGGTTGGTTCGTAGAAGAGAAAAGACTTGATTACCCTCAAGAGGCATTCATAATCGTTATTACAATCTATACAAATAATCAATCATCAAACACCCTCAGTAAAGAGTTTCCAGGAGCAGAGGATTGAATATTGAGCAAAAAATCCCCGGCAAAATTAGCTTTGTCAATTAAAACTGTCTAGACGAAATTATAAAAAAGTGGTCGTGTTGTTTTTACTTCTGTGAACCCATTTCTCCGGGAGTTGACCGAATGCCATCCTTCAAGTCCTTCTTAGCGTGGGACGTCCCTACTGCTCATCCGACGCGCCTTCTTGATGCTCTAGCACACCAGACCGTTCGCTCTCCCGCCGGTAGTCCGCTAAGGGGGCGGCATTAATTATCCTCATTGTAATGGAGGCGCTTAATACGCTACTTTCGTCGGCTCTTCCGAATATGCTTCCCCACGGGAGGGATCTAACAGTGGCATTGACGGTCGAGGCGTAGAAGGGAGCCGAGAAGATAGTGATGGGGGTATTGCTGAGTGAGGTGCTGAGAGGACGGGATGGAGTCCACGAGCAATTAGCAAGGGGGTCGGTCGGATGCCCCATAAAGGACTACACAAATCTGAAGTTTAGTGGATTTCGAGAGTATAAAGATGTCCTTTGGCGACAACATCATCTCCAACCATCTCGCTGTCATCTCAGGTCAGAAGCTCCAGGTCCAGATCAAGGGTTTTACTCATGAATGACCCGACCTCGACAATTGCGTATACGTGACCTCACAGCCTCGACAAATTTCGACTTTTTAATGGCAATAGATATTTGAAATTTTTCGAGATTGTGACATCAAAATTGCGTAAAATTCGAGGTTCAAAAACTCCAAAGCCTTCCTGAATAAGGCACCACGAAAGAATTACACGCCAAATATTGAGAATACGGGCGAAAGATCCCAACATATACTCCAATACAGGAATACATAAATCTCAATGTAAGATGGACGAAAAGCATGCCTCGCAACTTCTGATCTAAATACGCCTGCAAGGCGGTAACGCACCGGCCAGAATACATAAAAGCCGCGGGTCGGAATCTCGCCTCGGGTATGGATTTTTGTTAGTTTTAGCATTATTGCATTAGTGATTCTATGATTTAGCCTTTGCAGTTGGAGCTTTTGATATTCACGTGTAATGCTACGGAGGCTGCGGAAAAAAATAAAAACACGTATGTCTAGTCGCGGCCGAAAGATAGCGTTTATTGCAGCTGGAAAAAGTTGATAGCGTTTCCACAGATTCAGCCCGTTAGCACGACTATTTTACCAAGAGTTATCCAGGGGAATTGAGTGATGAATTTTCACAATGCTATAAGAATTTCCACAGAACTAAGGGCAGAGCCGCAGCTAGGCTTTCTCCAGAGATATGGGCAGAATTAGACTAATGTATGAGGTGACAAAGTTCACATTTTCAAAGTTTATTACTATTTCAAGTTAATGCGATATATAAGGACGCAGTGTATCTCTGTGACTTTGCTTTATTTCACTATCGGGTTCCATTGCCGCGGCTGAATTTCAACATGAGTACTTCTACCTCAAGATGCCTCCATAATGGGAGGTGAAACGTACTTGAAGCAACCAAACGCAAAGGTGTTCGATAGTAAAATAGATCAAATTGATAAATGTCGCAGACACCTGAATACGGCTTTTATGATAACGGTAAAAAGATGATTGGTTAAAAGGATTTTGACTCTTTACTTTCAATAAATTGAAAGAAGCATTGAAGTCCAAAGCTGAACTATTCAGCACGATTGGCCACGCGTTTAGCGACTGATTCCGTCAGAGAAGGTAGAGTTTCTGAAGGAATAAAAGTCGTCATGCGTAAATAAATATTCAAGATGTAGATTAAATATAGATAGATAAGAAAAGAGTTTTACAAATCAACGATGGAAATTATACTAAACACACAAGGTAATCAAGATTAAGAAGTATGAGACTAATTATCGGGGGCAACTTGAGCCAAAATACTTTATTTGCTATTCCGTAAATTGTAGAAATATTTTAAACGTTGTTTTCTGCACCTTGATGCCACAGTTCACAGATTTCAAAAAATTACTTCCGTTGACTTCCCACTTCATACACTGAATATACACTCAATTCACATAAAGTTGTTTCCGAAGGCCGGAATTGAGCCATGACTTAACAGTAATTGAAAGTCTGAAGGTTAAACACTGAAAGAAAGAAAAGTTGCCATTCATCTAGGGATCGAATCAATCCAAGAAGTCTCTTTGGCTTGTCAGAGCCATCCGTCATTCCTTGGCCTCAAAGAAGGCGAAATTGAGCCTGGTTACTCAGCATGCAAAAACACACCACATAAAACATACATTCGTTTAAAACATTTAAGGGGAAATGACAACGTACACAAGATCTGCTAAATTACTCCAGGAGTAAAACATGAGATGGGTGCAAGAGATTGGTGCCAGACTATAATTTTTATTTTCAGCCTACTCACCGCTTTAATTTCTAAACGTGTAATTTCTAGAGGTGGGACGTATCCTATAATTCCTCGAATGTGAGTGAGAATCAAAATTTTAGTAATATAAATGTCTTAAGCATAAAAATAATTATTTTGCAGAAACATAATAAAAATATTTCGATAAAATTTAAAAGTTGTTAATAAAGGCAGAATTAGACAGTAGTTTTTACTGAAACCAATTTAGGATAAAAATTTTAAATATATATGTACACTTAAGAAGATGATACAAAAATTAGAAAAAAATCATAGTAAATGAGGGACATGATTAGAACTTATTCTTTTTTAATTAACGCTTTCATTAAACGAGAGCTCGCTAAAATATCGTTCATCAAGAACGGATGCAGAGAACATTACTTCTCAGTTTCATAACGTTATATGTTTCCGGATACATGGAAGGGCTAGCTTGGGAGCCGTTAGAGACTAGGAGGCTACGTGATAGGTTTAGATTGCCTACTTGAAAATTTAGATCAAACGAGATTCAGTACGTCAAGGAGGATTTCGACACCGCACTATATCTCTACAACTGATAGAAGCGGGAAAACAAGTGAGAACTCACAGGTAAAAAAATTCATTCTTTCCACGCACCATTAGTGATTATAACAAAGATAGCGTGACACTAACGAAAGACACATCGTTAACATAAAATTCACCTATGTCCTCTCCACCCCTTTTCCCTATTCCTTCCCCTTTCCTGGCTGAAATCCTAACACCCCCTGCCAAGCATCTGCGGCGGCTCGATATATTTAAATATACAGGTCAGCAAGGTAAGATTTGTCCAGCCAAGCCGTCAATAGTCTATTTTTCAATTTTTTTTTACGAATGCAATGACCACCAGTTATTAGTACTGAACATAATTAAGTACGACTCGATTGTAACCATAGTAAATATTTAAAATTGAAATGCAGAGATTCATTTACAGCTGACTGTTGAACATGAAAGGCATGAAATAAAGCGACATGAAAATACCATAGATATAGTCGAAAGAGACAGACTAAAAAAATCGCTGAAGTAAGTCGAACATAAAA
The DNA here is from genome assembly GCA_963573305.1 of Pyrrhosoma nymphula. Classification (NCBI taxonomy): domain Eukaryota; kingdom Metazoa; phylum Arthropoda; class Insecta; order Odonata; family Coenagrionidae; genus Pyrrhosoma; species Pyrrhosoma nymphula. Next base: position 137,846,090 of record OY754327.1, read on the forward strand.
TTTACATGAGGCCTTCTCTCATTTTTTGCTCAAAATACATGCAGTACTCCTCGAAGAAAAACAACAATTTATTTCACCGATGATTTCATTTACCTTGTGTCCAACTAATACAACAAATAATTAATCGAAATTATTTTCGCTTGCATATACGCTGCTTTGCTCTGCTGACTGAAATTACCCAGATTTAACAAAGGAAATTCATTTTCACACGATAAGAAAACACAAAGTAAAATGGTTGACGTGGCCAACGAAGCCGGGGAAAATAGAGAAAGAGAAATAGATTTTCTGGATAGTGAATTAGATCAAGGAGAACGTAACACACTATGAGATGAGACAATATTCCAAGAAACTTTATATACTGATTATTTAATTATAAGGAGAGATGGCCGACTGCTTAGGTCATATTCACCACTAAGCCAACGAGGAAAGGCTCTATGAGGATTATTTGGGTTTCGAAGGCTAACTCTGAACGAAAGGCCCCAATGAGTCAAAAGCTTGACGTACCATTTGACAGACTGAAAAGTCTTAACATTTTACTTACGTTGGAGTAATTATGCATGTAACAGACCAGTACTCACGTCATCGCACTAACCCAATCTTCTCCAAGGACGTCATAGCTCTGGAAAAGGAAGGATTTGATGCAGTTTTGCTAGCCTGTAGCCTCACAGATGCTAAGAAAATGAGTAATTTGATGTATCATAACCAAGGCTTTCCTTTCTCAAATAGAGAAATTGAAAAACGGGATCAAAGTCGCCGGATTAATTGTATAAAATAGGTATCTTAACTGCTCTCCTTTCGCACGGATATCAAGGTAAACAAATGCAAAAGCAAAAACGCTGTAATTATCTGGTTCCTATTACGCTTTCCGCTAGCAAAGTATATTAGATCATGCCAAATCTGCATATTTTGTGTCTTTATAATAATCGCGACTGCTACGTATTTGTGCGCAATTTTACAACTTATTCATGGCTATACTTAATTACGAATATGGATGGCCACCTGCTTTATCATGAGTAAATCAATTCAAATGATAAAATACGACTGCTAAAACTAATATGTCCCAGTCTAACTTAATCTGAATCTAAGTTATGTTCTTTTTCAAAGCATCCTGATCCTCAAGTTTCGAAATCCGCCAGGGGAAAAGATACAGTATAAAGAATCTCAAAGTGCGGTGTAATAAATAAATAATAATTTTATTAGGGGTATATTATCAAACTTAAGACTGGGCCAACCGTAGTCAAGATGAGCCCCCAACTCGGAATCTGGTGTTCTCTCGACTTCCGAATCTCGAGCGTTGATTGACTGAAGCATAAAAAACACAAAATTATGATAATTATTTCAATATTACTAGGGTGCATGACCATTAATTACTTCTATATACTCTTCCAAGAGAGATATGAACAAAATTTCGCAGATCTCACTATGACGAATCAGTCGCTTAGTTACCGAATCCGACGAATTGAAGTTTGATAACTGGACGTGCTACTCAAGAAGAATTTTGGAAGCCATTCCCCAGACATTCACTATTGTTCTTTGTTTTCGAGGACTATAACAATCATCTTCTAACAGAAGAAGCGTAGAAGTACGAAGTACTATCTAGTAAGATGTATTATCAAGTAAGTAGTAAGGGTCTTATGCCAGTGCTAGCCTTATGAATCGCGGATTCTTGGACCTCGGATTCGGAAATCTGAACTAGACTCTCATGCAGGAGAAGGCTAAGCGAATACCAACATCGAGGATTATTCTGGAAGAGAGACGAGCTCTAAAGTGGCGTTTCCTGATCATTATCATAGCATCTCAGCTTCGCAAGTTCAGCAGGAAAATGAATTCGATTTACTAGATGGAAAATTATCTCTAACAAAATTCTATCCTTGAGTACTACTGTAGAAGTACGGTGCAATCATCACTCGTTTCAAATTCGGTGGCCTTTCGATAAAACTAGCTTTAGAGGAACTTAGACCTATAAAACGCCCGACGTATTAATACCATGGCATCAGACTATTTAATCTCCAGCTCGTCATATTTTCCTCCTTCATACCATTGTAAATGCCTATTCATTTTTCATTCTGTTCATCGCTAACCTAGAATGCTCTCTAGAATTCTTCAGCATCCCATAACGCCGCAATCTCTCCTCCAACGACTATTTCAGTCCCCGAACTAAGTCTAACTTCCTCCATTCATCTCTCACAATGCTTATCGCTTCTTAGCTCATCTTTTTTCTGTCCATCTTATTTTCCTCCACCCTATTAAGCATTATGCCGCAAGAAAATCGCATGCTTACGTCAGTAATTAAGAAACTTTTCGCAGCATGAGCGAGCCATTCTAAGTCGCGTCCTCTTTTGAAACGGGCAACTTCACAACAAACGCTGCAAGCAAACGGTAATGAGGTCCCTGGGCATCTTTGGAGGCTCACTTGAGTTCAAATGGCTTAAACTTCCCCTCTTGTTGGCCGTTTGGAGTTCACACACTACGTCTGGCCTGGGATGAGTAAATATGGAAATTTGCCTCTTTTTAACCTTCAAATAAAATTAAAACTTATAAAAATATTATCTATTCATTTGAACTCTTCAAAACCTATTACATATGTAATTAAAAAAAACATTAGGATATACATTTTTAGCGTCGCCATTTTTCATTGGCTATTGACATTTTTAAGATACGCAAAGTTTGTGGATACAGAGAATACTAAGGTACACAGAACTGACACTAAACAACCTTAACCGGGAGTAAAACTGTATCTTTTTTTGGTTTCTTCAGGACATAAACATGACACTAAAATTATTTGTACGATATTTCCACTTTATCATAAATTAATATGATACATTTGTTATATATACAGGCGCATTCCATGGATGACGACTCCCTCCATACGATTTTCACTAAGCATAAAATGTTTGATTTTTATCAAATATCTTTGTTTATCAACAAGTGCACAATAATTGACTAGCATCGATTTTCGCACCAATATCCCACAATATTAGTCATTATGCTCATACGCTCAACTTTTTATAACATGTGCAATCCCATAATAAGAATCAAGGACTTCAAAGTAGTAAAGCTTAGACGAAAGTTCCAAGTTGTAAAGATCACTGTAGTAACGACTTTTCATAACACCTTCAACGTTAAGACCGACAGTTTGGCTCGAGAATTTAACCGATTATACATAGTGTTCTTAAAATGTGCACTCCGATAATGTTACACCGATTAGTGCACTCAATCAGAAGCCAACTCTACATATTTTATTTCTAATTCAGCAAAATTGATTTAGCTTAGAAATAATTGAATATATAGAATTTGTCACTTATTACGCCCTAACTAGTCAAAAGTCCGATGAAACTCACAAAGTTTTCATAACAATGCCACAGATAATTAAACTCAAGAGAATTCCACTGACGACTCTCGGCATTATATTTTTAAATCAAACAGCCATTTTGAATAACAGAGCATCCACAGTTGGCTTTCAGACACTATTTTCGCTTGGTCTTTACAACTCTTGAGCCGAATAATGACGCCGTACTTTCAATAGTCTACCTTCTAAGCTTGAAGCGCCCATTCGGCTGGAGAGAATCGATGAAATTATTTACTAAGTCGACTCATCACTCTTCGCCATTCTCTCAGATATGGACCCTTAATCGCCTAATATTTTCTACGGACTGAATTTGGAGTTTACCCCACCCTGAAGACTTCAGCAACGTGGCGGGGCCCTACGGATGACTTGGCGGACCCCCGTCTTCAGACTTGGCGGCAATTAAGAGTCATTCTGCGTGATTGGATCACCTGTCGTGAAAATTTCCTCCCCTTCACAACCTCATCTCTCTTCCACTTTACTTTTTACCCGCCGCGGGGTGGCGGAAAGCCCCATAACTCGGCTGATTGATTGATCGCAAGTCTCTAAAAAATACAGCGAGAGAGAGAGAGTGGTAGAGAGACGTCCAATCACCAAAGACTCCCTCTCCACGGCATTAGAAATTCGCTGCCTAAGGTCTCCTGATCCCTTTGAAGGCTCCCGCTGATTGCCGCCCAAAAACCCACGGCGTTTAGGGGAGGAAGGAGAAAATTTTCGTGGGGAAGGTTGCATAATGGTGAGCGAGTAAGGGGGAAGAATGAGTACCAACAGCAGGGTTTAAGGGAGTGAGAGCAGGGCTCCGAAGGGGGGGACGGGACTAGGGATGCAGGGGAGAGTGGGGATTAACGACTTCTCGCAAGGTACCGCAAAAAAAGCCTCTCTCAAAATGGTGATAAAGCGCGGTTGTTAAGGAAACATCGCTCTGGGCCATTATAAACGTCAATCTCGCGAAGGATTTCCACTGACTGAAGCGATTTCAAACAAGTACGCCGATATATATTATGCGTGGGCCACATCCAAGGCGCTCGAATGACGGACCGCATAAGAAGTGGCGTGGAGTGCCCCACTTCAATGAATCGAGGCCAATTTTAAAAGGGTTGAAGGAAAATTAATAGACGCGGGGCAACATAAAGTTAAACCGATAAAATTCCTCAGTTCATCTTCAATTAATTGTCCCGCAGATTCCAATAAAGATTGCAGATTGCAGATTAATACTGTCATAGTGATAATTATCAGTTAACCTTGTCATTAAAGCTTCAAAAACGTGTTGAAGCAAAGGGACAAAGACTACATACTGATAGCAAATTTAAAGAAAACTAATAAATTTAGAGACAATTCGGCACCAGTAATTCGCCAGCCGAATGCAATGAAAGTACCAATATCTACTTCGAAATAATTAAATGCTCTATGTCTCTTTCATTTCACCTAATTCAAATCAGACCTATGACACGATGTCAAGTGTATTATCACATTGAATAAATTTTTTTTTAATCCGGGAATAATTATCTGTTAGAACATCATACAAAGTTAAAAACCTAGATTGTATTTTTACGCTCTCAGAGGATGTAAAAGCACAAATATATCAGCTGCACGACTGTTAGGATTATCAACTTTTATTTTGACAATAAATTTTTAAATTGTTAACCCTTTTACATAATCAATTAGCACAAGGAATGAAGTATTTTACTGCCCACAGTATGGGTTTCATCTTGGAAGCACTCGTACCACCCAAAAACGCATGGCAATTAGTTGAACTGAGTAAGAAAAAGTTTTAGGCCTTCATTAATATGCAGCCCAGAAACTATAAACAAATACTTCTGATAGATTAATAGCGATATAGTGAAAAACGCCACTAACGAAAAAAGCACCAGCAGAATATTGAAAAAGGATATAAAAGTCTTTCAGGAGTCTAATCTAGATTTACTTATGGTGATTTAAGATGCGAGTCTTATACAAGAGTGTTTGGCAGATCTTGTTCCAGGTTATAATGCAAATGAGTTACTAAAATACAAGCTATTTTCTTTAGGCAAGTAGAATACGTGGCGAAAAATCTGTTTATGGGAATAAAACAGTCTTCTATCGAATAACAGACCAAAATTCTCAAATGTACCACATAGAAAGATAAAATGCGCAATTTTTTAAAATCATTCAGTACAAATGATCGATAAAACAGGTATTTTGAAGTGGAACTCTGAAAAATAACCTCTATTACAGCACATATACTCTTGAACTGGCTATCAGTATATTTTAGGAATATAATTGATTCATCATTCATCTTCCCTCTGATTTCTCAGCTAAAATAATTTTTTCACCCTGAAAACACTTCTTTCGTTGATACTTAAACACTTTTGCAGTTCCGTTCTTTTGATATTGGTGAAAATACGGCTGTTCATAGCCAAATTTAGGAAGGAAAAAGAAACGTTTCTGCTACATAAATTCACTTACTATCCTGCGAGACGCCTCTTGGGGTAGGTGTTAGGACATCAGCCATGGAAAAGGAAGAGATCAAGAAAAAGAAATTGAGAGATAGAAAAATGGACAAAAAGGCCTGCGCCATTTGATGGATAAAGGTCTCGTTCTTTATTTTTGGGAGTCATTAATCGTGCATGAAAAAAAATAACTCTAAAGCCTATTGTCCGACAGTGTATATATCTTTTTCTTCTCTTTTGCAAGTACCACAGACTAAAATAATATCCTCCGTGCCAACTTGAAACACACATATGAAGAGGTGTGGTCCTGCATTACAGATACTAGGACTAATTCGACGAAAATTTTGCGGAAGGAAGAAGTAAAGGAGCGATACAATCTCTCTCTAGTTTAGCCAAATATTAAGTTCACCCCGAGCATTTTTGACCCGGTAAAGAGATATTATACTTACAAATTCTAAAAAGCACAAAAGAAGGCCGCGCGTTTCGCTGATACTTCTAAAAGCAAACAAAGAGTCACAATAACCCATAGGATAAAAAAGGGAATTTGACAGAACGATGCAGCACGATAGCACAGGGAATATCGAAACTTTTAAAAGCGAATTGGGTCATATTTAATGGAAACGTTTTGCAGTTAATGCGCCAAGGCATTACTAGCTGGATATTCGCTGTACCGTAAGACTTCAACTATATGGAAATGGAGATACTTTCCACGACACGTTTGTAATCCAGTTGTTGTCACTACAAAACATCGAGAGTGGAAGAATACTAAAACACCTACAGCATCAAGCTAGACTACACCGCGGAAGCTTTCGCCAGAAGCTTAAGAAATCCTCTTAATAAGCGAGCAAACAGAAACCGGGTTGAATCAGGTCTGGAAAAATGAGTGTGGAAACCAGTTGCCCAATCAGAATAATTCCATTCAAATGACTCTGCTTCATCTTTGACTATGAACTAGGTCACTAATAGGTGTTTTTAATCCATACAATATAATTAACCTCCTGCGTTTTTGTGTTGGTCTTAAGAACGTGATGCATTACCCGACGAGCGGCGCATCCCATCGTTTGTTGCATAGATTGAAGAAGATAGTAGATTGCGTCGTAGAAGTCTTATTAGCGAAAAATTATCCACTTAACATGCATTACGTGCGCAATTTGTCCATGAACTTAATACATATTTTTTTTATTATTTCCACTTTACATTTTTCTAAGTTGAATCCTACGGTATCGCGACCATTCCGCGACAGATATGTATGTTTATGGCGAATTAACTGCAAAAATTATACATTCTCTACGGCTGATAGCGCAATTTAATTGTTTCAACGTTTTCTAATGACGACAACTGCGGTGCGAAATCGTCGTTACTACACATTAACGAACGCAAAAGAGCACTTTTACTTTTTTGGAAAGATGAAACAAATTGGAGCCGAAATAGAAAACTGCCATTTCATGATTGATAATGAACGTATTTACGGTAAAAATTTAAATTACGCACACGTATTTATATTCAATACAAATAAATACATTAAACGTAAAATTTAGCACAGTTAAATTCACTAAAAGCTTTAATAAAAGAAAACTCGTACATTACAGACTGTGCAACCTCTCGGACAATGGCAAACTGCGCCCTACAATGCTGCTAGCTGCCTCACCGCTCTGCGTACAAGTGTAGTCTAACCTCCAGGATCTTATTTTGAGCTAACCATTTTTAAAGGTTGTAATGACTACTGACGGCGCAAATAATTATTATGTAGACTCGAGTTCGGACTCCGATTGAAAATTGAACAGCAAATCTGCATGAAACGGAGAACGACCAAAATTAAGTTACTTCATTTCGCGTTAAACCGAGCTCACTCCTTTTTTTACTAAACACGTTCAATTTTTTCCGCAATGAGAACACAAAAGGGCAAGTTTTTGGGGCATTCTAACGATCCACACTTTTCCAAACTTCATATCGAAAAAAATAATTTCATCCATTCCAAAATAGGTAGCTCAGCAGTGAAGTGGTTGCCTTAAACCTTCCATTTACTCCGTTTTGATCTTTCGCAGGAATTTCCAAATTTTTCTGACATGACGGTCGAATACGAGATAAATTTTTAGGCGAAGCTGCAATGAGAAATCGCAAATAGTTATTTCCAATGTAATCAGTACCTATAGCATTAAAACTAGTGCCACAGCCATATCAAAAGGCTCAACTTGCTTTCGACTATCCCAAATAGGAAGATTTGTTGTTTCTGAAATTCTAAAAACTCGTATTTCTGTTTCATAATTTTCTCATACAACTCGAACGACGAATCACGCTTTTACTTTACTACACAGCTTTGATTTAAATTGAAGAGCTAAGGATGTGCTATCAAGAAATTACGCAAGCATACCAACTTAATGGTTATTATTAATAGAGCCGACATCAAATCGAAATTTCTCCGAATACCATAAAAAAACACCAGAAAAATATTTTTTTAACTCAATATTAGGAATCAGGAAGTACTATAGTATCAGGAAGCATGAAATATTGAATTAAAATTTTCTAACCGAAAGGGTATGGCAGACTTCTCGATGCCTTAATGCTGGCATATAGTACTGTTCGCTTACCTCTCGTTCTTCGCACAGGTGTTTTGTATCTGTTTTAACTTCTAGACGAACTGAAAATTTTCACCCATACTTCCAAGAGTAAATGTCTTCCACGCAGTTATGGTGCTTGGTTCTAGGGCAAAAATATCAAGTCAATAAGAGGAGATGAAAAGGATTTATTGCATTTTATTACATTTTGAGCTGTAAAATGCAGTCAAAATTTAAACTATTTCAAATTGTTTTAAAATTATATTAATTTTTAATGCCGTTGTTTAGCTAATTTAGACGCATTTCAGCGGTGAATATGCTTCAAAATAATAAACAATGATCTAAGGCCTCAGATCGATTACCCATACTTGAAATAATTCCGAGAATTTTTTCCGTGACCGCTAACTACCCATTCACCCTACTTTAACTGATTCCTGTCGCTTAGTACCGAGCTTAACTGAGTTTTTATAGAGGATCATCTTATAGAAGTTTTATCAAGCAAAATTAACTCAACTGCAAAAATATTGGAAAAAACATAAAATAAAAAGAAATTATTATTTTTGTCCAGCTTTTTCTGATTTCATACCAACTGTGCGACCGCCCAAATCGGCACGCCAGCTTATAAGAAGGTCCAATGGGAAAATACATAATAGTAAAGGGTATGGCACAATCAACTACGGCTTCCATATTTATGACTTTTAGTCATGGAATAATATCCGGTTCTCTTTTTCTATATACTTATATAAATCTACAATACGTCCAAGCACCAAATCTTACTGGTGATTCAAAATATTTCGAAGGAATTGCGGAAACAAATAATCCAGATGATCGTTGTTTGTAGTACACATATTGTCACATTTTGTTAGCTAATCCACTATAGAAAATACAGAGGAAAAAACGTAAATAAATTGTAGTTCAGATTTTTTCAAAAGTGAGTGCATTGAATAAGTGCCATGTTGCGAATTCTCTTCAGCCAATCAGCTTCGACTAAGCTCTTTCCGTTCAACTTTTTTGTGTGCCCGCTGAAGGCCACTTCGCCAATTTGAACAATTCACATCGCTCTTTACCACACTGTCGGTAATCATTCATCGTAAGAATATTAGTAACACCGTCTATGGAAAGCTTAAGTGAAAACATGTATGTGCATGAGCAACGACTTTATAAAAATAAATTTCATAAATGGCAATCATAAAATGTCAAATTGCGCCAACACGTATGAATACGGTACCTACTCTAAAACGTCACAATTCTCCATCAAGTTTAGAGCCAACCTCTGAAAATAGAATATCTTCTCCAAAACAAGAGACGTGCAAAATAAAAATAAATTGCTAACACGTACTTAGGTAAAAATTAGACTTCTTGGGCAACTTCTCATATTAATGCGACCATTTGCGATGTAGTTAATCATTCATGCATATCGTGGATAGTGATGAAAAATTTCCGCAACTTTTGAAGGACAGGAAAATAACTTTTTTTCAATATTTTCCCTGAAGAATGGGACATTTTGGGAAAATTACTCCCAGCATTGTCAAAAGAAATAATTTACGTCCCGCTTGAATATTAATGATTAAAATATTTCCATAATTTGGAAGGAATTCCAGACCAGATAACAGAATTTCAAACAATATTATAATCGTAATTACATGACATCAATTAAGCAATCCTGAATAACCATAAGAAATTGAGACGAAAAATGAATAGCAGAAAAAGTTACTTCACAGTAACAGACTAAATTTATGTTGAGTATGAGATATTACACTTCCTGAAAATTCCATTAAGATTTCAATTTTACTAATAAGGTAAACACTTTGAGTAAGTTGAGTCCAACTTTGCACCTGAAGATAACTTCATCGAAACAATTGCAACTCGTAACTTCTATAATTAAAAATCTGTGGAAAGATGCAACGTTTTATTCTCTCTCACTCACGATATGTCATTCTGAGTTGAGCATCGAGTATTTTGAGTCGCTAATTATATAATTACAATGTTACGCTAATGGATTTCCAATTGGTATGGTGGCAGGAGTGCTGGATTTCATGCAGAAATTTCCGGATATTTTCATACGTATTATATATGTAGTGCTATAGGAGATTACTTCATTTACACTGCTCCGTTAGTCGGATGTGACGTATGATGTGGTTTTCTAGCCGTTTTTCTATAATAGCATGCTAATGCCGATTCCGAACTTTACTCCCCCCTTCAATTTTCGGATTCTAATATGTAGAATTGCAGAATGCAGAATTGGAGAAGCCCACTACTAATACTTTTGATGCCTTGTGATGGATTGAGAAACTTCAGAGCATGCAGTAATATTAATTTCACCTTCAATCAACAACACCTTAGCAATTGTTTTACAGATGCCTTAAAATCAAAGAACAAGGCATGCTGCATAAATATTAAAATAACATCTTCACGTCTTTGAAAATGTAGGCGGTGGCAATTTTTTTGCTTTTTTATAATTCAAGAAACATGAAATCAGCTTTAAAATATTTTAGTTGACGAATACCCAAACGTGTTTTTGTATTATGAGTTGTTTTTCTTATGGACTTAGTTTATCGTTGAGTAGGATCATTGTATTGAAATTAATGCATTATAAATTCAAAGAATAGAAGTCGTTAAATCGTCATTGCCAAAGTTTTACATCCCATCTGACGGATGGAATGCAGTACACGAAGCGCTATCTAAAGCACCCAAGTAATCCCGAGCATATCTACATTCGTCAGAGAAAATGCAAATGTTAAATGGCATATTGGAAAGTGTTACGCTGTTAAGCCACACGCATGTCAGCGAATTTGCCATACCCTCGATAAAAAGTGAATGGCAATTCAATGATGAAATTTGTTGTAAGCTCCTTTAGGAAAGATTTCCCAGACATGGGAGGCAAACCACAGGTCTTAGATTTTCTGACCCAATTTAAAGACCTATGCTACCCAGGCATTTTCGCAGAATCCAGATGCGCATGGTTTGATTCCCAGTCCTGAAAGCCTCTTTCTTTTTCCTTAAATTATCAACTAATTCTTTGCCAATCAGCACGGTAGATATGTAACACCATTCAGCGCGGTAGAAATATGACCCCTGCAGCTACATGACAAAACACAAATGGAACGTGGCATTGGAAAGGCTCTGTAAAATCTACGGAATTATAATAACTAAGGTATTAGGGCAAGGATTTCTGCAAGAGAATTCACAAAACGTACCAATACAGCATTTGGTGTTAAGGCCTTTACAGTACTATGTCTTGAATCCTTGAGCATTGCTTTTTGCAATCTTCCTTTCTGCTGTAGCTTGAAAAACATTATGGTCATATTTGAGTACTATCAAAACAAGCCTAAAAACAGATTAACTACAAAACATGCTGAAAAGTCGGCGAAAGTTAATGAATATTACTCAGAATCATAAAAAAATCTACCAGTTTTCTCAAAGACAAGTGCTAGCAAGATGAAACTCTGAATTACCACATAAATTTAGTAATGTTATAGGAATGGACTCCCTTGGACTTGGATTACATTCTTTTGCATGGGATTTAATGGCTCAAAATGTAAGGGGAAATAAACCTCTGTATGCAAAATGAGGGGAGCGTGGTGGCCTAGTGGATAGAGTGCTTGGATACTTATCGAAGGGTCCCGGGTTCAAATCCGGATGAAGCCGTTAGACACCCCGAACCAAAACTTCTCTGAGTGCGAGGTGGCCCAGGAAAATAAACTGCCCCCCCTACCCTGAATGTGTGAAATTCACACGCCAGTGGCTTAGTCCGGGGTGAGCTCTACCCTCAACTATCCAAACCAACCTTCGGGTTTAATCACTGAGTGCGAGTGAGTGAGTGATGCAAATTTAATAATATTATTAAGATTTCTTTCCAGTAAGCCTTGACTTCTCAGGTAGCTTCAGCAGATATATCTCGAGTCAATACCTGCCTAAGTTCTTAGAAAAAGATTTCAGCAGTCGTTAAATGTGTTCAATAATGTAATTACAATAATTTGTAATATCTTAAAGTGAAAACTATGAATGCTATTAAAATGGAAAGTCTTTAGTGTAAACACATTAGTTCATCCTTTCATTGAGAGGCTTTATCATCCTCAATGAGAGTTTATGTACTTTAAAACTGAATTCATAACTTTAATCCCTAAAATTACATCGCTTTAAAAATTATAGTGCAAAGTTAGCACATTAATCTATAGAACAAGCCATCAATGACTTTTGTCACCATTGCTGACTTCTCTAGATAGCTGATAGAAACTCCGAGATTTTAATTGGGGTAACTTCTTTAAAACATATTAAGGGTATGATATATAATGCTAATTAAAATTGAATATTCATACTTTTGTCCGGGAAAATTATTTTTAGATCTAAAATTCGAAATTTCCCAAAATTACCGTTTTTTCAAGGCTGGGCAAAAACGGAAAAAACTCGTTATTTCCCAAATTTTCCAGATTTTTTTCCAAGGCCTCACATCTCTAATCGTGGGTAGACTTTGTCACGTATCGCCTAATGAATTACAATTTTTTAATAAATGTATATTATTTACCCTAATGTAGGAATTATTAAAATTGCATTGCCCTTTCCTAGCATTTTATTTTAGCAAAATAAAAATACACCTGGTTGATTCCAAAAATATTACTCATAATATTTAATCAGAATGAAAATACAAATACATACTCTAAGGTTTAGATTTAAAAAAATATAATATGCAGTACCAATTGATCTTGGATAGGACTTTTCTTCCAAATTGTTTTTATTTCGCATGATGATTATTTTTTTCTAATCATTCTCGTCTAGTAGATTTTAACCAATGATGTATAGTTTTTACTAACAAAACTCACCACTTCCAATGAAGCTTCAACACCATTCATGTCAAATCGCACGTGATGCTGTTCTATTATGGGATAAAATTCTTAGTTCCGTTTCTAAAATATTTAAAATCGGTCAAAAGGTTTCACCAGAAACATATCCAAATTCACTAACTCCCTACAAAGTGCTCGCTTTGGTGGCGATGGATAGAGATTTTTCTCAACTATCTAAATTCTTAGTTGTGTTTAATTCCGCTGTCATTAGAATTGATTTACAGGCACATGCTTTGAGGATAAAGTTCGAGACAGGAGTTATTATTGAAATTCCTATGACCACCTACAGCTACATATCAGAACAAAATATGTCAATGAAAAATTGCGAGTGAAAAAAGAGATTATCCGTAATTTCTGCTATATCACAAAGGCTAACGATAATTAAAACTAAGACAACATTTACTCTCTGGGTACATGTGAAAAGCTAAGTCACAAGTCGGTGGAAATTCACCTTCAAATAATAGTTCTTCTCGCTGGCCTATATGACCCATTTTTTCAAAATGGAAGCCTGCAAAAATCAAGGTAAAATTCGGCGTAGGAAAATAATTTTCTATTAAGAGGTATCACATATTACCGAAATATTAATCCCGGAAAAATATTTTTAAAGTGTATTAATGTATAATCACCTCAATATCATTGAATATTCACAAACATAGTGGAATTCATATAAGTCTTATGATTTATCTGTATCACGAAAATTGGATTACAAGAGTAACCTACACTGTGGTTGGGGCAAGACATAAATAAGGCAAGGTAAAGTTAGTGAGGAACGCAGGCGAGCCCATAGTCTTCAGAACAAGTACTACTGAACCTCAAAACGGTTCTCGAAATCAAATATCGGGCCACAGCAGAAGCGCAGAGACGATGAAGATCTACAGCTGCGACGGTTCAAAAAGATGCATGTAGTAATTCCGGAAATAATTATATTGCATAAATATCCCCCAAACCGTATGCAGTCAACATCGATAGTCGAATGCGGAAATCTATTTCCATTTTTACCGATTCCCAGTCGCAGTGCGCAGTCCACTCACTTTTACAATCAAATTACACTTTTGTGAAAAGTCCTAATCACTTAAATATGCACTCGGGTATCTGTTCACGCCGTGGTTCACCCAGATATAAATACGCTCAGCACCCTGAGCCTGCCATTCTCCCCTCTTTATATGTTTATCATTCCTCATCTCCCACATCTCAAGCGGTATTTTACGTACCTCTATAACATTTCAGCATTCCGTAACTCGGACGATGCGGCAAGATTTTTCGTTATAGAAATGGAATCAACGAACGGAATGCTCAATAATGAAAGGAAAATATTTTCATACACCAAATTCCAGACATTCCATCATCAAACCGGCCGCTTAGTTTCTCACCGCAGATGGATTTATCATAAACATCATTATTTGACATTGAAAAAATCACTGAAGCCGAACACTGACATTTTTATGCTAACCAAAACTAAATTAAATTGCATACGTGAATATATAGAGCCATGAACTCATTAACGACATCACTAAAGTTAACCTACTAAGATCCTCTTTTACCGTAACAACACTTAAAACCCTGCTAAGTCTTAGCTTGAGTTACACATAGACTACTCCTAATACATGGCATCATATCTAATGAGACACCAGAATTACTGTCCTTAAAATATTAGTGCGATGTTGAAGCAAGAATTATTTAATACTCTTTTAAAGTTCCTACACCAAAACCCTTTCTCAAGCTCAAATTTGATCAACTTTCCACAATGTTATACATCAAAGATATGAAATTTGCTATGAGAAAAATCATTTGAATTGACCGGGATTCGAGCCCGGATCTCTCAATTGCCGGTAAGATGTTTTAGCCAGTAACACCACCACGCCGTCGCTTTTTTTTAAGTGAATTTTAACCCTTTGGAGTGTTTCTTTTCATCCATGTAGCTAACCACCTAACTAGTTTATTTCGCAGAGATGTGTTCAAAATGTGTTTCTAAAAAATATGTTACTTTTTTTAAGTTTTAAATTTGACATAACTAATTTTTTAGCCTAACTTTTCACTCTGGCGGGAAGAGAAACAAGAAAGAGCGTTACTGTAATTAGATCCGGCATATTATATTGTAATTTAAGCATTTGAGATAATTATCAAGTCGTTTAAATTTCTAACATGGTCACTGCACCTGCTGATATCAATTTCACTCGCGTGAATCAATTTCACTTAAGCAATTGCGATTTACGCGAGACGGTAACACAAAAATCATCAAAGGAGAGTAAGAATCCGTACGCAATGGATCGGGTTGTGCCTCGTGATAACCAAAAACCACTGTACCGAGTGATATCAGAACTAATGATGCCAATACTCCCAGGTCACATAAAATGAAGTTCTAACTAGCTTCTACCTGACTCGGCTAGGCTTCACTCTAAGAGAGTCTCCGGTGAAATACTTAAAATATCTTTTACAGAACTCGACATAACATTTGGCAAAATGTGTTACTACGGAGTAGAAGCTTTTGTTAGACGCTGAAGATAGCTATATTATGGTCTTTCAGACATGGTTATGATATAATAACATTATATCACATGCATAATGAACACTTAGCTAATTATTCCAGAATATAAAACAGCCCCTCATGACGCTTCATCGGTGAACCGGCATAATGAGCGTTCGGGTCGTTTAAGGGATTGCCCTGCGTTCGAATATGGATGATGCTTCCGAATGCCATAAACTGAATTCAAGCGGTGTGATTCACTGTGCGAGAACTTTGCGTTATTTAATATGATTTCTAAACTTTAAGAACCGCACTTTGACATGCTTCTAATGAAAATACTCCCATTGAAAAGGATACACATTGATGTAAGAAATGCCATGTTCTCCTGATCATAATAGTATCACTGCATTTCTACATGATTCTGAATCTATAAAATACCGCGCAAGCCACCCCAAGAGTGTGTGGCAGGGGCTGAGTAGCCACCAACATGCATTACACTATACTCCATTAAAGTTCATGTAACTACAACTATTGATGCATTAGCATAAATCGCGAATGATTAACGTTACTGAAAAGTTCATTCAAGGTTTCTCGAGAGTACTGAATTATATTTTTTATCACAGTTACATTTGACGAGTAGTCTAAACAGATATGTAGCAATTCAGTCAAGAATGATAAGTACCTAATTATCTTCATTTACGTTTATTTTAATTATTTATTTTATTTTAAAGAAAATAGCACACATACAGCAATATTGAAAATTTAAAGTGCGCTTGTAACACACAAATAAACAACAAAATAATAAACCAAAAAAACTTAACGAACAAGAAATAGGGATGATGATTATTGTTGAGTATTGTCTAGACGTAGCCTCGGAGATATACAGGCCGTAACACTACCACACATAGTACACATACAGCAACACTTTTATTTAGTAGGCCTACGAAAAGCGCGGGAAATGCGCTTCCTGTGTATTTCTTATGGCAAGGTTCAACAACGTTAGGCAATTATTTCTTGCCATATGCCGCATTTCAAGGGCCAAGTTAGTTTCATAAAAAATATTTGTGCACTTGGAAAAGTATTCGTCTTATTTTAGTAGGACTTTTTAAGACAATTATTATTCGAAAACGGAAAGAAAAATTGTCGACGCGAATTTTAATTCTACTGCGATTGCGGTAAATATATTTCCCACGCATTCAATTGATCGACAAACACGACCTAAAACCAAATTAAATAGATTAAAGAGACAATTTTATTCAAAGTTATGCAGATAATAAAAGCAAAAACAGATACTGATAACTAAACTTGGTTCTGAGTGCCATGCGATGCAAATTCTCAATGGAGGATGAAGTCGTCCTATACTTCAAATAGTCTTTTAACGCTCCCCTTCGCTACATAACCAACTTCTGTTCTCAGGCCAAGTTGGAGAAAATTTTAGACGATAGGGAAAATTTATTAATATCAGCAGGGAGTGAATTAATTAGGGAGGAGAGACGGAAGAAGAGAGAATGTTTAATTAGTGATAATCTCGGTGTGGGGATGTGGAGTAATGAGTTAGTTCGGGTAGGACGAGAAGGCACTCTGACATTGATGAATGAAATAAGAGTGGGACTATCAATGTAAGAATTAAGGTTGTTGTAGATGAGTTTTAAGTCAGATTTGAGTCTATGAAGGGAGAGACTACAGATAGTGAGTGAAGATAGTATGGCGCCCGGGACGCATTGCGGAAACTTGGATTTCTGTATGTCACCAGTTTAGCGAAGAAAGTTGTGACACTGCTAAAGGTCCTAGATTTGTGGTGTAACAACGTGGTTAAATGAGAAGTATGGCATACATACGTACGTACGGCATATTACGAAGTTAACATGATCATAAGGACTAATCTTCGCCAATTAGCAATTATGAGGCGACCGTAGACAAAATATGCTAAATTATCGCTGAAGTAGTTCCTCCTTCCATACGTTATCAATTCTTCAATTTCTTCCGTCTTGCTTAGAAGGAGAGTCGCTTACGGTAAAAAAAATCTAACAGTTGAATAAAGTCAAATAGAAAGTGCTCACGCGGATCATTTGGAAGGGACAATAGTTTAGGACGTTATTTGGAACGAACAAACATATTGTGCGATCATTCAGATAAGTAATCAGAGACAAAGAAAATTGTAAGAAAATACATTAAGTGACTTCATACAACATGAATATAAGTAATTTGCACAAAAAGACGTCTGATGCTGTTTCCTCAAATCTGAGAACTGACTCAAATAGTACCAAATAGATAAACATTAAATCGATGTTGTAAGTACCTCCAAAACATCAATAGGTGAATTCGAAAAGAAGTTGCCGACAGATGAAGTCGCGATCCGCATTTATACACCCTTAGGGTAAAACCAAAATGGGAAATCGAATTCGTAAATGATGCGCAGATGTATAACTAACTACCAAAGCTATCACTGAGCTTGCGCCATTCTTACATTTTTTAATCCTAAAACGCAAATACAAGAAGCTCAGATTATATTGTCACACATGTTTTGAGATCAATTTATGACATAAAGATGACATACCCACTCTTCTACAGTTTATCAGGTCTGCTAGAGAAATGGCGCAGATATTTGCGAATATCAAAACCGTGGAAGGGAAGCCGCAACCGATGCTGGGGTGTTATGGGCGCCACTCCAGCACAGAGTGAGACAGGAACAATCCACTGTTAGCTCACTGTCGGCCCCATACGATTTTCTGATACCAACCGTGGTGACCGCGCTTTCCTGTTATCACTCATAGTGAGGCTTGCCTCACCGGCTTTCCAGACATTTTCGACGTAGAATGCGTCGATCATTTCGTTCCCGTCCTAGGCCCCGCGGTAAAAATCCATGCGTCACAAAAAAAGTGTAAACGTAACTCTTTCAATAGTTTATGAATTACTAAATGTAGTGAAAATATTATGACTAAGTTGAAGAGATGAAGGTTCCATGAGTTTATTGAAATAGAGTTCAACATCTGACGATGCATTAGCCAGCGGCGCGTACGTCCGCCATTTTGTGATGAAATCGGCGCAAGGGTCCGTACGGTGAAACAAGCAAAACTCAGAATTGCGACGTGATAGCACGCACCAAGAGATGTCATTCGTTTTGTCTTTTAAAAACCTTTCGATTTCTAATATAATAACTGACCGAAAACTGTATTTGGTGCCTGAATAAGGTGAGATAGCGAACAACTTTCGGATAATTGCTCAACTGCTTCAAAATCTCGCTCTTAATATGGTTCACGCCTGCGGCGAACTCAAGCAAAAAGAAAGAATGCGTCAAAAAGAATCCAACAAGCTGTGGCAATCCACGTCAGAGGCTGTGCGTAAGATTGAGTCTACGGACTATGAGAGAAAGCAGAGGCGGCCGATCCGCAATAAAATACTTCAATTGTTACCGTTGAGCCAATGTAACACGCTCGAAAACTACCAAGGCGTAATAATTAAGTCGAGCGCATCCACTATATTATCTAAAACATACCCAACAATTAAGGCCTTTTGAGCGATATTTTTCGCTATTCCTAATGCAGACTATATTCGATTTTTATTAATTAAACAGTTGTTAGAAGCATGGATTGAATAAAATAATATTAATGACACAAACACTTTGTGTTTATGACTGAACTTATTAGTAATTGATAAAATATACATACTCGAGGCTTTACCTTGATTTATTTGTTTCACGCCGTATGATGAAAATGCCACCACAACAGGTTTTATTTACGATTTCATAAAAGAATATAGCCTTGAGTAATAAATTTACCTTTAAAAATACTTGCAAAAACATACGAACTACGTCATGTTACATTTCTGACGCGATCTTTGCGTAAGAACTTACGCATTTTTTTATATCTCTCCGGAGCGTAGAGCCCATGGAAAACGGCTTCAATTTTAGGGAAAATAATCTCAAGCAGTTTGCGATCACGCTGATATTTTAGTACCATAAAAAATATGAGGTATTTTCTATAATATATGGTCAAATTCTTAGAATTTTCGATTTGCCCAAATGACTCCCGGCCGTGGCTACGACACCTCCGCACACTATTGTCGGAGAGGGGAGAAAGAATCACTTCGGACTGTGGTAGCTAATACTGCGGTGTCATTACCCCTGCAATTTTCAAATGGTCTCAAAAATGTGCCATTGAACTCTACTCATGCGTCATTAGGAAAACAAAAACTGTGAAAATATCGGATAAAGATTTGTAGCACAAAATCAGTGTAAGGTGGAGGATAGATTGCACTGAGTGAATCTATGGCCATGTACTAATGCAATATGATAAAAATTACTAAAACAAGTAACCTCAAGAAAAGCTGAAAAATAGAATTTCTGATTGTGTGGTTTGCAAAGAGACAAAATTGGCTAGCCATAGGTTCCACCGGATCAATATTTGCCGCTAAAATACTGTTTTCTTTCACTCGAAAGTTCAAACTAATTGATCCCAGCCATAATATTCCCATTCATAAAAAAAACTCAATAAAACTCACTCTACCGGGACCGACAGAATATTTTTTTTAATCTAGCTCACGATTAGTAGGCGAGACCTAACAATTATCTTCCAATAATATCCACAACTAAGAAAATTACGGCCAGATGAATCCCTAGGGCTGAAAACTGACATTTTTCCATCGGTATGATGGCCCAATGAAGGTGATGGTATATAGCCAGCAACTTTAACACTACGAATTTTTACCCCAGCCACCTGAAACCAACTACATCTGAGCAAACCGCATTGGATTATAATATTTCCAGAATGACGAAATTTTAAATTGCATCCAAAGCAAACCTCTCAAGAGTTCAGTTTCTTCGCTGGGTTGGTTAATAATTCCAGGTTGTGATACAACCTACTCAAGTTTTTCGATTATCCCCGTACTTCGATACACCCTTTATTTAATGCATACCTTTTTATTTATTTCTTTGCCTGGCTAACTCAGCGAAATAAAGCATGATACTTATTTTAAACATAAATTACCCTTTACAATATTAAATTAATTGCGTAATATTAAATTTTACAATAATTACATGCATTTAATATATGAATCGTATCCCAGTTAGATCTCAGTTCACAAAATGAAGTGGGCATGAAAGCTTAATGATTATAGTTCCTTTTAAAGTCACTTTTCCTTTTTGTCCACTCTCTCTTCATCAATCAGCTTAACACTTTAAATCAACACATAAACACATTACACAAAAAAAAATATATATATATATATATATATTTATTTACGACACAGGTGGGCTGCCTTCCCTCGGAGGGCGTCTTGTGTCTTACACGACCCCGTGGCATCGATGGGCTCCCGGTATTTCCTGGTTGAGCAGCCAGGTAGTCTCGCCTCTCTTAAACCGCTGTCAAGATTAATTGACTATCGGGATGCACCCGCTTGAATTTATTTTCTTTCTTATCTTTAATATTCTTTAATTTCTTTAATTTTCTCGTCTCGGGGCGTCTTTCCTTGCGCGTCTTGCTATTTCAGAGACTCCATGGGTACTCTCGATTCGACTAACTCCCATTGTTACCTCCATTCTCCTTTCCCCGACTTCTCCTCACATGAACCCGTAAATCCACGCTATAGGCTTCCCTGTCACCTTGCGAATTTGGTTGTTTAGAAACTATATTGTTCCCCCCTTCCTCCGGGAGTGTAAAGCGAAGAAGAAATGCCCAACATGGCTGACTTTAATTGTTAATTTTGTACCTTATACACCACATGGCGAGATCGCCCTCAACATGGCGGTTTCACCGTTTTGTTACAAGGTATGGTAAACGTGACGAGCCATAAGTATACTATAAACCTCTTGCCCACTCCAATCACGCCTTTTTCAGGTTTAATTTTATTCTATGAATATAGAGAGAGATAAACTCACAATAAGGACAGTATTTTTCCTTCCCTTGGCAGTTTAATATTCCATTTCGGGTATAAAACATACTATAAAACGGTAATGTTCAAAAGAGTCGATTTCCAGGAACGAATTTTTTGCGACCCAAATGGGAACGATGCACTGGCACGTTCAAACTTGTGTGGGCGATCATTTACGCCTGCAGCTCTGCAAGAGATAACGACGTCACAGCGCAGTGATGAAGGCTTCCTCGGGAAAATAGATTGCCGCTCCCTGACTGGCGTTAGCAATTAGAAACACAAACATAAAATTCAAAAATGAATTTTTCTCTTCCGCAATATTCTTATTTTGCGCTCTAAGAGAAGCAATTTCGTTAATTGAAATGAAGCCGTGGCCGTGCTCGGATGGATTCGTTCATTTTTATCCTCCTCCTCCTCTCGGGACCTCCACACACACCCACCAACCTCCCCCCAACTTCCCACCCTCCTCCCGTGACTGCTATTTGGACAGCTTCCTGGGCGTAAACCGCAGAGTCTGCGCCTCGCGCGGAGTTAAGCCAAACCCAATTAGCTTAATAAGCAATGAAAGAGCGTACGCTTCCAGGGAAGGGAGAGAGAGAGAGAGGTTTGGGATGGCGTAGAAACCTCGGCGCCCCCCTCCTTTCCCTCTGTGGTCCATCGTGGAATCCGGAAGCCAAGTGCAGCGAGCACAGGGATCGGTCAGGGAATAGGCTGTGAGGAAAGGGCAGCGATGACCTCTAGAAGGGAGGGGGATTAAGAAATCCCTTAAGATGAAGGATAGGTGGGCGGCGGGGTTAACAAGGGAGCGACGCTCGCAAGGGGGGAGAGGAACGGTGCGGAGTATGAAAGGAATAAGACGGCGTAGAGGAATGGGAAGGCAAGCGAAGATTAGCCAGGGAGGGATGACCATAATGGGATGAGACTCGACACGCACCCCGCGACATTTCCCCCAACCTAAAACTACTTAATGCCCCAATAACTCTGAGGCACAGTCTGTGGAAGATCGCCGATGCCATGATCCAAGAGATATAAAATTAGATAAAAAGACTGATAGATTTTTCAAAACCAATTACTTCCTGACCACGTCAATCCGCGACGAAGAGAAGTTCAGTTTAACCTCAAGTAATTTCATGGAATTTCAACGCATCCATAATTCATGCTTTTCCATTTTTAGATGCATTACCTCTTTAGCGGAAACACACCATCATCAGATACTAACGGTAGAATCCACAATACATCAACGAATCACAAGATGCAGCATCGCCGCACAATCATTATTTTCAGCTAGGAGAAAAAATCGTCGAACCCAGGGGGAAAAAGAACAAGATAGCTGCAACTCCCTGAGAGAGTATTACTTTCTAGGCAGTTCTCATTTCAGTGCATTCACCCCGCCCCTATCTCTTCTCCCTCCAATCCACGCTCAGACCCATCCCGGCTTCACCCCCCTTCCCCACCAATAAACCCACCCAAAATTCCCCGATAAAAATTTACAAAAATTCAAATATAATTTCAATACGCCCATTAATTATTATAAAGCATCACAAAAATAAATTATGAACAATACTTATACAGAAAACCCAGAGGAAGGATTTATTTAAAGCAGAAGGACGTGAATTCTTGAGTGGTTAAATCATTACCCACTTATTTCAACTAAATAAACCTAATAACCGTAGGTTTTCGTATCTTTTAGGTTTTTCCTATCCCATTAAAGCACCAATTCCATAGTTTTTTGTTAAAAATGAAACTGACAAGTAAATTTGGATCAAAATTTAACTTAATAAATATAACACTTAGGTTTTATCATCGGAATATCATTTTAGAAGACTATAAACAATGTTAAATTTGGTATGTTCGTAGAAGCACCGATACGCACTGTCGACAATTGCCATCCCAGCCACCGAAACACAGAGGTTATGGTTAGACAGAAGGACAGAGCCACGGGAGGCTGCGGGGAGGAGTTCAATAAGGGGCTTGAAGGGAAACATGACGTAAGGAGGGGTAATCTGTTACGTGGCAGAGGGCAGGAATGGAATCTAAAGGGGCATAAGAAGAGGGTAAAGACGGAAGGGAATGACCTAGAGCAGGGAGTGGAGACGGGAACAAGGGCGCAAGGTTGTGAGAAACAACGGAATGCTGGTTTTTGTAAGTGGAAAGGTTGAGGAGTAGGAGACGGACTGCGGGACGCATGAACGGGGGGGAGGGGGGTTGGATGGATGACTGCCTGCCTGCGGACAAGGCATATTCATATTGAAGAGACAGCAATGAGCGTTGTGCTAGAATATTCCGGAAATAAACATTCCGGGACTATAGAAGTGCGGGCAGCGAGTGGACCAGCCACTTCGTTCAACTTCTACTGTCTTCCCCCAAATGAAAAGCATTAATTCAAAGGAGGCAAATAAGTCCGCCGGTGATAGAGTTGGTGTGGATAATGGAGTACTGGATTCTCATCCGGAGGGCTCAGGTTTGAGTCCCGGCGGTGGCGGAGACTTTATAGTGGAATTTCGATCTCCACTTGGATTCCATGCGGAGGGCACTTTAAGTACAGTAAAACATCCGTCGAATGAGATGTTAAACCGTGTTCTCCCTGGTTCCTCTCGTTAAGAGCACGCTTACGCAGACGCCAGGTTTGTCTTCACCCTTCCTCCATTCCCTTATAGTTCTCCCCTTTCCAACCAAGCCACTTGTCTTAAATGGCTCAAATGGCCTCCCCCAAATAGCCAGCCAACGAGGTTCATGGTCCGTAAGATGTGGCTCCATTGTGTAAAAGAGCATTCCGCGTCAGCATAAAGGAATCCCGTTCATTAGGAAAGGATTGTCCGAAAATACTACTCCTACATCTTCCTTCACAATTTTATTCCCGTGCATAAACAAATTCGCCGAGCACAGAGAAGCGTCGTCGGCATTTGCCTTCTCTCGACGAAAGGCCAAGGACTCCACAGTCTGTCCCATCCGACGTCCGCAGTACCGCACTTGAAAGGTCTTTCCTGATAGCGCTCAGACAGGGATCAGGATGACAGTGAAAGAACTCCGCCACCCCCAGAAGGGTAAAAATGGGAAGCCGCGACCCCCACCGCATTTACCCGATCCCCAAATCACCAGCTATGTATAGTGTGCTAATCTCATACACAAACTTCAATACGTTCCGACTTCCTATACAGCAGCCAGTCAAACTGAAATACAGATCATTAACAAAAACTACACGTTTCACTGAAATATTGATTGATCTAAAAATTTTAGTCTCAGACCATTTCATATCTCCTGTGTCATTCAGCAGTATTGAAATTCTCGCTGATATAGTTTTCTTATGCGCTCGTATCAAATTATTTCTGATGCATAGAAATGCAGACATGAAATAAGCAAAAAATGCAACCAACACACGATATGTATTCTACAGACCTATAATATTATTAGAAACGCGTTTGTTCCTCGATGAGACAGATAAAGAGAGTAAAACCTATGAAACAGCATAATCTATGCAATCCATTTTAAATCATATTTAAGATCGTAAACGGAGTAAACCAACCAGTCAGTTCTTTCTCACTTCAAAATAAAGATAACCCAGGAGTCTTATTTTTCGTATTCCTTGCTTTGTGATCCTACAGAGTCTCGTCATAAAAATACGCCATCTAAATCCACGATGAACAGCCAAGAATCCTTAAATATTTCAACCGACGCCGATTGAATTATTTTTAACCTTATTTATTGTAACATGAGTTCATCCAGAAAACTGTAAAGGAAACAACCGTGCGCAAATGCGGGACGTTGCGAAAGATGGATTAGAGGCGCTTTTTAAAATTTAAATATATGCAACCTGGACTAGTAATTAATGAATAAATCAAAGTAGTATGTAATAAGGAAAATTTCTTTACCCCAACCCGAAGACTGGATTCCAGTGGGGAATTTATTGTTCAAAAGATGGCCAAAGAACGTTCAGTGAACACTATTAAAACGATCAAAGATAATTCAAAAAGGATATTTAATGAAGGTTCAAATGGGACTAATAGATAGTGCTAAGAATATTCATTGGAATACTTCATAGACTGTTCAGAAAATGTTCAACGTAGTCAATTCTGTAAACACACACAAAGTATCTTTATCTCCGATAGCTGCTATCATAGAATCACAATGTCTAATTATACCATAGAATCGTCATATCTCCTCCTACTTATCAGAATAATACTACTTTTGTCTACTTATGATATGTCTATACATACCTGTACTCGCAACTATTATAATTAAGGCATTCGAAGTAAGCGTTATATACCCGGCCACTCCTGTGCGTCTATGTAACTGTGAGAACTAATTTTAAAATTTAAACGACGTGATAATTAAAGAAAAGGTCATCCAATCACGATAACTGATTTCTGGCATTAATTAATTGAAACCTATGTTGCCACATAGGATGAATATAAAGTCAATATTACTGAGCCAATCGAAACCACTTGAAACCAAGCAATAAGTAAACATGGAAATAAGACTACAGGGCAAAATTCAACACGCCACACATATACACATTTCAGGATCACATACAACACACAAGGAAGCGTAATCGGCCCCCTTTTGTTTATTATATACATAAATGACCTATGCACTAATTTAGCAGTAAAATACGTTTATTTGCTGACGACGCTGTCATCTATCGTGAAATTAGTGATCACTCTGACTTTGAAATTCTATCATCGGATTTAAACAACGTTCATGTGTGGAACCAAGATTGGGACTCGAACTTAATCTCAGCAAATGCACGGCAGTACATTTCTTGCGGATGTCGTCCAACTATCCCCATGTATATGCTGTGGATGGTGTTAACATAAAGGCGACAGATGAAGTGAATTATCTAGGAGTTACGATAACCTCGAACCTATCGTGGGGAACACATATAAGAAATATTTGTGGCAGAGCTCCGATGAAGCTAGGATTCGTCAAGCGTATTGTGGGAAGATTTTCGGATGAAAAAGTAAAAGAGAGGTGCTATTTCGCACTCGTCCGGCCACACCTTGAATATGCAGCGAGCATATGGGATCCGGTGCAGAAAGACTTAATCCGGGAACTAAATAAAATACAAAGGAAAGCTGCGCGATTCGTCAAAAACTGCTACGGGTGTACAGACAGCGTTACACAGATGTTAAACGAATTAGGCTGGGAGCCGCTAGAGACTCGGAGGCTGCGCGCTAGGCTTAGATTACTTGAGCAATTAAGAATAGATATCTTTAAGAGCGACACGGAGAACATCATATTAGAACCCTACTATATTTCCAGGTCCGACAGAAACGATAAATTAAGAGAGATATTTTGCCGAACAGATAGGTATGGGAATTCGTTTTTCCCCCGAACAATAAGGGACTTTAATAAATGCAAGGCGTAATTTCATTAGAGCGTTTCTTTTTTATGTAAACGGCTGGTGTTCTAACACCCCCCGCCACACGCCTATTGAGGCGGCTTGCGGGGTAGTATGTAGATGTAGATGTAGAACACAACTGACTCCATAACTCCAGAGCCGGCAATATAAGTCAAAATAAAATCTATGAAAATTTCGACATTAACATTTGAGTTTTGTTTTAACTAAACATCACCACGAATATTCCTAGATTGTAGAATGGACATTGTCGTCAGACAATTCAAATATACATGGTTTAAAGATTTTCTTTAAATGTTCAACCAGAGAGCATTTTTAATAATACTTTGTGGACTGGAAAAGAACGATCTATGAAGTCTCAAATTAATAGTTCACTTTTGAACATACAATGAACGTTCTGTGGTTGTATGCTCAGGGTAATTCGGTCGTGGACTACTTTTGAATTAGTTCATGAATGTCTTCTGCATGGTCTATCCCCACTGGGTGGACATTGTGGGACAAAAGGACTCAGAGGAGGGTCCCAGAGTAGCGAAAGTAGGAGAAGCAGTACGAGGAAAGTTATTTTACTACGCCCAACTGTGCTCAAGGTAGATAAAAACTGAAGCGGATCAGCTTATTACCAAACAGCCATGTTCCATTTTGTGTCCTCCCAATTTAATGACCAGCCTCGCATTCTTTGTCCTTAAGAATCTCATTACTTTTGTTTTCTAATTATTTATCTTCATTCTGTATTTCCCACAGTGAAATTCTAATGCATCTACTAAAGCTTTTCATCCCTTTAAAGATCGATTATTCAACGCCTGGTCGTCCACAAATCTAACCGACTTTGTCAGCTGGCCTCCTACTTTGATTCCCACATCTAGCTAGCTCTTTCCATTCCTCTCTATTTCCTCCGAATAAATTTGAAAAAGCAAAGGCGACAACGGGCACCCCTGCTTTACCCCATGACCTATAACTGCCATCCCCGATCCACCTTCATTTACCTTCACCTGTATCCTCTGGGCCATATATAAGTTACGGATTAGTCTCCTATCTCGCCAATCTGCTCCTATTCACCCGAGTATCAGCATTCGTTTTTCCCAAATAACTATGGAAAACGCCTTTTCAAAATCCAAAAAGCAAGTTTAAGTATCGTGATTATGATCTATGTTTCTATCTAAAAGCGTTCTCAATATCGTAATCGCATCCCCAGTAGCCCTCCCCTTCCATGACCCAAACTGGGGGGTTATTATGTAAGCTCCGTATTCGAATCTTCGAATTCTGATTCGGCAAAATACGTCACATCCGAAGAGACTTTCAATCCGCGCGACCACGTAAGCATTTCCTCCCGAATTTCGTGTCGAAGTTCGATTCGAACTTCGGCTTGCCTTGCCGAGATGGCTAGAGTCTTCGAATTCTCAGTTTCCGAATCGAATTCGCATCGGAAGTTTTGGCTGGGATTCTCATACCGTGATTTGTGTTTTCATAGTGATAAACTACATTGCGTATGTTATTTTATAATGCATTTATTTTAATTAAAAGTATTGTAGAACTATCGGATTGAGACATAGGCATCGAATTTTTTGTTTTCGAATGAAATTCACATTGTAAACATTGGCAGAGACCCCCATATACCGTCATTCTTGTCATTACTGAATATTTACTCTGTTTCAGTAATTATATGTTAGTTATAACGGTGGTAAAACCAAATAGTTTTGTCACAGAATTCGAATTGCTTGTTTTCAAATCAAATTCTCTCCGTAGCCCTGCTAAGATTTTCCGAACGAAGTGAACGTAAGGAGTTCAACGGAAATTAGGAATAAGTATTAGTCTGTTTTATAAACGTTTCATCGACGATTTCAAAGAGATGAACTCAATAGCGTTTTCATAGATTTCTATAAGATAATTTATAGGTTACCTAACAAGTAACATTTTCTCCACTTTGCTGCAAATATATGGGGTTCTTCCTGCGAGAGAAATAGAAATATGTATCATGCAATGCATACGAAAAACATCCCTCCCATCACGCTAAACTCAATCCACCAGAATTTGTGAAAATGAGATCATATTTAACACCTTGTGAACATCATTTCCCTCTAAGGAAGTGGTGGACGAGGGGTAAGGTTATGAATTGAAAGGTTGGGAGTTCCATTCCACGATTGGGATTTTTTTTTCTTATTCGATTTTTCCTCTTGTATTTTTAGGTATTGTATTTTTTATCATCGTAACTCCTATTATAAATTATTTCACGCAATTTCTTTCTCTCTAAGTTACTTTCATTCGGTCCTAGGGAATTCGGTAGACATATTTCTAAAGAAAGTGAAAAGAATTCTCTAGCAGGGTAAGTTTTGGCCGGAATTCTCTTATCGTAATTTGAGAAATTGAAATGCCATGCAGTGCACATGAAATTAACTTATCCTGCAGCTAATCCATTTCAATCAGGAAAGAATTTAGGATATGCGAGATAAGCCTTTAACCTGGATAAATTAAAGGTTCTTCAATCTACGCTACCATGCGACAAAACCGTCACAGTTTTAGATGAAGGTAATGGTATCGAAGCTAGCTTTCTCAAGAACAACGCAAGATGGCACAAAGCCTGCAGCGTGACGTTTTTCGGTGAAAACATTTGAGACTTTATTACCGTCTTTGGTGAAAAAGACAACAAATACTGTTTTCCATAGAAATTGTTCAGGAATTGATGGGGGCAATAACAGCGGTGTTCGCCCCACAACACGGTCCTGCGCAACCTCTATTGGCATGAAGGACTTCACCTGTTTTATAAGTACTGGACCCGAGACTAGAAAACATCCGCTTCGACAGTGCAAAACCAAAGAAATCACTGAGACAGTGAAAGCATGTACCACTGCGCTGGACGAGGCAAATATCACGGGTATGATAGCAAACGGTGGAGATTTAGTGGCACTAGAAGCTAAGTACCACAATAATTGTTTAGTACAACTGTACAATTGATACAGAAAACAGTCCAAAGATAGTGACATCAAGGAAGTTGAAAAATTGTGTGAGAGAATTGCGTTTGATGATTTAATTTTGTACATAGAAGGAAAACTGGCGTCTGATGTAAAATATGTGTTGAAAATAGACAGATTGATGAAAATGTACAACTATCGCATTTAAGAATTATAAAAAAACTAGCTGTGCCCAGCATGCGTTGCAATGCCTTTTTCTTTCTAAGTAGGCACACATAAACAAATCAGACACAATAACATGTGTACAAAATTTCTGAAAAATGTTTTGTGTATTAAATTAAATTTAAAAAAATCAATTCCAGAGCATTGGGATATATAATATTTTAGGTCTTACCGCCCTCTGAAAAAAAAAATAAATTTTTAGGCAGTCCTACTCGTAAGCATGCAACATATAATTGACCATGTGAAAAGCATGTATTTTCCATACTTCATCCACACACTTGAAGCGACTGACCTTGTTGAGAAGGCAAGCCGAACGGTGAACTCTAGTCTTATGACTAGAACTATCAAATTAGACGCAGAACCTGGTCTTTAAATGCTGCAGAAGTGAAGAGCCATCCATGAAATCGCTATTAAATGGATTTCACGCCTGGTTGCCAAAGAAATTTCTATTGTTGAAAAGGAAGAAAAATTGATGAATTTTGAGATAAGAACGCTGGACAAAAACAAAGCTAAAAGAATACAGAATGGTAGAATTAAATACTGCATTCTTTTATGCGTTCTATGATAAAACTTTCCATCCAACATTTTGAGTGCAAGTAATTTTAAAAAGCAAATAAAGGAACGCCTGCACCGAATTCAATGCTTTTCTTATGGGAGTAAATTTTAACAATACTGGGGTAAAAACAAGCCCATAATTTGCAATTTTTATAATTTAGAAACCCTTTTGGGCGCGCGCACAACAATTCACCAAAGTTTCAAGTCAATCCACCAACTACTTTTTGAGTTTTGCGGTCACTAACGCAGGCTGAATTGTTATATATAAGAAGAAATATAGAAGAAAATTAAGTAATTAATGAAGATTCAACACGGATGCGTGAAAGATTGCTGGCGCATTTCCCAAGTCTAAAAGCTGAGTGGGGTAAAGGGTACGTACTTGTCAGTCGCACTGCTAATTTTATGCGCTACGATTCTGGAGAGGACCAGGATTAAGACTCTCTAGTGATTCACAGATTTGTTAACAATATCAGACAAACTATATTAGATTCAAAAGTAAATTTTGATGGGACGTTTCCAAATCATTGTGATGAGAAGAGCATCCTGGGGCCTCTACTAGCAACTGTAAATACCTTAGTTAACGGGTCTTCGGTAATGACGAATTGTGGCGCCACCAAGCCAGTCCTAGCAATTTGTCAATTACTAATACTCAATCACCACTCCAAAGAGCCGAAAGGAGAAATTGTTCGCCATGAGAAGAACCTTGAGCTCTCATTACCTCTCTATATGGGTTTACCCTGTTATGGACGGAGTAGAGGCAAATCAGTGATTGATCAGATGCACAAAGCCGGGATTAATGTGTCGTCTAATCGAACCATGGAAAAATTTGACGCCTGGTTTCGGTCAGGGCGAAAGAAGAAAATATCGTCTATCAATCATTTTTAAGGAAAGGCGTCTTTACAGTTTCCGCCATTGACAATATTGATTTGAAATCCTCCAGTAACACAAGTCCACGTGAATTTCATGGCACAGGTATATTAATTTTTTATTGTCGTTTTCAGACAGACTACCTTCTAACTGGAACGACTGCCTTATCTATAACATGAACAAAGAGGAATCGTGCCTTTACTTTGCGAGGGCAATACTTGATGCAGCCAACGATTTACACATCGTGACAAACGTTCACTCGCAAATATTATCTTCACGTCAGTCATCCACAGGTTTGGACGGATTTTCCTGCGCATCAATGGAAGAGGCTGATGGAAGAATAATTCTTCACCTACGGGTATTTGACAAAAAAAATAAATGCAATAAAGTCGCAGAGTGTGGAAAATGCTCACATTTTATAAAATACTTAGAGGATATGGTAGAACAAGCCAATTCAGAGCGCATGGTGATTCATAGCACACATACAGATGCCGTAGTTCTCGCTGTGTCCTTTCTCCCCGAACTTCAGCGAAAAGAATTGAAAGAGCTTTGGATTCAGTATGGCACCGGCTCAAAACGCCAGTATCCATGCCTTAGCGGAAATCCGCGGAGAAGACAAATGTGTGGCTCTTAGTGGGTTCCATGCGTTCACAGGGTGCGATTTAATTTCGTTTTTCGCGTCTTAAGGCAAGCGTTCAGCGTGGGCTTCATGGGACGATGACGAGACCATGAGGGCCTTTGAGAAACTTGCTTACCCCATGACCGGAGAACCAGAAGAGGCACTCATTTCATCCCTGGAGAAATTCGTGGTGAAAATGTATGGCGTGCGGAAGGGAGAGGCATGTTGCTTTCATGAATGTGTTTCTCTCCTTGAAACCCACATGATTCATGTAACGGCATCTGAATAACGTTCCAGGAGGATTATCCTGGAATAAATGCGGCAAGGAAACAGTTTTTCGCGTCCGAAAATCGCCACATTTCTGCCATCCCTCCAACTCGAGGAGCTCTTGAACAGCACCTAAAGAGGACAGCGTTTGTGGCCGGTCATTTGTGGGGGCGGTCGAGTGATATAGGGGCTACCCGAGGGAATCTCCAGGAATATGGGAATGCAGACTCGAAGACAACTCCTGGAAACCTATATGGACATTGCTCCTACATGTATGGGAGGCAGTGAAAGCCCTCGATCGGTGTGGATGTTCAACCGGTTGTGGAACACAGAGGTGCTGCTGTCTCCGAAATGCTTTGTTTTGTACTCCAGCCGGTCGGAATTACAAGGGAGAATGTATCAATATGTAATAAAAGTTAAAACTAATTCTGTTTAAATTGATCTCAGATATTTTTAATTTAAAAAAATGCTGGCAAAATAGGCCTGTGGTTTTCCTCGAAAATACTCGCGATTTCCTTAAAATTTCAAAACTAAATGCAAACATTATGATCTAGTGTATCCCCAAAAACAGTTGGATTATTTAAAAAGTGTATTTTGGTGCCACAGACGCATTCAGCGACCCCGGAAACCCCGGAAAAGACACCCAGTATAGCCATGTTGACTACCGGGGGCTTATCACGCATCCAGCCGCCATTTTCCAATATGGCGGAGATACTTGGACTTCCGGTTGTCAGAGGGTTAAATTAAGCCTGAAATTGAATTTATTGGGTCCGAATCATGTGAAATCAACACCTAAAATCCATTTATAGCTCGTTGACACAATTTTCAAAGATTTTTCCCCTCCCCCTCCCGACCCCCTAAAATTTGAGCCTCCACGGCCAAATCAATGGGTGCTTCGAGCCATATCGACCAAACAGGTCCAAAGAATAACTGTACCAAGCGGCTTGCTTGTATATCAATTTTCTACATAATTTCGCGTACCGCTAGCACTAACCTGTTTTGTCCTTAACCATTGTCATGGTTTGCCCTTTCTTACCGCCCGATGACATATTCACTTAAGCGCATAGCGCACCTACTTCTCCTCTATCTGTAACTTTTCCATTTCCTCATATTGCCCTTTCCACCAGTATTCCTTCGCCCGATAGGTTACTCGCCGAAGTTTATTATTTAATTCCTTATACTTCCTATTGCCTAGGTAGGTGTCTGCGTTTTTCACATCCTTCTTTCCTCCATTTTCCTAAACATTTCTTCAGTGGCCCGTTTCTTCTTAATCCTTCTCGTTCCCATTGATCCTCACGCTCTTACTATGTCTGTATTTATACTCCTCCATTTTTACTCGATTGTTCTTATTTCCTTTGCTTCACCTTTAGTGCTTTTCATTAACTCCTGATATCCCCTCTGTTCGTCCCTTTCAATGCTTCCACGTTCCGCCTCTTCGTCCTCCTACTTTGACATAGCCTTTTGAGTGTGGTGGCCTAGTGGGTAGAGCAATTGGCTATTGATCAAAGGGTCCCGGGTTCAAATCCGGGTGAAGCCTTTGGACGCCCCTGAACAAAAAAATCCTCGAGTGCGAGGTGGCCAAGGGCAAGGAACTGGCCCCCCTACCCTGAATGTGTGAAATTCACACGCCTGTGGCTTAGTCCGGGGTGAGCTCTACTCTTACTATCCAAACCAACCTTCGGGTTGAAACACAACGTGAAGTAGCTCATAAATCCGCCTCTTCCTCCCCATAGTTACTTGTAAACATGTACGCCTGGATCGATACGAAATATGTCGGGCGAACTTTTATTTCTACCCCTAGTATCCTTTCGCTCCCCTATTTAATGTTTACTACCCTCATACCCAAGTTTGCATTCAATACCATAACTACCCCACGTTGACTCTAATCTCCCCCACTGTAGATAACCCTGTAACTATCACTCCAATAGTCCCCGCTATCCCTCCATCTCACCCCGCACAGTCCCAAAGCATCTATTTTCCCTTTCTCCATTTATTGTTTACTTTCTATCTTCCCATCGCTCCTCATTTTCCTAACGTTCCAATTTCCTATTTTTGCTGCTGTTTTTCTCCTCCTCTTTCTCTTTTTCTTCTTCCTTTCTCTCCTATTCCTTGTATCATCTTATAACATTGTTGTACAAGGATTTCGTGTGACGACCGCGGAGGCCTTGCCTCCCACGCTGCCGGGCACGACACCCGGCCTAGTGGGCGGCGTCTCGTAGCTGCAAGGATTCAATCCTCTTTGAATGACTTTCATTTTCAGGGAAATATAGTTGGGTGGGCTTCCCTTTGCTATACCCAACAGTTTTCAATGTGACAGCATCACGTGAACTACCTATCATCTGCTTCCTGCCCTTCGACCTATCTAGCATGAGTGGCTCTACCAGGTAGCAAAAGTAATTACTACTGCTTATGCCAGTCCAGTTCCAGGGATCATTGGAACGCGAAAGCCTTCCACCGCGTCAAGGTTGTAGTCCAAGGGAGAAGGACATTCCTTGATATAATCCACATATTACCAAAGGCTTTCTTCCCAGCCTTCGCACACTTCTAATATCCCAATCTATCCTTTCATCTTTCGCAAACATTTGGCCAAGGTACACTAAATAATCCACTTTTTGCAACTATTTCACCATTCTCCCAAATTCATATTCTCCCAATTTTCCCCATACTCCTTTTCAAAAATCACACCTAAGGTCTTTCACGCATTTACCGTCAGCTCCATTTTTCCCAAAAACACAGTATCATCAGCTTGCAATAGAACTCGCACATTTACATCTCCAATCACTACGCCAACATGATCACTACATGTAACTCTCACACATTTATCCAGAAATCATAGAGCAGTAACGGTGACATTACACACTCTTCTATTTCCCCCTATAGGTATTATTCCAAACCAGTCATACAAGGCCCAATTCAATCAAGCACTTGCCTTACTGTTACCATGCATCGTCTTCATCGAGTTCTAAAACTGCTTATTCATCCCACTGTCACTTAAAAACCTTTCACAGCTTTCTTTCTTACACCCATAATTTTTTCTTGCACCTGATTAAGAGCAAACAGCTAATTCGTACATACATCTCCTTCCGGGCATAAACCCACTTAACAGCCCGGATTCTGTCAATTGTATTATCCTCGCCCTTCCGATTAATATCTTACCTAATAATTTTCCAGAATAGATTAACTGGTCAGTAATTTTTACATTCATTCTTCTCACCCCTCCCTTGCTACAGAGACAATACTATCGCATTCTTCCAATCAATTGGAATCGCAATAGTTTTCAAGCATAAATTAAACAATGCACACACAAAGCTTATAAGTATCTTACATCCACACTTAAGCATTCCACTGGCTATCCTATCTATGCTTGGAACCTTCCCTTTTTTTAATATGCGCACAGCCGTTTGAATATCATTCCCTCTTACATCTGCCCTGTCTCAATGACATTTTCGCATTCTAATTCATAAGGCTCACCTATGTCGCCTGCACCATTACCTTCTATCACTCTTCATATTAAATATTCAACGTACTCCCTCCAACAGACCCTGGCATCGCATTTGTTACCACACGATCACGCCATTTTATTGTCTTCATCCCCCTACCCTATCCCTGCTTCCCCTTTTTACCGATTTCCATAAGTCTTATTTTGCTTTCAAAATCATTCGGCATTTTCTTAGCCTCACCCACACGCATTTTATCTTTTCTCTCTTTTGCAACGTTCTTGCATTCATTCTTTGTCCAACGGCATTCATCATAGGCCTTCTTTCGCTCTCCTAAATATTTGGCTGTTATATATCTGTTGTATGCCTCTTGCTTTACGCTAACCGCAATTTTCACACCTTAATTCCATTTTCCCTACCACCCCTTTTCCACACACTTTCAACACATTCTATATTCATTCCTTTTAGTATTTCCCACGCATCATTCACACTCCCATTACCATTATAGTAAATGAAGCACAGAAATGGCGATTTTCGACTAGAGAAAATATATTTCGACTATTGTTTCGATGCACTGGATCATCATATCAGGTGACCTGTCAGGTGGCCAAATGCAATGCATCGAAACCATGGTCGAAATATATTTTATCTAGTGAAAAATTGCCATTTCTGTGCTTCCTTATGCTGAAATTCCACCACATCACGTCTGATACTTCTCTTTTCGTACCAATATAGTTGTCCCATTCTCCTCGATCCGAAGATAGTGTATCCTCAAATATACATTTACACCGTATTGCTTCCCCGCCAAACCTCGCAGCATGCTGGCAACGACGATTTTACAGTAAGCTCCCAATCCCTACTTGGGTGCTATGCGGAGAGCGCTTCAAGCGTAGTTGCACGGACGGACGGAGTGTTAATACTGGAGACGCCGGGTTTCACTCCGCCCTTCCCCGTTCCCCAAACAAACCTTTCCTTGCGAGCCAATCCACCTGATCTTGATGGGGTTAAGTGACCTCCGCTGTCGGTCACCTACTAAAATAAACAGCCAACCTTTCCCTGATGACTTTTTTCCCATGAACTGCCAAAATGTAGCCATTACATAGCTAAACTAAGAGGTATCACCGTGAATTGAACGCCGGTGCACAACACCTTAATGCTTAATTTCTAAAAACTGATTTAATGCGAGTAAGATTCAACAGGCGAAGTTATTCAAGACGTGGTCTGTCCACTACAGCTAATACCGCATGCAGATACTTCTGATCCTGGGATGTAGTTTAGCTTCCCCTAAGGAAGAATTGGGAGGAATTTACCGCGCACAAACTTGTTCAAATTCTTAAAACCCTTGCTTTCAGTTTTCCAAAAACAATGACGTGCCACAGTTTTAGTTCCCACTGTTTTTTTAAATTTAAAAGCTAAGTGAGAGATAATATTGTTTATTACAATTTATCACATAAGTGAAAACAAAGACATATACTAGAAACATACATGTACCTAAAATCAGAATTGACCTAACATTTACTCAAATTGTTAACAGGAACTAAAATAAAGAAAAGGAAGTAGATTGAGTAGACCCACGGCAAAGATAATACAGACAAAATAATAAACCACATATATGTCTTCTCCCACCGAGCTAATGAGCACACCATATCAAATGCATACGATTGTGGATGCATATTAAAAAGATAAAACCGTTTGAATCCTCCATGCTCCATACCTTTATAAGTATATCTCCCCTCCCTCTTCAAGTCCTTTCCTTTCCTGTGGTCCCAGTCAACCTTGTAATTTCCCTGAAATAAAGAGAATTTTAAATATAAATATCAGACCCATCATTCAAAGGAAAAATGCATGCCTTTAAAATTTTGCAAAACACCCAATAAATAGGTACATCAGCACTCTACAAGGTGATATAAACAATGAAAAACTATAGCATGTGCAGCTGTTACTATTGATCGAATTAAATAAATTAAATAAAGCATCAGATGACAAACAAGTGCATCTACAAATGACTTCAGGTTTTCCCAGCGAATAAATCGATTCGGGTCCCTCAAGTTTCTATAAGTGTTAGAGTCTCCACGCTGGTCATGGAGTAACTAACCCAAATGGAAACAAGAGACCTTCATCAAACGTGGATCTACCTCACACTGCCTATGGCAGTGAAGGATTCACATGTTTGTCATTCAACAATAGGGTTAATGCCAAGCAGTATTTAAGACAGAGGTGACATGCCTCTTTCCCACAGGACCGTAATTACCTCAGCAAAAAAATTCTTTTGATCAATGAGCATATGCACCACTGGAGTTGAAATGGTTTTAAATCACTAACAGTATATCTTCGAGTATAAATTTTATTTTCGGGCAAAACATTACTTAAAATCCGCGACTCGAGTATAAGTCGAAGTGAAAAAAATGTTTGAACTCCTTGTTTCGCGATTGGAAAAGAGAACGATTAAAGACGCATTAATGAATATTGAAGGCAAGAGCGACAAACATTGAAAAAAATAAAACAGACTTTTGTCATTTGTGTATAATATCTTTAACTGGAACAAAATCGGCCGTGTTTAAACTAGACGTAACTACGTCTACAGAGTCCTTCGACACGACTTTCAGCGTCGTAATAGGGCAGTTAAGTCACCGTCGTCATCTTGATTGAGGGCACTACCATCTTCCGCACCGTACGCCATGGCTGCCGCACCTGTAGTGTTGATAGCATTGGTGGCTCCAAGGGGTGGGCTATCTATCAATGCTATCAACACTACAGGTGCGGTAGGGGCAATGTAGGGGCAATTGCCCACCCCCCACAAAACCCGGCGTACTTCTTAGCCATAGACCTTAAATTGAAAGCCTACATTATTTTTTTGCTATTGAAGTTTTTGTTACATTGCTTTAAAATACAGTTAAATTTTATATAAACTAAAACTGTTTTTAAAACTGCAAGCTTAATGCGAATGTAAATCAAAATAATTTTGGAATTAGTCGAAACTTGGTGTAAACTAAAATGGAAATATATATTTAGTAAAAACCTGCTCTTCTTAAAAGGCAAACTTTTGCTTCCAAACCACTAATAACGCGCCATTTTGCACTTAGTTTGTTTCGAATTTCCGGGACGAGACCCACGAACCCCCATTTTACTGGGGGTTATACCATACCCCAAGAGCCGCTGGTGCGCCCCCCCCCCTCCCGCCTCTGGTTGATGGCGCAGGAGGAAACACGATAGGTCGGCGACGAGAGAAGTGATGAACACTTGTGGTGAAACATGTTGCCATGATACGAAGGACGCACTCTGGAAAGTGATTTTGTGTACGCTCAGATATCCTAACACCTACCGAAGAGGATAAAGAAAGCGGACTTGGACGAGAGGAATATATTAGCAATTCTTCGGAATTTTTTTTGCATCACGAACTCCGATAAGCGGCCTGCTTGAATTCAACGAAAATCCACCATCTGCGCAGATGGTTACGGAAATGTGAATATGCCGGAAGAGAAGGATATTTACAAATATACGGGACTCAGACAGAAAGATATAATACAGGATCCGTGAAGCTAGAGGCAAGTGTTGATTGAATCAGTCAGCCGTCTGCGTTGCAAGCATAGAAGCCGGGAAATTCGAGATTTCGTGACGAGAAGTCGACATGCTTCCGTTTCGGCACATTATTGAGTTCAATATTAAGAATATTTTGTCATTTCCCTCTAAGTAATTTTCACCGGTGGTATGCAAAAAAATTCACGTAGTATCGATCAGTATATTTACGAAGATTTACGATCCAAGCATCACCCGTAGCTAATCGGGAAATCCTCGTGTTTCGGGTTGGTTATCCGATATTTGTACAGTACGATTGACCTTGTGGAATGCATTATTATCACAAAGCGGAAGTATCAAGTTTATTTGTCAGTCGTAGGTCCTATATAATACGAAACTTACGTTTACGAACGTGAATGTAACGCATTTATCGGCGAATATTCCTCGTGATAAATTCCCGGTCAGTAATAGAGATACAAATTTTTTTACGCAGCTGATACTCAGAAAAAATTGACCCGGAAATGTCACCTTAATTAGTGACTCGAGTTTAAGTCGAAAATAGGTTTTCATTGACCGATAAAAGGATGAAATTTTTCGACACATACTCGAGTATACACGGTAATTCATCTCGTTATCATAGTCATTTTCTCGCAATTAGTTCATGTTATCTCATAATACATATGATTCCAACCTCTTAACTTACTATTAGGATGCAGCTGACAGAGGAAGGCAAGTTTTAATTCACTTTTCCAAAGCATTAAAACCATTTCCATAGATATGGACTTGTACTGAACACTAAAAGCAAGCTTGAAAGAATATAAATTTATGCCTTGGTATTAATGTACTAAAACCCGATGATAAGCAGAACTTTGAAACAAAACACCTAACCTATTTCTTTAAATTAATTCTTAAAATTCTTTAAATTATACACTAACCCAGCTAAACAATAAAATTTCCTAATAATATGTCAATTTATGAAAATTAACCTCATGTTTTCTTTCATTACAGGAATAAAAATGAATAATCAAGGCAAGGAAATGGCAATGTGGATGAAATGAATAAAAAACCAAATGTTTTTCTGACAAAATCTGCTCCTGTGAATAATACGTATCTAATGATCAGAATAACAAAATAAAGCAGGAGGCTATCAATATAAATGTGAAAAATGAAGTATTATGATCAACATTGAATTATTATGGAATATAATACATCAAAAGTGGTACACTGTTGGCCTGTAGCCATGAAAGTTTTCCACCGACAGTATCCTTTTAATATGAGTGCATGTATCATTGCATGTTGATTTATAACTTAAAGATTGAAAGCACAGTTGGCGCAGTAAACCAAGTGGTTTATATGGAAAGTAGTGTTTTGCTCATGGTCATATCAGTCACTTCCATGGACAACAAATGGCAGGTAAGTTTATCAAGTAGCCAATGAACCATTTGGTTAATGCGTACAACATGTGCCACTGTTGAAGCAATTTCAATTTCTTGAAGCAAGTCTAACAACAAAACAAGAAGTATCTGATGAAAGACATGGGTTCATTTCAAAGGACACATTATATATCAATATTTTTACAGAAAAATATGAAAAATGTAAAGGTGCTGCGCACTCAAAATATATGAAGCCATGAATTGCCAGGTTATGCAATACTTAACATGAGCCTTCATATTATTTTGAGTATTCTCACCAGAAAGATTATTTTACAATATCTAAGTCATTGATTATTTCTTTATCCTTTTCCAGGGCTTACCCCATGAAAGTGGAAGCTCCTCCTTAAAGAAGACAAGACATCAAGAATATTCCCTCAACAGAATCTGATATGCACCAAAAATCAACATGCTTGTGTTACATAATCTCATCTTATGATAAACAAATTTCATTTGTACAAAAACAACTAAAAACTTAAAATTCTACCAAAGAAGAGCTTTGGAGTTTAATAATTGGATAGGCGAGGACCAGACTTTGCCATGACTACTTCATATCAAAAACATTTCATGATTTTACAAAGAGAACTGATTTTGATTCTTATAAAGAAACTGTTATCACAGCATAGTTTGTGGACATTACATGGTGAAAATTAAAGTCATAGATCTTCTGAGTTCAAAAGAACACGCACACAAAAAACCAATGTTTCAAGAGAGGTTTTAAATACCCACAGTGGAAAATTCTGTATCATGAAATAATTTTCAGGGATTAAGGTGAAGCATGTAGGAAAATGGGAAGGTTTTGCCTTGATTAGCATGTTGTTTTGAACCTGGATGACCTATGATGATAATTTAGACTTCACTTTTCTGAGTTTAAACATGTAAAAGGAAGAATTGAAAATCATCCCATGTAGGTAGTCATATCATCACATCATTGTTCTTTGATTTTTAACAATCTCATTACCTATTAAGAGTGTTCAATTTGTCTTGTGTATATGTTTAATGTGCAGAAAATTGTTACATATTTTTAAATACATTATTGTAGAATTATTTGTCATGATGATTCTTGGGATAACATACAAGCACTCAACAAAGTTGAAATGAAAAATTTATTGTTAAAATTTTTACACGGATGTCATATCCAGAAAGGCAGGCAATTCAAAATTTTAATCATTTTTACAAGATGAGAATAAGACGGAACAGTCTTAACTCCACAATTTGAATTACGATAAATATGTATGCCAAATTAAGCAGCTGTTAAACTAAAATATTTGGTTGTTGATGAATGAATAATGAATATGGAAATACACTGTTTATTAAACTGTGCATTTCATAAGTTCAAGTTAATCTGTGCATCATGAAAACATCATTTAAGAGTACCTGTTATTCCTTTCTTTGTGGCCAACAATGCCATAGGTTCAATGGTATCACCACATCCATTTAAAAGTGACTCCGCTTTAAGTGAAATCCATTCCAAAAATGTTTATATTGATTGAAATATATTATGTTTTAAAATGAAGGTGTATTTTTAATGCCTCAAGTCATCATCATTCCATTCATATTACCCATTTAAACCATCTACTCTGCCTCCTTCAAATCCCCCCAAAAGCTTCCTCTCCTCGCCCACCATCCTGAGCTCTTCCTTTTTGAAATTCCTTTCTCTCCATGGCCCTCTCGCCATTCACCTCCACAACTACATCTCAAATACCTCCAGTCTCCTCTTGCCCTCTAACCTCAGTGCCCAGGTAACCTAGCTGTACAATTTTAGTTAAAATGAAAACTTGGTTATATTCTACACAATTTTATTAATAACACGACCGGTTTCGACCTTTTCAGGTCATTCTCAAGTGTTACAATGTAACACTTGAGAATGACCTGAAAAGGTCGAAACCGGTCGTGTTATTAATAAAATTGTGTAGAATATAACCAAGTTTTCATTTTAACTAAAATGCATTCATTCTACGAAGTAAACTCGCAGACCATTGATTCTAGCTGTACAACTCCACACCCTACCTAAGGCACCACATCAATCTTTTCTTTACATTCTTACACAAGGTCACCACCATCAATGGCATGGCCAAAACCTTTCTCTGAATCTATTGGATAATATGTTTCCAAAAACGTAATGGCCAACTAAAAATGCAATGGCTGTATTCATTTATGAAATCCAAAGCAACAGAGCAGCACTCCAGTGATGGACAGACAAATGCTTAGAAGCGTAAGAGCAGAGGTAAATCAACTAATTCTTCATATTATTGGTAGTATTATCCAGCTGTTTAGCTACACATGTTTAAATATGTCAAGACATGCAGCAATCAGGACTAATGTGATGTGTTTTTCGAGATGGCATAATGCATAATGTCGTTACCAGGATTACATTATAGAAACAAATGACATTTCCA
Source organism: Pyrrhosoma nymphula (assembly GCA_963573305.1). Lineage (NCBI taxonomy): Eukaryota > Metazoa > Arthropoda > Insecta > Odonata > Coenagrionidae > Pyrrhosoma > Pyrrhosoma nymphula. The sequence continues at coordinate 137,889,167 of OY754327.1, forward strand.
AAACATAACTGACACAAATTTAACAGAGTGAAATTGGCATTATCCACTTGCCAAGCACACTTACTGTAACAAAATCAGTATGCGAAGAGTTAACCTGAAGCTCAAATGAACATTTACAAGTACTGACTCCTTGCCTCAAGCCATATTTTTTTAGGTAGCCTCAATTTCATGAACACCTGCAAACCACGAGCTACTCAGAGTTAGATGGTCATAACATAACGTTAATCCCACATTACCCAGGTATGTGCCTCCTATGTAAAGATATACCTACACTTACTTTCACTCTCCAATGTTCACAATAACTGTCTTCAGTTTCTGGCTCTGAAAGTTGAATACTAGAAAGAAACAGGATCTTTTTGCATTGTATTTCCTACTCACACATTTATCACCAGGGAAATATTTCAGACTATTTTATCCTTTTACGCATCATTGAATATGAGTGGAAGGTGGAAGAACACCCGACATCAAATGCAATTACGTGATTTGATCATAAAACTTGAGAGACACACACACATGCCTAGATGCATGTGAGTTCATAGGTATCATGGAATGTTCATGTCATATGCCATCCCATGAATCATGAATGCATGATCCCATTGCATTGGGGAGCCTATACTTTGTGTGCGTAGCTAGGAATTGAACTTCCCACAAGGACCTTTTCACATGCCACAAGGCTTTTGTTCATTTCTAGTATGGATTAAAATTTTAATATATGTATAACAAAGAGGCTCAAAGAGGATAATAAGTCAAACCTTGATCCTAACATGCACATGATTAATCAATCTTGCCCTAATAAAGACATTTTTGCATTATTATTACATATAATGACTGGCATTGCATCGTCCACATCTTTCTCCAGATTTTTATCATTTGAAACAACAGCCATTATCTCTAAGTTGAGATACTCCATTTTAAAACAAAAAAGAACACTTCTTTAACTCGAGTTCAATGCAGTAATTTAGATGGGGCCATTTAAAGATGATCCCATTTATAGATGCGGCCAGGGTCAATTAAATGATTTATTGGTTGAAATGTTGAAAACATTTTCATCCTTGTGCCATCCATTTCTACTCTCATGCTCCCAATTTTTCATTGCTATGACATTACTTTAATTAAAAATAGACTTGATTCAATGCATTCAATTCATTTTTGAGCTTCGTAAATTTGATTACGTTTTGTCATATTCACGACAAGTACTTCGGTTCTTTCCGACGGAGTGTATGAAATTCTATCTCTGTGGTTTTTTTATTTTCCCTTTTGGGTAATTACATGTCTAAATGACCAAAAAATACCAATATTACCTTTAGCCTCTTCGATTTCGACATATTTTGTTTTATCTCATTGTTGGTCATGGTTGGTCATTATTGTGTGCAAAATATGCATCCCTTGCCCTAGTTACAGAGGTTTTAAAATTTGAGCTTGTAATTGTATGCTTGAGTTGTTTTCTGCAGTACATATGTCCCAGCAAAAATGCTCTTTTGAAAGTAGGTAAAAGCAATGGTGCTCAAATTTATGATGCCACTAATAGAAATTTTTGTAATGTAGAGCATCAATTTGTATTTTGAAAACTTCAAATGTGTTTTTCTGTAAACATGTACCCTTTAAATCTAGATTTTTTAAATAGTTAGTAGCTATATATCTTAGCTACCCATCCTTCAAGCTGCATGATGGTGATTTTTCATTTAAGGGAGAAACTAATTTTTTGTCTGCCTGCTCGCTCTTTACGTCTTAACCCTTGCAGCCGGTCAACGCATTTAAATAGCCAGGCCCTACTCGGGGTATTTGAATTTAAAAAATCTCATTTCCTGCACCTTTGCAAACAATTATTTATATCTTTGTTAGTTTCAATTGTAACATCGAAAAAATTTAGTATGATATACTAAAATGTTGTATTTATGTAATAAAAATTTTACTTACGTCTTTCTTAATAATTTAGCTTGTGCATTCACTTCAAATTGTAAAACTTAAGCCCTAAAAGTAAACTTTGGTGTGATAAAGTTTGAAACACTCCTCTAAACATAAGCCAGCATTGCAGTCAGGGCACCAGTACACTATTTCCCTCCTTTTGCCTCTAGCGGAGCACACTTGGCATCTTCTCTGAGGCCTGGACCTCTTCCTGGCAGACGGTATTTTTTCAATGATATGTCTCTCGACTAAATGTCTGACGGATTTGTGGAAGGCCTCCTAGTGGTCAATGTGTTTGAGCTAGCTCCGTATTTTTCAAAGAGCTGCTGAATTAGCTGAAGACGAAAGTTTAGATGATCTACCTTATTTTGACCACTATTGAATATTACAAATGCATTGTGAACAGAAACATTCAATAATCTTCTAAATAGTGTTATATACCATTTCTTAGTCTTTTTGCGTTTTAATAAATATGTTTGAAGCTTTTGGTCTAACAGGTAAACACCATGGTGCACTCATTGTGGTGTTGTATTCTAAAACACACACTGAGTTTTTCCATCTTTTTCACGAAAATTATTGCAATGGAAGCTTGAAATAAGTGAAACTGGCTTTTTGTCTTTCCACTTAATTATCATTATTCTGTCGCAAACTTTCGCTATATGTTCTCCTTTTTTCAACTTTGCTAATTTTACCACTTTTGGAATGTTATTTCGAGATAATCGTGAAGTTCCACCAACATTTGTACTGTGATCCAATAAAAACTTCACCAAAGCAGGTGAATTATAATAATTTTCTAACCATAATGAATAGCCTTTTTCAAATAAGAGTAGTACTAACTTTATCACTATTGCTGATGTCTTGAGTCCATCAGGAGTTTCTGTAATTGAAAATGTTGAATCAGCTCCTGAGTAAACGATAAAACTCCATAAGTAGCCAGTATCAGATTCGAAAAGCTCAAAGGTTTTTATGTCAAATTTAGATGACTTCAAAGGAATATGTTGCCTGAATGATTGACTAAGAGAGTCATTAAGATCAATATTTTCTTTTGGTACACACATTTTTTTCAAAATTATTCTTCAAGTAATCTGTGATAGTTTGAATTTTGAAAAGTTTTTTGTTACCACAATAGTGACAGATATTATCATTATCAAAAAAATGTAAAATCTTTGAGATCCATTCGATTCTGTCCTGGGACATAGTTTTGGAGAAAATTTCTGTTTCCAGAAGTGGGTTTTGTGAAAAGTATAAACGAATAGTTGGTTTTTGTACAATTCCCATCAAAATTATCAACCCTAAATACACATACATCTCTCCACCATCAACAGGGTTCCATTTATTCAATTGTGATCGAGAGGATAGTGGATTATTTTCTAAATAATTAGGTATCTGTGTATCTGTTCATCTCGAAAATGATTTTTTCCATTATTTCCCTACCAAAATATTTGTGACAGACTCAACAATATTATCAACAAGTACTGTTGGACAACATTTCCCAGTGAAAGAAATTTTTTTTGGAATGTTGCATTCATCAAAATCATCCCAGACCTACGAGGAAGAAAGATCATGTGCCCTACTTGGTGTATCACCGTCAGTTTCGTCTCTGCTTTCACAAATTTGGGGAAGGGTATTCACAGAGTAATCACCTTCTTCTTCGCTTGAACACTCACTACCTGAATCAAGAAGTCTTTCATCTTCTTCTCCCATATTTTCAACTGTGATAACGATGAGTCATATTCTCCGAGGCCAGCAATAACATTTACCCTTCAAAAAGTGCTGAGATGAAGAGAAAAAAAATCTTAACCGAGGGAGTATCAAGCTCCATACCACGTACATCGAACCGCAAGTGGGGTCTGACCACCGATGACGTACACAGTACGGCGAACTGCATGGAAGTGTTAAGTTTCATGGCATCCTAGGCTTGAGGGATGGTGGTTTTATATCGGCAAGCAAAAACACCACTCACATATCATTTGAATTCTGGGGGCTGATGTAGAACAACTAACAAATAATAAGAAAGTGCCATTTTGTTAGAAAATTTGTGCTCATGCCATCTGAAAACAGCTCGTTTCTACTCTCATGCTCCCAATTTTTTATTATTGTTCACCAGTTTACGATGACTTTCCAGGTAAATTATCAAAAATTACAAAAATAAAAAATATTTTTAAATTCATGTTTTTTATGTGTTCTTGAACTTTGTAAATTTGATCAAGTTACATCATATTCTCGACAATTACATCAGTTCTTTCCGATGCCAAGTAGGAAATTCTTTCTCGGCTATTTTTTATTTTCCCTTTTGAGTAATGAGACATGTCAAAACCACCAAAAACACTGATATTGTACTTTACCTCTTTGATTTCAAGCATTTTCGTTTTTCAACATTGTTGGCCATTTTGTTTGGCAAAATATGCATCCGTTACCTCAGTCACTGGAGTATGAAAAATTGAACCTCTCGTACATTTATGTTTGAGTTGTCCTCAATACCTCCGGACGTATGATATGTACTTATGTCACAGCAGAAATGTTCTTTCGAAAGAAAAAGCAATGGTGCATAACATTTAAACCATGTATTTAATGAAAACTTTTGTGATTTAGTACACAAATATTGCTATAAAAATTTCAAATGTATTTCTGGTAAACATGCACCCTTTTGATCTTGCACTTTCATTGCATTTAGTAGGTAGGTATTTCACCTATCTATTCTTAAAGTTGTGCAAAGGCAATTTTTCTTTCAAGGGATAAATTAATCTTTATGTGTCGGTACATTTGCTTTTTATGTCTAAGTTTCACCGCATCCTAGGCTTGGGAGACAGTGGCTTGATATCAGCTTACAATAAAACACCACTCATTTACCAGTTGCATTTGGAGGCTGATTTAGAGCTAAAATAAATAATTAGAATGTATCAACTCACAATAATGCTGTTGTAGTGATGTCTCCATGTCGATGAATCCCAAAATTTCCTCTCGCGATTTGGATGTTGAGCCACTTGAAACCTCGTCATTGTCAAGCTAATTGTCTCACTATTAATGTCTACGAACAAATAAATCTCATCATACTCAGTCGATTTGCTTCCATATTTTCCAAGTCCCTCGTTAAATAAGGTGCCAAAGAAGTTTAACTAAAGCCCTTTTCATGAGCATAAGAAGGTGACAGGTAAGGGAGAGTAAAGATAGGCGACGCAGAAAGTTTTTTCATAGAACTTTGCTTTCTTTCCATTCTGACGTTCCCTGTACCATATACAGACATCACCAGATTGTGGATAGAATTGGTGGAGATGAGTTAACAAACCCACAATTAATGTTGTTACATAAATCGCCACTGGTATAGTAAAAATATACAGGCATAGTTATGAGAAAATATAAAATGTATGGCATAAGGTTCACATAAGCACCCACGCGCAGTAGCGCATGTGAACACACACGCACACATTTTACAAATATCCACTCACCCCCCCTGCCCCCCCCAAGGTTGCTCCCTGGATCCACCCCTGAATGACATCCATACAAGTGTCAAATAGGAAATTTAAAACAATGAGACTAGACAAAATTCTTTTCTGTACATGGCCGCGAGCACTGGTAGCAGTGACTGATTCAACAGCCAAATCATGAGTATCCATCATTTATATTAGGAACCATATAGCTAAGCAGATGAGAAAGTTAAGGTGCTCAGAAAATTTCAATAGAAGACTGGCAATGTTGAATCCACAAATTACTTTTTTCATAACCGAAAAGAGCGTTTTACAACTCATAGCAAAAAAACAGGGTAAGTTAAAGAATAAAATCGTGAAAACTTAGATACATTATTATGCGCTAAGAAGTCAGTTAAAAATCTTCAACAGAGATAACTATAGTATGCCAAGAAATGGGAGAAAGGGTTGTATGAATGAGATTCCATGAATTTCACTGCACCCATTCTCACCTTAACCTGATGTCGCTAGCAGGGTGCTCACCCCACAACTAATGGCTGGGCTTGAATATAAATTGGAAGAAATTATTCTTTGGTAAGTAATGTATAGTAACAATATCGAAACGTCATAATTTAATTTTGGGAACCCCTTAGGCTCACCTGTGCTGGAAGTTCCTAACAACAATTCTGTGATTTTCATGTGTACCTCTTCAATTGCTGAAATTGAATATTCCATGAATCAAAGCCATAGTAGAGCTACCCCAAACAGCACAAACTACACTAAATTGGGATAAATTTCACATATTACACCTGATTTGTCTCGCCGAAAAACTGATTCATACTGACTGGAGGTATAAATTCAACCACATCATTGCTAGACATAGGTTTAGGAATAGCATCATCAATACACAGTTTCCCAGGTGCCAATGCAGACTCAGATCATAAATTATTGGTAATTAACAAATAGGTAATAATTTCTCAGAAAGATTCAAATTATATGGCAGGGGAAGATGGACAGGTTGTAACAGTTTTAAGAACTAGAATTAAATAGAGGAAATATGTTTCAAGAGTTAGTTGCAAAGTTTGTGAAGGATGATGGAACAGTTGAAAAGTGGAAGGAGCTGAATTCAGTGATTAGAATAGCAGCAAAAGGAATAGTTAATATTCAAAGGAGTAAGCAGCTATAGACAAAATGACTATGAAAAATTAAAATGGAAAAATGTGACTCCAGAGTTAAGTTGGAGCTGAGTCAAAGAATTGAATAATGAGCTAAGACACACAACTGATACGGCAAATGACAGAAGATGAGAAAGGCAATAAGATAAGGAAATAATTTACGGATTCAGTTGTTAAATTTTGGAAGTTCATGCTGGAAATGAAGTGAGAATGTAGTACTTTTCCACAGATTTTAGAAAGATCAAGAAATGTGTAAACTACGTGCAAAGGTAAACATTTGCTAGGAAGTATTAAATAAAAAATAATATCGTTAAAAATAAGTGTGGCAAATAAATTGTTATAGCAGTTAGTAGAGATCCATGTCATATGTAACAAATGTGTAAATAGAGAAATATTTAATAGAGAGGATAGGCAAGCACAACATGTCACAGAAATGGAATACAAAATAGATGAGGATTGCCTGGGTCCAGGAATATTCAACAGCTAGATCAAGAAAGCATGGAAATGGAAGGAAAAAAGGCAGAAGAATAAATTTTCACTATTGGTTATTGGAAGGAGGGAAGCAGTGTAGAGCAGTTTGGACTCAAGAAACAAAATGGCAGAGGAGAAAAACTAGTAGATTTCTACAATGAGAAGAATATGGTTGTAGCAAACACACTCTTCAAGCAACATCGGTGAAAAATATGTACATGGAAGATTCCTGGAGACAAACAAAGATACCAAACCATCTAAATACTTGTCAGAGAGAAGAACCAGAAGCAATTGAGGTGATGTAAGAGCTATCTTGGTGCAGATTTAGATAGCAACCACAGTCCAGTGGTCATGGTTATCCATCTAAGATACAAAAAGGTAAAAAGGGTGAAGGGACAACCAAGATGGTGAACAGAACCTGCAGGAAAAAAAAATTAAAAACTAAGGGGAGTAATAAAAGAGGACAGCGCAGAAGGAAGATGGAGTGTAGAGAAGAAGGAAATTACAGAAGTTGCAGAAAATCAAATACAGAGTAAGAAAACAGACAAGACGTCCATGGAACATAACTGAGATCAGAGATAATATATTGAAAAAAGAAGAAAATAAATGAGCCAAAAGAAAGAAGATGAGGTAGCCCAGTACAAGAAGCTATGATACCAAATAACTAGGGAATCCAAGAAGGTCAAGGAAGAAGGGATTTAAGGTTGCAGTGAGGAGACTGATAACCACATGAAGAAGGGAATACCAAGACAGCGTACAACCTAGTAAGGAGAAATTTTGCAGGAAGAAAGAAGCATGTGAGTGATGGTCATGATGATGAAGAATAATAAGAAGAATATGTATTCTGATAATATTAGAGATGAGAACAGGAGGTCACTAACACAGCCAGAAGATAACAGCAAAAGATGGAAGGAATATATAGAAACGCAGTATGAAGGACCAGATTTGCTAGAGATAGACTGATGAAGAAAGAGGAAAATGTGGATGAAGATGACCGAAGCCTGGGGTCTAAAATTCAATCCCATCCTTAGGAGTGAATTTGAGAGGTCAGTTAAAGAGTTAAAGAAAAGTGAGACATCCAACTCTAATAGCATTTATGAAAATCTAAATGAACTGCCAGTTGAGTACAATAACAACCCATAAAGATGGACACTCAAATGGCAGAGTATTTAGTTTTAATTTGACTAAAAGTCAAGGTAGTTTCCATAGCATCCAATTGACCTTAATAGTATTTACCACTTTAATTTGAAATGCATGTTTAAAAATGAAATGCAAATTAAAAGGTGTTAAGGTACAATTATATGATACAATATGAGATTAAATAAAATATGTTAGAGTCCAGATTCTTTAAATATCTGAGGAAACATAAAGTCTACTAAAATACTTAACATTAACAAAGATATACATATGCACATTATCAACATTGAATCGTCAGCATTGGAATATAGGCAAGTATCTGAAAGAAGAAAGTGTTAATAAGCAAAGACAATACAACATTTAGCTTATAATGCACATGGCAAAGTTTGAAGTCAGATCTGATAATTCAAATTATTAATCCTTAGCTGTGGTAAACGTGCATGTATGTAGTCACGGGCAATTGTGGGAGAAACGTTCTTATACGTTTGACCATGTCCGGGGTGGACTCGGGGGACACGAGGAAAAAAAGGAAAGGTAGCAAGGGGATTAGAAAGGACTTCAGGCAATGACAACAGATTCTGGCTCCTTTTCTCCTGCACAAAGTGGCAAGTGAAATTTAGCTGCTGCAGCTGAAGGGTTAATGAAAGGCTAGAGAAGAAAGCTAATGAGTTCTTTGGTGAAAATCAGATTTCAGGAAATTAGAGACATTCACGATGAACATTGAAAGCAGCATTATCAGAAAGAAATGAAGAAAATTATCAGAATGTGGTAACTCACTTTTTGATGATCCACAAAGTAGACTGGGAAAATTTAATGAAGGTTTTGTGGGACTTGTAATACAGGCCAGGCAAACCATCGACTCGAAACATCTGAATGGCTCCAAATACCAGTGAGGGTAGCTTATTTTCCTTTGAAAGACACAAAGAACAATTATGCATACATTCCTCTCACCCCATTATCACACATGAATAAGAAAAGTGTTAGTATTTGATTGTCGCAAACCTAGTGCATAGATTTTCCTAACTCCCTGAATGACTAACTTCTGAGTGACAAGGAAAAGAAAGTTTGGCATAGCCCAGGAAAAAGGAAATTGAGTAATTAACTAACAGTGGTTTTCAAAACTTTTAGGACAAATTGAGCAGAGCCACTAACACTTCCCACGGAAGTCAAGTTTCAAGTAATGCATTGTTATTCTTGGTTACAAGCCGCAACTTATAAATTTACCTGATCGTAAATATTTATTTAAAGGTAAGAGTCAAGAAATTAATTAATTAGAGTAAATTTATCATTTTCTTTTCTATCATTTGGGTAAGTGCTTTGTGTGTCTGTAATTATTAGATACATATTTAGAAGTACCTATTGGCTTTCACTTTTGTAAAGCCTTTTATGAATGTACATCACTAACCACCTCCCCTCCTCTGTTGGAAGGAGAAAAAGGCAACTTTTACAAATACCACTGAATATTTATTAAAACTCGACCCGGGTTTCGACGTGGGTTCACATCATCATCAGGCCTGACTGGGGAAAATCAGGCCTGATGATGATGTGAACCCATGTCGAAACCCGGGTTGAGTTTTAATAAATATTCAGTGGTATTTGTAAAAGTTGCCTTTTTCTCCTTCTTATGATGGAATACCACCAAGTAAACCTTGCAAAAGTCATTGCCCCTCCTCTGTTGTTTAACAGCTCAACAACATACTTCAGTTACCTTCAATTCTGCTACCAAATGTAGCCTTTGAGGCATTGTCAGTTATTTTCTTTGTGTTTACATTAGTGACATCAGTTTCCATGAAATGTTTGGACCCTTCACAGGGTGAGGACATTGTGTATTGTTGGGTAACCTTGGAGGGGGAATACAAGGGGGTTTAATAATGTGAGGTTTCCACTTGTTCCAAAGTCGCCTTCTACACACAAATATCTCTCACCAAACTTCTTTGCAAGAACAAGGACACAATTGAAGAAACAAAAAAGAGTGGGGTGTGCGAGTTGTTTTGTGAGTATGGAGCCAGTTACGTAGGCCAAACAGGTTGCGACTTCGCTACCAGGATGAAAGAACACAGGAAGTGCACAGAAACGGGAAACAATACATCCATAGTGGTGAAGCATTTGATTGATTCGGGGCATAATTGCAGGTTTAAACCTAAAATACTACACATAGCCAGCAAAGGGAAAAAACTAGATGCCCTGGAACAAGTGGAAATTAACCTGAGAAGAAGGAAAAACAGGCCCCTCCTTAACAAACTACTCTACAATAGCAGTTCACCCCTCCTATCCATCGACTATTCCTAGCAACCCTTTCCCCCACCCCCACCCTCCCCTCCCCATCCCTCTCTTTTCCACCAGGGATAGCGGAATTGCCCCGATCTTCCTCGACGGCCGACACCACAGGACATCCAGGGCAAGGGTATCCCGGCCGAGCGACCACCAGGGAGGGAGCAGCACCCAGTAAAGGAAGATGAGCCAGGGGTCCTTCGACCATATTTAAATGGAAGCAGATAACACCTATGATGCCATTTTGTTTTTGTTTTGAACATTCATGTGTTTGTGTAATTTATCACCCTCCCCTCCCCCCAACTCCTCCGGTATTCCCAACCCTCAGGCACCTATGAATGTCCACCCTTCTCTCCTTTTCCTTTCCCCTCCTTCCATCACCCCATTTCACCACCACCCCTTCCCGCCTCCCTATATAAGCTTGTGCACACTTGATACATGTACCTGAAGATTCTGTAAAAAACGAAACCGGTTGTGCAATAAATGATATACTTGAGGAAATTGCTCTTTTTAATCAATTGCAGTTACAAGGGGGTTGTCTTGTCTTACCAGTGTGTACCACTGGTGTCCTGCATTCTGAATTCCTGTTTATAACTTACATAATCGGAGGAAAAGGTGCAGAATTAGTTATCTCCACGATCCCTCAGACTCTTCTTTGCACACTAATCTTCACCACTCTGATCTTTACTCAGTGTCCATTACATGGTGACCTAATTTTTCACATTTTCCTTGAAATATTAAATGACAATTTGTATTAAACTTGTGACTCTAAGCAAACAAAGAAAAGCCCACCTAAAACTCTATCTGATACTTTTTTATGTTTCAAATGAAAGAAAATGTAATTATACTTTTGATTCATAGTAAATAAGTATTTTTATTGGCATTTACACTGGGATTACTTATGTTGTAGAACTTCTTTACTAGCACACTTACTTCTTTCCATTTAATTTTCAGTCACTTGGTAATGTGGATTAACACCCACAATGTATCGCATGAAGTGGTGCACCTTGGGTTTCTGGCCCCCCTGGCCAAATGGAAGGGGTGGTGCCCCTCAATTTTATCTACTTCTCTATTTTTCTGTTTGTTCTTCCTTTATATTCCCTATTTTTTTCTAATTGGATACGTGGATAAGATTGTTTTCTTCAACATTATCCTACCTTAGGGTGGGGAAAATTCATATGCCATTTTTCCCCTTTTGTGATGGTGCACCTGGTGGGGGCCAGCCCCACCACCTGTTAAATACACCACTGCTGATCACATGTAATTTTGACCGGAGTATTTTCCTTCAAATGCACCTGGAACAATGTACACATATTACATACAGTATCATGAAAAGATCACTGATATCTAATATTTTTATTGGACATGGCCTAATGACCCCAGGATTTTTATACTGGATGATTTAAACCACTACTTTTCCACAAGATTTTGTTTTAGCTCAAGGGTCTGACACTCACATTACTCCAATGGTTATATATTTCACCCAGGACACTCTAGTAGTCAGACACTGTCAGCGTCAATAGCACCAAATTTGAATCTACTTCTGTGCCTAACTCAATATATTATTTTCAGGCATTCATGTTATTTAAATATAAAGTGATTATTATCATAAATATGCTTTCCCATTCTCTTATTTATAGTAAATACAGCACTCCTTTGGCATCATTTAGTAAACAGGAAAAATGTGCTAAATTACCTTCTTCGATTTGCGAGGAATGAAATATTCATTGAAAGTACATATTAATATGTGCGCTGGATTTTAAAGACTTCAATGTTATCAGTGGAGGTCTTTTGCACTGAAAGCATATATGAAAAACAAATGGGATAATACCTTCTGTTTCCTATTACCAGGGGCAACGAACGTATATCCTCTGCAACATCCCGGCTTGAAGGACCAGTGGAGAAGGGAATAACAAAACAGGAGGGGGCTCAAGCTATTACCTTGATAAATACTATGGTAGTATGTTACCAACTCTGTTGAAGGTGCCCATTTGCCTTCACTCACGACAAATTGCATTTTCTAGCTTGGTAATAGGCATTGGATGCAGGACACAACCTCTGGTTGGACTTTCATGGACTTCAGCTTGGTGATGAGCACCTCATGTGAAGAGGAGTCAAATGCCTTTCCATAGCCCACCCAGGCTATTGTTAGGTTTCATCTATGCTGAATGGCATCCTGAAATATACGCCTATCAATGATCAGGTTCTTCTTGCATCATTGCCACTTGCAACCCCTCTGATTGTACACTTCCTGCCAAACAGGATGGATTTGGTGGAGTATAAGATTGCTCAGGATGGAGGTAAACACCTTACCTACAGTGTTGAGCCAGGTTATAGAGCAGTAGTTCTTTGGACTGGACAAGTATCCCTTCTTAGTAATGAGAACTGTGCGAGACTCAGTCAGCCAGGGTGGCATTGGTTCTTTGCTTGACAGAAAGGACATGAATATATATCATGGTTAGGTATTCATGGGTGGAAGTAAACTTCTTCCACCAAAATTTGTTCACTGCGTCGATTCCTGGAGCCAAGAAGTTGTTCTTCCCAGAGAAAGCCCTTCTCACCTCACTTTCTGTGACTGAAAGAGGCTCATATTGAAGGTGGAGGTCACAGAACTCTTGAAAAAGGGCTATGGGTGGAGTGTTTCTGATGAATGGCTATGACATTTCATTGACATCCTTTCTGAAAGATTTGAAATCTTGGATAGCTGGTGGAGACTTAATGACAGGCAAAGCTGGTAGAAAAAAACTGCATGGCAGGAGAAAGGCTGAATTCACCTGTTACTCTAGAGTACTACTTTCTCGGTCTTGGTACCTACACAGCACAGGGTGGCCGGTGGACATCCGCTGCGTGTCCAAGGTATCCAAATACTGTCCGTGGATTTTCAGGACAGTCAGAGGACGTCCAACGTCCAAGGTATACATCCGACAACAGTCCAATTTTGTCCATCCAACAGACATCCGATCAGAGTCCTATCCATTCGAAGGTCATATTATATGCGTTTTAAAACTATTTCCACATGATCAAAGTTTTATGTAGGTTTATTGTGTGATAATGTGTGGAAAATATTGGTTTAAGTCTAAGAATACCACATTCAGTGATGGATTAACATACTTGGGGCCCGTAGGCAGTAAAAGCAATGGGGCCCACGTTAATAAACAAGTCAGAAGAGAAGAAAGGGGAAAACAATTCTAAGGGCCACTCCGGGGCCCCCAAAGCCTCGGGGCCCATAGGCAACTGCTTACTTTGCCTTATTGGTAATCCAGCTCTGAAAAAATTCACTAGTTTTTGAGCTTCCCCAGATTGATAGATATCTAGATGAATAGATTGAGCTTTGTTCCATAGAATCATCTTTTTCCGGAAGCCATGTTGATTTTTCGTGAAACAAAGAAAGATGGAAAGCGATTCAACAGCCGGCCATGGTAGCCAGGAAACGCGCTGGCTTGGCAACCCACTCAAGCCCAGCCTCTCATTCAACTGCCAGTGCGAAGAGATTGTACATCACTTCTTTGCTGATGTGTTTTGGTGGCTAATGATCTGTGCCACTGTCATTAAACCTGGAGAGGTACGATATCTTCATTGGATTTTGAGAAATCTGTGACATCTTTGGGTGCACGTAAATTTACTGAATTTATAAATTATATTTCTACAATATATAACTTTGTACAGTGGATATTTTTCTGGACTTTGATCATTGGATAGGACCTTAGTCACTACAAATACTACCACTAGAAATTCGCTCAGAGTCTGTTGATTTGTTAGGTTGTAAGGTTTTCAGCTGGATTTTTATACCACAACACAAAATAGCTGGCCATATTCTAGAATTCATCTCATCCTGTCTCTTTGCATTATATGCCAATCTATCAGTTATTTATGGTTTATGTAAATAGAAGAAATTTTAAAGGTAATAACTTAATTATACGCTTTTATGACCTAAAGTACTTTAAATGATTGGCCATTGTGGCTCTAGTCCCCCAAAGTACTAGAGAGGATGGTAAATGCCTATAAAGTCCCAGGCCTCAAGGAAGGGAAATATCTGACTGCACCTCCTCGGGGTGGGGGATGGGCACCTAATGGAGGCTAACACGGTACTGGAGACTGAGTGAAAGCCGGGATAAGCTTTCTCCCCCACCTTAGGATGGGGTTTGGCTCTTGCCCATGGATCTAGAAATGGATCCTAAAGGCGGATGAGCCATAGGGTTGGCCAACGGCATAGGGTGCGGAAGGCAAAGGGAAACCACCGTACTAATGAACCGTAAGATTTCCCTAGTTATATGGATACGTGACTGCAGCATGATGTGTTCTGTAATGAAAGATTCCGGAGGTAAAAATTACCCACATTCGGATCTCTGGGTGGGTAACACTATAGGACAGTTATGGTGCAATAAGAGGGAAAACAAGATAGTGGAAAATAACAAATCATTTAGAATTGGAACTTGGAATGTACAAACTTTAACTAGGAAAGGAAAAATGGAAAATTTAAAAGTAGAAATGGAGAAAAATAATATAGACCTAATGGGGCTCAGTGAAGTCCGTTGGGAAGGAGAAGGGGAACTCACATATGAGGGGTACACCATGATTTACAAGGAAGGAAACAGTAAGAATAGGGGAGTTGGATTCTTGATGAAAAAGAAAATTGCAGAAAGGGTAAGCAAGGTTATAGCATGTAGTGAAAGGGTGATTGCTTTGAAAATAAGGAGTGAACCAGTAGATACCTTGGTGGTTCAAGTGTACATGCCCACAACAATA
Organism: Pyrrhosoma nymphula; assembly: GCA_963573305.1. Lineage (NCBI taxonomy): Eukaryota > Metazoa > Arthropoda > Insecta > Odonata > Coenagrionidae > Pyrrhosoma > Pyrrhosoma nymphula. Next base: position 137,904,276 of record OY754327.1, read on the forward strand.
GAAGAAGAAGAGGTCGAAGAGGTGCAAATCCTGCAGGTGCATGAAGAGAATGGCAAGGGACAAGTGAGGGCAGTGATAATGGGAGATTGGAACTGTGTGGTTGGAGAAGGAAGGAAAGGGAAAACTCTGGGAGCATACCATTTAGGCACTCGAAATGAGAGAGGAGAAAAATTGATAGAATTCTGTGAACAACAGCAGTTATGGATAGCAAATACTTGGTTCCAGAATCACAAGACAAGTCTCTGCATGCGGAAAAGCCCAGGTAATAACAAGCATTATAAAATAGATTTTATACTGAAAAATCAAAGATTTAAGAATAACGTCAAGAACGCAGTCACTACCTGGAGCGGATGCGGACACAGACCACAATCTTCTGATAATAGATATGATCACTAGGCTTAAGCATGTGACGAGGAAAAAGCAATCAATAAAGAGGTGGAACTTGATGAAGTTGGAAGAGGATAAGAAGAAAATTACCCAAGTCATAGAAGAGAAGCTGAAGAAGGGGGAAGGGGAGAAAAGCATTCGAGAAGAGTGGAAGGATAAGAAGGAAAGCATATCAATGGTTCTTGAACAGGAGGTTGGAACTGTAAACAAGAAAGAAGCTAGAAAAAGCTGGATAAACCGAGATATGTTGGAAAAAATGGAAGAAAGAAGGAAATGGAAAGGAGATGACTCTGAACAAGAAAAGAGACAATATAGAAAGATTAACAATGAATTAAGGAGAACTACAGACAAAGCTCGAGAAGAGTGGATGAAGGAGCAGTGCTTTGTAATTGAAAAGCTAGAAAAAGAAGGAAAGATGGAAGAAATGTTCAAAATAGTAAGAATGTTGACTACGAGAAAACAGAGAGCTATTTCGAAGAAAGGTATGAGAGATAGGTGTGGAAGGGTTACAGCAGATAACAAGGATGTAAAGGAAATATGGGAGGAATATATAAAAGAATTGTACTGCACAAGAGAAAGTGAAATAGAATTGAAGAATGACATGGATGAGGAGAGGGACAATACAGGTCCTAAAGTAATGAAAAAGGAGATAGAAATGGCAGTAAAAGGAATGAAGAATAGGAAGGCAGTCGGCGGAGACCAAATACCAGTAGAGATTCTAAAGGCTTTAGAGAAGAATGGGTTGGATCGACTCATGGATCTGGTTAATAAAATATATGATACAGGGGAGTGGCCAGAAGAACTTATCAAAACAATAATGGTGCCGATACCAAAGATATGTAACGCACAGGAATGTAAACACTACAGAACTATAAGCCTTATCTCATATGTGGGCAATGTTATAACCAAAGTTATATCGAAAAGAATGAGAAGGAAAATAGAAGAAAGATTAGAGGAAGACCAGTTCGGTTTCCGCAAGGGCAAAGGAACGAGAGATGCTATTGGATGTATGAGGATGTTAACAGAAAGGGTATTAGAGTTGAACCGTGGGATATGCGTATGCTTTATTGATTATGAAAAGGCATTTGATAGGGTCAGATGGGAGATCTTATTAGATCTTCTGAGAGAGATAGACAGACCGGAAGGACAGACAATTAATAAAGCAGATGTACATTCATCAGAAAGTTGCGGTAAGAATTTGGGAATAGGAAACAAAGGAAACCACAATAGGAAGGGGAGTCAGGCAAGGTTGCTGTCTTTCACCATGCCTCTTTTACTTGTATGCTGACAAACTGCTTGAAGAAGCTTTAGAAGACATCGGGGGAATAAAAGTGGGAGGTGAGAGAATAAAATCCATCAAATATGCTGATGACCAGGCTATAATAGCAGAGAATGAAGAACTTCAAAAAATGATGGAAAGAATTAGGAAGAAGAGGGAAGACTATGGAATGAGAATAAACAGAAATAAAACTAAGGTAATGAGAATAGCGAAGACAGAATATATATGGCTGGAGGAAGAAAAATTAAAACAAGTAAGCTCTTTCAAGTACCTGGGAAGTATAGTTACACAGAATGGCAACTGTACTGAAGAAATTAAAAGCAGAATTGGGCAAGGAAACGTAGCATTTAGCAAGATGAAGGAACTGGTGACAGCAAGGAATATCAAGATGGATATTAGGAAAAGATTTGCAAAATGCTTTATATGGAGCGTTGTATAGATGTGAAACCTGGACGTTGAAGAAGAGAGTAGAAAAGTACTTAGAAAGCTTTGAAATGTGGCTATGGCAATGAATGGAGAAGATTGGATGGAAGATAATATCACGAATTAAGAAGTGGTAAGGAGGATCAGAGAAGAAAGAAGTATACTGGGAGTAATTAAAAAGAGAAAAGCAAAATGGATTGGACATATTTTAAGGAATAACAGCCTACAGAAATTAATAATAGAAGGGAAAATAGAAGGGAAGAGAGGAAGAGGAAGGAGGAGGCACGGAATGCTGAGGGATATAAAAGAAGGAAGGAGTTATGCAGAGATTAAGAGAGAGACCCAGGAGAGAATGCTGCGGAGAGCCTACCGTTGAAACCTGTTTGCGGACAGAAGCACCAATGATGATGATGATTGTGGCTGAAGCTTTCTCTTGCGATAAAACAGCCCATAACCCATGTCATGCTCTCTTGCCAATAATTTACACTTCATCATTACAGGAGCAGTGCAGGAGAGCATTATATAGAAAGAGGTTGGAATAAAGAGGTTGAGGCTGCCATTAGGAATTGGCTTAGAAACCTCAAGGGTAGTTTATAGTAGATGACGTGGCTGGTGGATTAAACTTTGACCATGTGTAAATTTTATTTGGATTTACGTAAAAAATTTAATACATTCTCTAATATAATAATACTGGTTTCTTATTTTTATTAGTTTTTGCTTTGACTTATTCCATCAGTGCCCAATAAAGTTCACAATTCTGGGCAAAATGTGTCCTTTAGGAGTTCTCAGGGGACACTTGAAGGACGTCCACAGGTAGTCGTGTCTACTGGTGTACGGACAAGCGCGCTGTGTGGGTAAGAGGCCGTATTTGACCAATCTTGTGTTGTTTAATGGCAAGCATCACATTTTTAAGCAGTGGGTGAGGGTGGTATCTGAGAATTCATGCAATACCTACGCTTAATTTAAGGAGTAAAGGTTCACCAATATGTCATGCATTCCATCACACACTGAATCATTGACCCGTCACCGTCTTATAGCTTCATCTTGGCGTCTAACTTTTCCAGGAGTTTTGCTGCTCTATCCTCCCACTTGGTGTTCATTTGGAAGTTGACCATTATTTTGGCAGCAGCATAGACAACGTACTTGAACATATATTAACCAATAAATACCTACCCAACGAAATTTAGAGCCCCATTATGAGCATATACCATTCTTGAAACGTAAAGTAAACCCATATAGATTATCGCTTCACAAATGAACAGGACAACCCAAACGGGCGGTTTTACCATTTGCATAGTAAGAATTTGCAAAGTAATCCTCCAAGGGTAAGGCTTGAAAACTTAAAGTGTATAACTCACCAAAAAGATAAAATTCCATTTACAAGAATCCACTGCTTCGTCCATCTCAGCTGGCCAAATACTAACCGCTAAAAACAAATGAAGTACCTAATGAAAACAAAAAATGTCAAAAACTCGATATGAACTTCAGCTACTTTATGACGTAGAAGACTTATCTTATTCCATGTATATGATTAAGTTTTCATTAAAACACAAATCCATACATTGAAAAGAAATCCGAGAAATGCTGCTTGTTTAGTTACTTCAGCCCCGCTGGAATAAAGAAATGCACCAAAATCCGCCATAGGTACCGTCCGCAGGAGAGGTGCATTTCACCGCGATGTAATACCTCCGTAAAATGACGGGACTTGATGTTCGGTATACTTTCATTTGTGTAGTTCCTCTTCAATTAATTGTACAATTTTGTGGCTATTAAGGCACTCCATCGTCGTTCACAAGGTTTGCACAATGGTTCGGCTGTAAACACGTTAGAGTTGGACGTTGGAATTTCATTTAGAGAAGTTAGAAGATCTATCTCCCGGTTTTCGAGAAAATATTTTATACACTTTTAATTGTTTATTCTCATTTGTAGGCAATAAGGTGTAGGTTTTCGAAGTTTTTCTTTCAATTTTCAGTAGAAAAGGCATTGCATTCGTCATCTGAGGCAGGACGACTTTGTTGCAATTATATTGGCTCTGAAATAAATAATATCTTATGTTTAACCACATTGCGCGCCGCGTCTGCAGGCCTTACTTAGACGATTTTTCCACGTGAATATAAAGAAGGTACAATCATTCCACGTGCCTTGTGATGGAGAGAAATGAGTTAAAAAATAACAGTAAAAATTTAAACAAATTTCATCTCGCTGTTTCTGAGAAAATTTATAATTTAAATGTTTACAAATCATTGTTTTTCATGGCGTCGTTTCTCCGGCATTTCTGGACATTTTCCAACCATTTTTCATGCATTACATACGTTAATGTTAGATTTATATTGCTTTAATATATCTTAGCGCTATTGTTGTTAATAGGGAAGTTATAACCGTTTTAGCGCATGCGTGAATTCTCCTTTCGGTATTGCCCCTAACATATGACAGGTTATGCAAAATATAGGACAGCTTTGCACAGGTGTAATTTTGATCCATTATCATCAGTGGAGTGTCTTTCATCATGGTTAACCAAAATACGTGGTGCTACGCCATTAATATACTCATCCAGGCTTTTAAAAATACTCTTCAAATGTATCTTAGTTTACATTGATCCAAGCCCTTTTTAATATTTTCTGTAAACTCAAAGGTGCTCATAGGTAAATTAGTTGATTCCGTAGCGTGAATCCTCTGAACCGAACCAAGACAGGCCTATTATCTTAATCGTTCTTTCATTTTTTCCCATTCTATTCCAGTAATTTTGCATGAAGTGCCCGCCTGCATGGGAAACCCCCACTCCCAGATGCAAGGGCTCCTCAAAAGGACCGTATCACCGCGGATAAGCCCCCTCCGGAGCGGACATCCACTTACAGCCTTCGAAGAAGACTGGGAAGATTTCACTTATACCTACCCATTCACAGCTCACTAAAGAAGTCCCTCGACCAGAAATTTCTTCTCTTGGATAAGGAAGGTTGTCTATTATAAAACAAGAAGTTTTGCTGCTTCAAATGCCTATGAAGTGTGCATCAAAAAATTTAGATGCCTTTCTTGATTACCTACATCTTTTCCTTTTTCACAGCATTGTTGCATATATATATTCACTGCTAAGTATCAAATCCCGTCTGAACTAAGTTTTTTTGGTACTTCCGGGTCATGATCCGCTTTAATTAACTATGAATACAATTTTCGAATAAAAGTATTAATGAATTCTATGCAACTTATTTCTTTATGCTGTGCCAATGATATGCCGATCACAGTCATCCAATTTTCCTTTACTTACTATTTTGATAATGGCAGAATACATTTTAAAAATGAAAATGGAGTAAAATTTTTCATTTTGAATATTATATACTCACCTTATTTGCAGCGATCAATATTTCTGCCGATATTTTCTAATCAAAATTTTCGCTTTTTGACAATATCGATGCTCAACTTTTTTATATTAAATAAAAGCAGGCTGATTCAAATTTGTGAACAATGTGAATTTATCCATTTTATCCCACTCTACCCGCTTTCCCCGTTTTATGATAATTACTGTCACACTTATAAAAAAAAACAATTTAAAAAATTGTCCCCAAGTCTTAAATGAAAAGTAGAGACTATCATCAGGTCAATTTCACCTCAAAGGCTCACTACCGCAGGCTTATGCTTTTATGCCGTTATCTCATGAGGATTTGATTTTTTTTCAATTATGGAAGTAGATTGCTTTTCATATAATTAGTAGATATTTTTTTATTTTAACCTCAGGCTTGCTTTAAACATCGCTTGCTCGAATGCACTAAATAATTATTCATTGAATATGGCCTGCATATTGGGGTGGCATATGGCTCAGGTAACCTGGTGCCTTTCAGCCATTGGGATGCCAAATCAATGGGGAATGGCAGGGAATGAGAGCACCATGAAAAGGGAGGAGAGGAGCAAAAAAGTGACCTTTCCAGGTGAAAATATTTTCTTGAGCCATTCCTGCCTTAAGAAAGGAGGGGGTCAAACTTACCCATATGGTAATCATCATTAAATACATATAAGGCAATTATCATCATATCCACTGGATATTTGCCTTTTTAAAAATTGTCTAAATTATAATTGGGATTTTGATATGTTTGACTATTAGTGCCATGTTAGCTTTATGGGTTCCCCTTAGCTGTGACAGCCTCATTTTTCACCATCCTTGGAGGAAAGTGAGGGATATTCTCCTCTTTTAATGCAGGCAATGGAGTATCAGGCAGTAGACCCTTTCAATCTGATTCAGCTTTTTCACTGGGAGAGGAAGTGGTCACTGTAGTGGAAATGTGATCACACAAATCAGTTTGGCCAGGACTTAATCAATCTTGGGGTGTTTGTCTCAATGTTCCGAAAAACTAAACAAAATGCTAATTTGAATCAGTTTTCATAAGTTCTATTTCCATTAAGTGAAGATCTCCTTAAAAGGTGGAATATGTTTTTATCATTTACATTAAAATGAAATAAACTTTTCCCTTGGAATTTGATTTCTTTTATTCATCTATTGAGTTCATAAATGATATATATTCATCCTTATATTTGTAATATCTTATGATTTTTTAGAAGTTGTATTAATTGAGGTTTAGAAAAATAAAGTCATAAAGGACTCCAAAGAGTGACAAATTTTCCTATCTTTCGATTAGAGAAACATATAGGTATTAAAAGTTGCCTTGCTCCAGGAGAACCAAATTTTTGCCTCAGTTTATCAGATTATAAATCTTGAAGCATTTACTAATGTAGTAGAAATAACTATCATTGATTTATTTTATATGGAATTTTCAATAATCCAATCTAATTTTTTTGGCTGTTTTCTGATTAGTTTCATCAAAACAATTTATGTAATTGCCTTTATTTTTAGCCATAATATCTTATGTTAAAGTACGGTATTCAACGCAGTGTCACAGGAATTTTGCCTTTCTTGGAGAAGTCAGGCTATAAAAATGGGAGAGGGACTAGAAGGGGAACTAAGGTGATAGTTAAACAAACATGATCCTTTTTCCCCAGAGGCCTGTCAATATGTAGACGTATAAATGTTCCCTGCAGGTAAATGGTTAAGAAAAACATTTGGCGCCATGAATGGGTGAACTCAAGAGTGAAGTACAACATACTGTTAATCTCACAGCAAAATTGTTGCCATCTTCCCAAATAAGGATTGCTTCACATATCCTTCCAGTGACATTTTGGCTTTTTTTAAATTATCACTTAAAATGGTTGAATTATTTTAAATTAAACTTAGAAAGGTGGTTTTGAAATGAGGTGATGTAATTTTTTAGTTGAATTAATATTTTACTACATAAACACTCACTCAAATTCTTTGAATATTTGTAGGTTTCTCAACTTTGAAGGAACATCAATAGCTTAACATTAGATATTAGATTGGATGTCAAAAGTTAAATTAAATTTCCCCTTGTCAAAGGTTATTGAGGATCTCCACAGTTTCACTGTCATGATGGGCCATGTCAATCCCTAATTCACTCCAGCGTCCCAGAGGAGGGGAGGATGTCAACCTTGAATGCTTCATAAGAGTTAGTAATTTTCTTTTGAGAAAAATGAGTTCAAAGTGCATGTAATTTGAGCTTTTACAATTATTTTGAAAAATGTAAATATCTGCAATCTTGAGACTAATTGTAAAATGATGCAATTTGCATCCTGGAATGGGGTGGGCAGTAGAATTTGTGACTAGCCTAAACTAATCATCATGCCTGTGAATTCAGGAATATGTTGGTGTAGTAGTAAAATTATCAATTGATTTGTTATTCTGTCTAAAAAATGGTGGTTCGTTTGATTTTCTCAGCTTGCAACAAGGGCTATGAATTGAGAAAAATGATGGTATTTGTGTAGAGGGTTGCTTACACTCAAAGGATATTGTCCTAATGAAGTGTATTGCATGCACTCACAGGATATGGACAAAATCATAGTTTATGCTAGATAACCTTTGCGTATAGTGATAACCCTATATCACTGAATGTACTGTTCAAAAATGAGTCACATAAAACTACAGAAAAATTGTACATAATAACTTCGGAAAAGCAGTTATCTCATTTTCAAGACCCTATTCAAATGACTCTACTTTGGTTTTTCTTCTGGCTTCTCTTCATGCGGCCGTGGCCTGCTTTCTCCTACGACAACTCCGAACATAATCACGGGACGACTCGAAGACGGATGGTCGCAGACATGTACGCGCAAGAAAATTAGAGTAAGGTTGATTTTTTTCAATCGAAAACCATGAATTGAATTATAAATCCTGACGATAGAGATTTCGTTCAGTCCAAAACTATTTGTGAATCTTATTCGCATATTTCAGGGCTGTGGAGGTTTTTCATTGGCATCTTAATCAATTACATATACTCTTAGGTAGTTATTGTCTCATCCTGTCGAATTGGATGCAAACGTAGGCTTGGTTAACACCGTGTAACCACCGCTCCGAGATAGCCAAGAGTGAATCCCCGAACAATGACTTTTGCTTTCATGGCCTCTAATCACGCCTTCATTCTTTCTCTTCCCTTAAAAGGGTTGAAGCCAGTAAAACTTATTTCCTTGGGAAATTTCTTGCCAGGACGGAGAATAGTTAAGATTATTATACTACGGGTGTATTTAACTATGCAAAATGTAAGAAGACAGTAATTCTTTTGCTGACTATAAGATAATATGAGGTGTATTATTGACTTCAAGATTTGAATCTTTCCATAAAAATGCTTACCTTATATTTGTTATTATCCGTGACTATTTATCAACGTTAACTGTTTTAATCCTTCTTAAAACATTTTAAATTCATTACAAAAAAACTGTGATAATTACATTCGTGAAAACACTAATTTAGACTCCAAAAATCTCCCGCTGATTGTTTAAAAAGCCCCTCCTAAGCCGCAGCAGATATGTAGCTGAGCCTCTCTCCGAAAGAGGGTACGGCAGTTTCTTCATCAGCGCTGCTGAGTGGTACGCTATCTGCTTCAGTGAGTGTTTCGGAGACTCATTCGAGACTAGAATGTAATATGTACAGTTAAATAGTACGTGACGCGGCAGTGCGACAAATGCGGAATAACCAGCAAAAGTTCTTTATTAATGTCAAAGACTTAACACGTAATCACAGGAGGTTTTTAACCCCATACCACTAAGCTCATTAATATTTACGATACTACACTGAATATCATAACACAGTACGTTTGATTTTTCACAGCCAAAGACGTAAATTTTTCTTCTAAAATTATACATTGAGTGCGTCAATTTTCAATTTACATCTTTGCATAAATTTTAAAATTATACATTGAGTGCGAATCTTTAAACAAAATACAAGCAAAGACTCTGCTATAGATTCAGTGAAATATTTTTTTAAATTCTATTTCATTGGGTGAATAAATATCTGGAAGTCAAATTTTTTGCTTGCTACGTAATATTACTCAAAAATTTTAATATTGTTGTCACAAAAAATAAGTAGATCAACAATTTACCGAAAAGCAATAATATTCATAACTGTTAAGTCCTGGATTTCACCACAGGATGTCTGTCTCATTGCTTCCCGAGCTTAGCACCCATTGAAGGGCGCATCTCTTGGCCAGAGCAAAATTCTCGAAAAGGGTTTCAGCCAACTTTCCAGGGTTAAGGGTTCCATCAGGTTCCGTGACGAGCGGCATCAGAATCACAACACCGGATGCCAAGAGCGTGAGGGGCCAAATAGTCACCGCAGTTAATTTCAGGATGCCTGATATGAGATATGCTCCCATCAGGCCGAAACCAACTGCCAATGGGGATCCCTCCAACCACTGGCATGTGAAGTACTGTAATCCTTCTGCACCGCTGCAATTATTCCTCACCGTGTCACTCGTGAACACCTGAGGAAATCCATCGAAAGTCGATAAATCGGTGATACATGAATTCAAATGTATCTCTTCAAGAATTGCTCTTCCATTTTTTCATTGCGGGTTCCCATACTTCGCCATCCATTTTCAAATAAAACTTTTTAAATCAAAGCAAACCAAAGGGTAAATATTTAATATATTTTGTCTGATAAACAATGAAAGAGGTCTCATGAAGACAGCTCCGGTAGATGTCGTGAACTAATTATGTGGGACGGTTGTAATTTTTTTCTGAATCCATAAAATTAACTAATTCTGAACCCAAAATATGTTTGGTGAGTGCATATTTATTTTGCAAGTTTTATGAAATATTTTTACCAGTCAGACGCAACACGAGATGTTCCAGGACACTTTTCCTCTCTTTTCAACATTATTTACTGAATACCTAAGGTACTTTAACGTAAGCGATGGTAAAATACTTTGTAGTAAATATACATTGAAACTAAACGGCCATTTATAGAGAAATGTTGTCGCTTGTTTACTTTATAAGAGAAGGATCTGCAGTTCTCATGGGAGGCATTGGATTGAACATTTTCTAAATTTATCATATTTTCCAAACAAGTTTAGAGTTGAACCATTATGGAGAGCTTTCTCTGCTCCATAGCTTCAAAAAAGTATTCAGTTTTTCTTTTCTCGACATTCAGTGTAACTGAGGTGACCCGCAGTGGGTTGTTGCTGTTATTTCCATTTTAAGTACACAGTTACTTTAAATACGCACATCACCACTAACACTTGATGATCGTGAATTTTTGTGGATGTAGAATTTTATTTACATAACGCACGAATCGATTAATTATTAAAACTCAAACGATTATAAACAACTCTTTCCCATCTCCACGAAGTGGAATAGCAACTTCAACATCTTTCTTAGCTCATATTTGACTTTCACGCTTGAAGGAGTGGTGAAAATAACTTCAGAAATCGTGTAAGTGGTTTGTATTAATTTCAATTTAATCTCGTAGCTGGAAAAACTTGCCTCCTCTGACCCTTATCCGAATCCCTAGTCCCACCTCCTTACCCCTTCTTTTCCTTCCCGCCCGCGTGGGACTCAAACTTTTTAGAAACTTTTAATTGAAACAGTCCATTCTGTTTATTTGTTCACTAGAGTGCATGTAATAGCGTGTTTTGTAATTTCATAGATCGTGTGATTGGCGAAGGATTTTTTTGCTTAATAATTCAATTTTTCTCGAATAGATGGTAAATAGGGTGATATTAAGTTCACTGAGTTTTTTCAAACTTTAAACATAAATTTAAAAATAGCTTGAATGAAAACTTGCCCTCCACCGAAGCGGAAACACCGAATGAAAATGGTAAAAAAAGCATATCAGATCTAAGAATAATTAAATAGGAGAATATAAATGAAAATACGTGAGATGTTGTTAAGTGTTGTAAGTACATATTTACCTCCATTGAACGTCCTTTGACAGCCAATTTTACGTTGTTAGAAAGACGAATTTCCTCAGAAAATCCAACTAAAGATTTTTTACATTTCTCAGTTATTTATGTTGCTATTGGCGACGGAGGAATTTACCAATTCAAATATTTATGTAGGGGAATTATAGCATTAAAATTAGTACCTACGGATTAATTTTTGCATATTTTAATTTATAAAGGTTCGTTTTTAGTCCCAAATTAGTGCGTCAAATGAAATATTTTACCGTCTCTGTTTACCGTGGAAACCGTAAATAGATCTGTGACTTTTGCTTACACTCGCGATTTCATAATGCAAGGTGACTCCGATATCTGATTTTTCTTACTTGACAAGCATGAAGGAGACACTGCACAAGTCTTGAAAATGGGAACTATCTTTCCAGACACTGAATAAAAACATTCGAAGAGGGTTGAAATAGCGGGGAAAATTCTCATCTGTTTTTAAAGTTAGAAGGTATCTCTTACAGCCTATGGAGGAACTGACTGAGTATTTTCTCTTAAGAAGCATTAAGCTCAATTTAAATCAAATGTGCAAGTCTAGGCTTGCAAACATTTTATGCTTGGCCTTTTCACCCTCACCGTCCATTACTTTCAACATTTCATATAGCCGATTCGCATAAAATGGAAATGATGATTATTTGTAAGGTGTAAACCGATGAATTTTATTAATTGTCAACCGGAGAGCGATTGCTAAGCATTTAATGGCGAGATGTGACGGAGATGGGAGAGAGAGAGAGGCGATTTGTTGGTCGGAGAATGTGTGAGTAGATAGACCGAGAAATAATCGACTCATGGACTCCGATTCGATTTTTCCTAATCCTCCATTACTGTACTGCAATGCAGTATTCGTAAATTATGATGTTTCCATTAAGTGGAAAAAATAATGCGCTGGGAATCAAGTCTTTGGGCCATGTTCGTATCATTTAATATTTCTGAGAGACTAGGTCTCCCTCCGTCTCTAACCCCTCCCCAAAAAACCGTCCCAACCCATGTTCCCCGCCCTCCTTATTCCCCGCCCTCCTAATTCCCCGCAAATTTTCCACGCTTCTAGTTCGAGAAGAAAACCCCTCCGGTGAGCAAAACCATTAAAATCCTCTTCTTTCCCATGGCTCTCTTCTCTCTCTCTCACCTTCATTCCCGCCCCAACTTCCAAATCTCACTCACCCCCCCTTGAATGAAACATCCTCCCCTCCTCCTCGATTTCACACCCCCTTTTACTCCTTCAACCCTCCCCTTTACCCCCATCTTCCTAGACTCCACCGGCCCCGCAAAGCAGCCCACCCAACCCTTAATTTAGCCCCCCTCCACCCACCCTCCACACCCCTCCCCGCACTTCAATGTCCAAAAACCCAAGACTCCTGCCATCTTGTGTTTTCAAGCGGGAATTACTTCCCGGTCGTTCCCGGGAAATTTAATGATTTCTCCTTCCCGAATATTGAGAAAAATTGTTAGAACGATTGAGATAATTGTTACTTTATCCCAATAGAAATATCAATACTGTTAACATTTTCATATATCCTCAGATGAAGAAACCAAGGCAATAATAATTTTCTTTCAGAGCCAAAGAGCCTTATCCAGGAAGGATTGGACATTTTCTATCCTCTAAAATGTCGTGGGTGTCATGCCAGCCACGACAAATATCAAATTTTAAGCGGTATCGCTTGAAATTTTCGAGGTTGTGAAGTCAAAATTTCGTCATTGCCGAGGCTCTCCCGAAGAAAACACCCAGGGTGGGATTAAATTTCTTTCTTTCGCGTTGTCGCTATCGTTATCCAAAACTCAAACCTCTCTAGAGGGATAATACTCACAGTTAATGGCCTTAGAGCACAATCCATCAATTAAAGCTAGTGATTTAAAGCACCTGACAAAATTAGAAGGGTGAAGATCACGTTTTCGCTCTCATCAGTACAATTGAAAAATAAAGAAACGCCAGCGCTCGCGTTACGGAGAGCCATAATCATACATGACCCCTGGTCAGGAGGTGAAACAGCCGTGATATTCCGGTCTACTTAATTTGCGTCAGGAGCCTGTCTGCCGATTTGCAAGACTGCTCGCGCCCTTGCCACGAACTCTGGTTATTCCACCCTCCCTACGGTAGTAACAGTAGTAGTATTGGGCTTATTCGGTGCCTCGACGGCTATGCTCATTTGCACCATGCTCAACTCATTACTTACTTTCATCAGTTACATATTTTTAAAGATCTTGGATTAGGGTTGTGTTCCTATGTAACTGAATATAGAGGAATTTACTGTATTAGGTTATGATAGCCGATTTGTTTTTTTTTATTCCAGTATCTGGCTTACGCCATCAGAGTCGTTAACTAAAATATTTTCTATACTTCCCGTGATAAACATTCTACTGCGCACATCCCAGTATTTCATGCACTCAATCAAGAAGTTATTGACGCTTAGAAAAGTGTCGAAATCAGCGCATCATGTTGGATTCTTGTTCATGGTAGATGAAAAAGCCTGAGTAAAAAGTACGACGTTCGATTCTCAATCAAACGGCTTTGCTGTGAATCAACAGTTGCTGTCGTAGTTGTTATTGCTCATAGTCTCTGAAAAGTGAGCATAAATAATTACTTCGGGAATTTCCGAGACTTGGGAACATGGATTTCCCATTCTCGATTTCAGAATGTTTCAAAATATCGGGATTCGGAAGCGCTACCTACTCCAACCTCCAAATTTCATCTTTATTTTTTGGTATTCGAGATCTCTTCCCCTTTCAAGCCCCTCTCTACCTCACTCCAAGCCCTCTACTCCATCCCTGCTTGTCCCACACTCGACTGAATTCATCCCCTTACTATTTGCCACTCACTCCACACACCCGCTCGCTCCCATCAAAAAATTCCCTTCCGAGCCTCATCCCACGGCAAAAACACATCTTCAACACTTCCAGTCCCGCAACCCTACCTCCTCCTCAACTAAACTCTTTTCCCATTTCAAAAGTTTCCCCTCCGCGTCCTCCCGTGTTGGTGTGTGTGCGGGACATCGCTGATTACGGACGGACAGAAGAGCAATACCATTACACTCCTCATATTGCTATTTCTGAACTTGGGGTGTGTTAACTGTTCTGCGGGCGTCGCGAGGAGGGGATGGGAAGAACTTTCGATACTTTTCGAGTCGCTTTTGACTCTTCGGAACTTCCTTCCCCCGACGCGATTTTATGCGTCCCTTTCATTCTTTTCCTTTTCTACCCAGAAGCGAAGAAGTTAAGGTTGTAAAATCAGAAAACGCTTTGCATTTTTATTTAAATTCGCCTTCCGCGATCAACGAAACACCGGCGACCCGAGAAAACTTTGTCTTAGCAGTATCTTTTTTCTCTTTTCACGGCAATTAATGCATTTATTTCGTGGCAATAAATACCAATATACACACCCGCGAGGCAAAACCGGCTATTGACCATAAAACCCACTCCATCTCCGGTCGAATTAACTTTCGTGGATAAATATTTGTGACCTTTAGCAGATTCCTTTAATTCTTCCTTTTTCACAGATATTCAGAACGCAACAAAATTTAAAAAAATAATAATTAAATATTTCACAGTTAGTATTACCTACTCCAAGTTGTCATAAGACGCACAAATAAACACAAATGCAACAGCAATGCAAAAATATTTATTCTTAAAGTATAAAATAGTTACATCTTCAAAGTATGGAAAATTTGCAAATTAAGCAGATTAATTCTTTAAGTATGTTCATTGTGATAATAATAGGAGTATGATTCAGGTTTTTTGATTCTTCATGAAAGCCTGTAATCATAAAAAAAACAAGGCTCATCACGCAAAAGAAGCGTGGTAAGCATGACTTAGTGGCTTACATCTTGTTTAATAGTTTTTGTTTAAACGAGATATAATTTGTCAGAAAAAAAGCACCTCACAAGTTTCCGAAATTCGTTCTTTTAATACAATCAACAATGGTATTTGAGTAAAAATGTTTCACCTAATTAATTGTTTACAAAAATTGATCTATTGTGAGTGCAATTACTCGCAGTGGAATAAAAAGTGAGCATCTGCTTCCGAAGCAGCGCGTAGTAAGAAAAGAGAAAAGAAGATTATTTAAAAGAAGAATTTGCCAGCAGAAAATACATCCAAAATAAATAGAGCCTGCCTTTTGAAAATTTTGGTATCTAATGAAATTGCCAAGGCTGTGTTCAGTTTTGGGTAGGTAGTAGTTTTACTCTTTTACAGAGATTTTCCAGTTAATGCTGGATTAAGAAGATACTAGCTCGATCAACGCGTCTGAGAAAAGTTAGATATTACATATAAAATTGGGTAAAAAACAAAGTTAACGAACTTAATAAGAATACTGACTCTTTAAAATTGCAAAAATTTATATTTATCTCAATGAATAGGTTTCCATGGATGAATGAATTAAAAATCTGGTTAGTTAAAATGATAGAAAAGTATAAATGAGCACAGGCTCGATGCGGAGGTTGGATGCTCAAATGAGGGCGCCAGTGGTGATGCAGCAATTTGGTTGTCCATCACTCAAGAGTCTCCTCCGGTGCCCGAAGATCACTGACCGCGGAAATTAGTTGGTACAGCGACTGCGAGGCGGCCGAGGCTCCAACGAATTCCGGATCCGAGACGACAGCCACAAAGCTTGGAGTGGTGACCTAGGAAAGGGGTAGAAAACAAAACACTTCTTCCCTCCGGAAGGATACCTTCCTGCCTTTTTGCCTTTCTATACCTCTCATACCAAAGGGGAGTGAAACCAATTGGCCTTACGCAAGATGTGTCCTCTCCAAAACTCTCTCCTCTCCAGCCATCCTCCTCTGAGATACACACCTTCATAGTCCAATTGCCACAAACGAAGCTGTTGTTGTTTCCCGATGGAGAAAGGCGCCCCACCTGCGAGAGAAAAATCACGTTATGAGCGGGCGTTTGCTTTAAAATTATTAAAAGTTTACCTTCTTAATTGTAACTTTTTTAAAAGCTATTCATTCGGAACGCTACATACCATGATTAATTTAGCTCTCCTCTTTTCTTTGACAACCCCAGGAAATATTATCCATATTTATGACAGCAAAAAGGGAATCTCGCACTTATTTATGCTTAAGATGACGTAAAGTTTTATATAATTCACCCATTTCTCTTACTTGTTGCTGGCATGGCGACATTGAAAGATATAATTAGTTAATAAATTCAACATATTCAGGCGAGTTATCGTGGAAGTTCTTCATAATGTAAGAGAAACAATTGCACTTTTCCACAAATTGTTTATTGCGTACAACGCGTTTCGGCTCACAGAGTCATCATCAGGTACAAGACAAAGTTTGTAAGAGAGTGCAATTGTTTCTCTTACATTATATAATTAGTTTCTAAACTGAGAGAAGAGAGAAAAGTGCAATTGTTTCTCTCACATTATATAATTAGTTTCTAAACTCTGCATTATAATTTTTACTTTTCGCTGATTCAAATTAATGTTTAATAACAAGTTACATTATTAATCACTCAATTTCCGTTTATAGATAACTATATATTATGTTACATTATATTTCATCGACAACGAATTTCTAATGAACAAACTCTGTACAACCTAATTAAATTCAAGTCATTGATTGGTATTGCTATCATTTTTTTAATACTTTAACACACCCATTTTTACCGTAAATTTATAAAATTTTGGATCATCACAGGAATTACATATTGTTTGCACAATTCCCTTCGATAATAGTAGGTAAATGACCACAGTGTCAATAATGTTTCTTCTAATAATTGTTAGTAAAGTATTTTCCACGGCGCCAAAAGATGATTTACTCGAATTACGTACGCAATTTTGATGGCTTATGATTGATATAAAGCCATTATCATAAGGAGTCAGCAATTCTGAGATTCGTTTGCTGCAGCTCTCCATTCCACTCTCTTTTCAGAAACATTTTGATTCCTACATAAGTTTTCATTTTAATATCCATCATAATTTGTATCAGATATTCTAACTTGGGCCTTTCTCGATAATTCCTACCATGTCTTTTTCCAGTACTATTTTTATGAGGCTTTATATGATACGCCAAAATGTCTAAAATCCAAGAAATGTGACAGTAAGAGAGTTTCATGTGAAAAGAGTGGTCCATTAAAAACAATACCTATACGAGCTTAAGATATAGGTAGTTTTTCCTAACCATTTCAGAAAAGTTGAATGAAAGTTTACCCACGCTAATAAATTGAAAAGTTCATATTGAAAATGTATACAACTCATAATTTTCTTGAAAGTTTTCTTGTGCATATAGCATATACTCGAAAATTTATTTCATATATATTTTTATAGCCCCTTTCCTTTCAACTCCCCATTCCTTTTAAAAGTACGGCGCATCTCATTTCTCGTGAAATATTCGAATCATGTATTACATCAAAAATTATTCAACATCCGTATTAAATAATGAAGGCCAAAATACTGAGAGTTGAAAGAGATTTATTTATTTATTTTGTAGCCTAAAATTTCATTCCGAATGTTACGTAAGGCTGTAAAAGCGTACGCATTAAATCACATTTCCTGTCGTACTTATCATGATCCGATATTTATTTTTATTTTAATATTGGTTATTTCTGGCAGAGAGTATTTACAATGTACCATCCTTCAATACCACCCTTCGGAAAGATAAATGAGAATCTACTAATTTTATGCAGCCTTGTTCCTAAGGTTTGGGATTAAATGGGTAGTTATAGTAGGGAAATTCATGGGACGGAGATCATCTAGTATATCTACTTTCATAAATGCAGCTTTATTGTCATCTTATGTATAAAGACTTAAAGAGTTCTTGAAGTGATCGATAACACTGAAACATGCACCCACAAAGAAACTATCCCGGGTGATTGGAGTATGGTATCGGAAAAAACGCACTGCCAATACATTTCCTGTGGCATGTCGATTCCCGTAAATCCCCCAAATTCTATATGGAATTCTGTTGAATTTCCATTTCAAATCTTTCGTGCTGATCCTTTTTTTCTATGTATATTCAAATCCAAAGGTTCAATAATATATATTTGACTCTTCTACTACATATTTGACGACTCACATAACCAGAACTACTTTTTTTAAAGTAATTTTTCGGCCTTGGGCTCTTGTATATGAGAAATGGCAAACTGAGCTATCGAAATGGGGATCGGAAAGACGTTTTTAGGATTTGTAATGATGAGTGGTGGAAAAGGTAGGGCTTGATCATAGAGTAAACACGATTCCAAAAATACGGAACGAGCATAAATAGTCATGTTGACAAGTTAGCCACGTCCTGAACAGCTATGCACACCATAGAATGAATCAGGCCGTTAAATAAATTCAAGATTACTCCCGATAGAAAATTGGATTTAAGTAATTATTGGTGACAATAATATTAAAACGACTAAAGCAATATCAGCGTAAGCTACAAAACAAGTTATCCGCTCAAGGAATGAGACATTTTCCACTTCCAAATGCAAGCATAAGCATTAACACTACGCTACTGATTATCATTTATTTGGAGCAGGTAATTGTAATATTATTTGACTGACTCTTTATTCACCAATCTCTTGAGTTTTTATTAGTACATGTTAAGAAACAAAATCCAATTAAAAACAAAAAAAAATATTTGAAATTTATTTAATTGCAAACGCCTAAACGGAATATTTATCAATTTTTTGGAGTGAGACTCACTTCTATCAATTTTCCTGATATGGGACGTGCATAATTTAGAAATCTCTGAGGTGACTTCGAATGGCTATGGAAGGAGATATTTTCAAGCTAAAATGTTCTACATTGTTTTCATTTCAATTTGAAAGTCACCACTGAATATATGGTTCAGAGATGTAATTAACATAAGTATAATAATAATTCTCTCCATTACTTATGAAAGTTTTGTTTTCATTTGTTTGAGTAAACCAACTTCATACACGCATTTCTTTAGAACAAAAAAATAGAAACAGTTGCCACATTCCCTGAGAGGTTCCCAAATGAATTCTCAATCAATGGTCGCATATAAGATTCATTAAATTTTCCTTAAAATACTAATTAAATAAAGGCAATGGTGAGGTCAAAATTGACTCAGGTGAATTGAACCACAAAGCTATCAGAAGTATAATTACATGAATATGTGTAGACACAAAATTATTTTATAGAAAGTGAATATTCTAGTCACCCCTCATTCATTTTTATTCGCAATGGGTTACTGCTGATGTAAATAACTAAAATCAGCTGACTAACCTATGGGTGGGGTTTAGATTTTACAGGGACTCAAACCTATTCTAGAAAAATTATGACTAAGTTTAGAGTAAAATATTCCAGACAATTTTCTTAAGTACAAGGTATTTTTAAAATGCCACTTTATACCTTTAACTCAAAAACCATGATTATTCTTATATAATTATAATTTATCAAATAACAAATTAATTTTGTAAATAAGCAAAAGAAAATAATATTACCGAAAAAAATTAACAGTGGCGCTAAAAAGTGATAAAGGAATTTATCCTTTCCCGAATCTGCGTGCAATTCTCAAGATTGTATTATTATTACTGATTACTGATAGCGTATACCAAATAAAGGATAAGAAAGATATAATGGTTTTAATACTACTTAGAACCTTCTTAAATAATCTCCATAGAAATAAACACAACCAGTTAACAGGCACCATTCTCATATTTTCCACTTATGATGAAAATACAGTGCAAACGCCATTAGATGCACAGTAATATCACGTGATTTCCCCGCTCAAAAATGTAAACTTCGTGTCCAGTGTTTGAGGATCTTTAGCCATAAACGATAAAGCGGACTTCTATTGTGCAAAACTATTTGACACTATGACAGAAAAAGTACGGATAATCGAGGACAACTAGGGATAGGTGATCGAATCTAAATTATCTCTTTTTTGGAATTACATAAATGAATACCCAACAACGTGATCAAGCGATTTTGTGTCAAATATCAGGCTACTCATATATTTTTAATAGGTAGTAGGAGAGGAAAAAAGTGTATATCTCCAAAAGCTGTTTATCAAACCTTCCTCCCTATCCATAGCTAGATGTTTGAAAGACTGAAAAATACATACGGCCGATAAATCAAAGAGACCCATGATGAAAATGAAATGGACAGACCAGTTGAGAATCAACTTAGAACAGTGAGTGAATAGAGAAATCTTTGGCTGAGCAAATGAAAAGAGTAGAACTAATTGGACGGACTGAAATCTGCTTGAGGCACTGAAAACTATTTAGAAAATAATTATTGAGAACAACTACTGGGAGTAAAATCAAAAATAAAATTTCGACCCTCTTTGATTTAAAAAATCACAACGAATCCGGTTAGGTCACTTAACACGCATGTCAGAGACAAGATCGACAAAGAAAATTTATGAATGGACACCAGATAGAAATACACCCAGAGGGAGACCTAAGAAAAGAAGGAGATACGATGCCCCAGAGGATCTACCAAGAACGAATATTTCCAAATGGAAGGAGCTATCCAAAGATAGAGGAAGATGGGCAATAACTGTTGAAAAGGCCAAAAACCCACGGAGGGTTGTAGCGCTCAGGAAAGAAGAAGATGATGATGATTATTTCTATGACCCTCTGAATAATATCCTAATAACCTCGTTGAACCCCTTCATACTTTTTGAAACATATATTTAGACTTTGATTATATTTGCAGATTTTGATTATTACGAAACAGAGACAACTTTATCTGATGTTGGGTCAAGGCGCTTTTTTCGTTCCTTCAAATAACAGACATTATTTAAAACAGAGTTTAAGAATTAGGGTTTCACTGCTTGGTCTCTGTCTTCGTGTTACCTTATAACTAGAGTTCTAGCATTATATTTCTTCAACCAAACCTACCAAGTCGATCCATTTGCTGAATCGTTTTCTTCCCAAAATTTATGGCAAAACGTTTCATTATTCACACTGTTTAATATTTTTGTTGCTGTAACAAATGTCATTAGCATAGCTACCCAACGCCTTTCTTAATATTCACGTAGCAATCCTGATATCTAGATACAGGAGTATCACTTTATAAACACTCTAACAGTTCTCAATGATTGTTAACTTAAAATTAATATTGATAAATTTTCTCGTGTTTTCGTGTTTAGTCTATGATTTTACCAGTATTTTATCGCTACATTAATATTTTACTACTTTTAAAGGGGTAAAATTAAACGATATAAAATACTTATTGAGCTTTATCGTTCAATCGTTCCTCATTCATCGACTATGTATGAAGAAATAATTATAGAATTATCAAAAAAGAGCATAAAGTTGACATGTGGCAGCATATGTGGTTCACACCATTCCCTTGGTGTATAAATTTTATACAAGTTAGCGAATTCTCACGAAGAGTGGTCAAAGATGCAGAACATGTTTTAATGAACGGCAAAGCCTAAGAATGTACCAAATATTCTTACGTGAGTTGCGTCAAAAATAACTCATAAAAACATAAACCTTCTTGCATCATTGGAATTTGAAGAAATTTTTCGAATCAAAATTTCACGGACATAGTTTCTGGAGTTTTTATCTATTCCTACATATTAAATGAAGAAAGTTTATTCCTTAGAGATCATATCGTAAGGAAATTTAAAACTTTGTACCTTTCTCTATTTTCCACACACCGCCGATGAGATTGTTTATTAGGTCGTAGAATTTAAAAAAATGCAAAATTATAGATCAAAATACAAGGTGATGGGCACCGATACAAAAAAAACAAGCAGGCTCTAAAAGAATCTATTTGGCCAGCAATGACCTGTCTGTTACCCTAACGTTTATACGACATGGTAAAAATCATGCTTGTATATAGTTATTGGAACTACTGGATTGCCTACTACTTTCCATGAAACAATTGAACATTGAAACATTGAAACAATCGGATGTCAAATTGCTTGTAACTTTTATGATGAACCATCAAATGAACCATATGCGACTTCTCCCCAAACAATAATTGAGAGAATCTAATTAAGTTTTCTGATTCAGAATTATAAATAAATTTTCATTGATTAAGGAAGCTTTTATCAATTGTCAAATCTCCACAGCCAGTAGTTGATAAGCATTGAGATGAGAAAGCGCTTCAATTAAGATATATTTACGATTTTATGGAAGCAAATTTCACATCACATGATTATTAAATAAGCAGAAAATAAGCAAATCACATAACATGACCTTGCCGGTTGGACCGAAACGTATTTCCCACTCAAGTAACTCTAGTAAATAAACTAGGGGGTACATGAGTCTTCGGAGTTAAAAAAACGACACCATACTGCATGATCCAGCAGATTTGGTGACATTATGTACTAAATTGACAGAAATATTTTCCAAATTATTTTATCAGATTTTGAATAGTAGAAATTTTCAAAATTTATTAGCTCGATTGAAAGTTTTCATTGTCATTATCGGGTATCGTCATGTTAACTAATGCTCAAGGATTCATTCTTAGGCAGCCACATAAATATACAGCATAAGATGAAAACTGTTAGTAAGTTAAATGACTGGGAGTGTTGATAGGGCGATTTACACGTATCTACCTCCCAAGTCTCCTTCCACGTGGTCCCGGCCTCGTTTGCAATCGCTGTGCATTCCTCAACTGAATACTAATGCTGTCACTATGGAATGTCGAAAACCTCACAAAAATTCTAAATACACACCATCAAAGATGGAAAGCAAGGTGTCACTGTAATTTATTATATTATTAAGTAACCGATTAAAAAAATAGCGACTAAGCTCGGAATTTTCAAATCGTCAAACTAAAAGCCACCATATCGTTTTCCTCGGTATCGTCAACCACACAGCTATGTCATAGGAGACAATAATTCATGAAACTCTTTATCAGGTTACGCTTCTAGCGAAAGGTTAACAATTTCCAATCTCGGCAATGGAAAAATCTTGATTTCACGGCATCGAAATATTCCAACAGTCAAATTCGGGAATTTCGATATCTAGCAGCTGCAACACAATAACCATCGTTGTAACCGATCTAAAACATTATCCAGTCCTTTCTGAAAAGGCCCCAGAGGCCTCAATACTAAACAGCGCCGTTATATTCGATAACGATACCATCTCACAGCATATAACTCGAAGGTAAAGTCGTCCAATCATTTGCGAGAATGGGAGTTAAGTCTCCAAGCGATAAAAAAAACCGTCATTCTATCACGGAGACGAGGGAGTTTTCAAAAGACAGAGAAGAGTTTGAGTGTGAATAGGCACCTGCTGGACATCATCGGCTGTGGCTGGCGTGTGGTGCCCTCCGCCCTCGAGGAGACGATCCCTCCCACCGCCAACCGACAGGTCCTCCGGCTGCTGTGAAGACTCCTCCATCGCCGACCGCCCTTCCTCCTGCTTCACTGCGGGGATGACGACGTCTCCACCGACCGTCCACGCCTGCATGCTCCCCGCTCCACCGGAACGCTCCTCGTCCGCGGGTTGTCCTCGTGTCGACGCCACCGTTGCTCGCTCGGTTCTAATGCGCTGTACGTCTGCTGGCCGCCGAAGCCTCTGCGTCTCACCCGCAGGAGGTCAGGATTGCGACTGAACGGACGACGCAACCCGTGTGCCCACGAGGCTTCCCTGCCCCACTCTCTACCCCTCGAGTCGAAAAATTCTCCCTCCCATACCTTCCGCTACGGCGGGGGGGGGGGGGGGGGGAAGGAGAGTACCACCGAGGGGAAGGTCGGACGATAGGGTGAGGATGGGGGGTGTATTCCCCAAGTAACTCCGTAAACCCCCTCAACCCTCCCCTTCCCCCAGATTCTAATTCTTAGGTCTCCTCTCCTCCCCCTCCGACCCCACAACGGCACGCGTGGCGTGCAATGTGGATCGCTTCGGTGTTGTTTTCGAAGTCGTCGCGTCCGCGCCACATTCGCGCGCTCCTGCCCGCTTTCTTCCCTTCATTTTTCTTATTTCTTCCCCGTGCGCGTGTCGATGGAGTGAATCGCGACTCCGTTGGCTGTGTTTCGACCGAGCGCGGGAATGGGGTGGGGGAGGAAATAAAAACAAAACGAATCACGCGTGTTTTCGCGACTCCTGCGGAGGCAATAATGTGCAGATTGGTGGCCCGCCAAAAGAGACCTCCCTCGGCGCCCATTGGTCGGCAGTTGGAGGCATCGATCTCTGTGCGCGCGCAATTCTCTCCCTTTTTGGGGTCCACGAGGGTCGAGGGCACAGTCGCGCGGAAACCACAGACGGAGAGGGAGGTGCAGCTCGTGTCTTCGGTGCTTACGGCGAAAAGCGATCCGCCGAAGGAGTCGTGGGTGCCGAGGGGACGATGACGCGCCGGGCGATCGCCACGTTCGGACGTCGCAGCGCTCTCCTCGGGGATTTGAGGATTACGATTATCCGATCGGTGGAAGCGAGATCGGGTCGTGTCCTAACAGTGCTAACAGATTCTCAGTGTGTAGAAGCGGGCGCTTAACTCGGAGAATTGCGAAATGTATTCCGCATTGCCGTCTACCGAGCGCATTGGTGAATGACAATCAACGAAACTGGAAATAATGGTGTGTGTTCAACCCATCTCACGTGCCGTGGCATGCGTTTTCGCGTTAAACTTTCTCCACAGAGGTGAACTTCCGCTAAGTTTTCGTTAACACTACCTCCATGTATCGGATATAAACGGATCTCAAGTCTAGTGTAGGGAGCGTGGATTAAAGAAATTCCTCAGCAACTATTATGACCTTGATGATGGCAGGGAGCAAGACGTTTTGCTTCGCATTCGTCTGCGAATTGACTCTCCCTCCTTCAAACTCGCTCCGCTTCTTGGTGCGATGTTCAGCATAAACTATTAAAAGCGTATCCTGGGTTGTTTTTGAGATATCTAAAGTAAAGAAATTTTCAGTGAATAGGAATACGATGGAAATATTAATAACGCCAAATCTTAATCGTGATTTGAATATGAGTTAAGGTTCTTCGTAACTTTAAATCTTGCGTAAATTGGATCTCAACAGGTACGTGATTCTGTATGTGTGAATGCAACTTGAATTCTTCTGCGGAAGGAAACTCTTCCACGGAAATGAATACGAAGTAAAGTCAAACGTATTCATCGTGGAACGTGTGCAGTTCTTTTGGGCAGTATCCTTTTAGGAGGGTAAACTTAAGCTTAGAATGCGATCAGAGAAATCAGCACGATTAAAAAAATATCAGCACTGGCATTTACGTGGCGTAAACGTAAGTTGCCCAGGAGATTGCCGGTACAAAATCCAGTTAGACGGGATTTCCGGGTAATGCATGAACTGCCTGACCCGTAAACCACGAAAAGGTAATAGGATGTCTCCCAAAATTCCGCCAGCACCAGGATTCGAAGATGAGAGAAATTATTCAGTTCCACCTAAGCAATGTCATTCTCGTGAGAAAACCATATTTCAAGCATTACCCTAACCGCTCCCTAAAAATGATAAGACTGCGACAGCCCTTCTTTAAGGCTTTGATTTATCCTAAGAGTCTACATTAGTCTAATAAAACTAATTTTTTTAAATCAATCTTGCAATTATCACCGAATGACGAATGAATTCCAAAGAAACGCAGTACCTTTTACGAAAAAAGGGCATAGAAATTTATCGAGTTATATTTTAATTAAAGTCCAGCCAAAGGAATGCATATTCAGTGACAAGGCCTCCAAAAATGTTATGCCATGGTGACTTACCAATTACCTTCACCTCAATCTGGAAATCGCTCTGGTGATTGCCTGGAAAAAAATGATGCCACTTCGAACTTCAAGCCTACTTTCCAGAATTTTATGGTGTCGAAAAATAAATTATTTGACTTTAATTATTTATAAGTCTTTCTACACAGGTGAATTAAACTACTGTTGAAAAAATCTAAAAATATAATCTAAAACCGCCCAAAATATCCACCAATTGTTCTTTTGGTTAAGGGTTATGGGATTCCCGATTTAAAATGTAGTAACTCTCTGGCACATATTCTGAGTCAATTATTTTCTATTTAATACCGCGTCCTAATGTTGCTATCGAATTCAAAATTGTTATTTTATTTGCTCTATAAGTACATCTTTACGTTAAGATATAAATGAAAAACTTTAAATTTGTGGTTCCACAATGATTCTGTGGAACCGCAAAGTTAAAGTTTTTCATTTATACAATGAATAAGTTCCACCAAGTTACTCCTGAAACTACCAGTTTTAGTTAAGACTTGCTAAAGACGAAGTACTTTCGAATTTTATGAACATGATGTCCATTTATTAGCAAAGGAGCACACTATTGCGTTTGATCATCAAGCTAACTTCCATTACTTTCCGCTCACCATTCTATTCATGTTCAAACAAATAAAACACTAATATTTGTGTTGTCTAAAACACCTTGTGTTTTAAACCACGTAAACATAGACCGGATTTGTGTTTTAACCTATTTGTGTTTTAACCGGATTTGTGTTTTAACCCTCACTACGGTTTATACGTCCGGATGGATCATTGTTATTCATTCTCCTTATTTTCTAATTAAACAATGAATATCAATCTTACTCTGAGAATCTTGGAAGCTAATATAGAAGCTATACATCCAATGGAATCTATGGCCATTTGAAATTCAAAAAGGAGTTTTAAACACTAGGATTGATAAAGTGATTTTTACTCTTACTAAAGGTAAAATTCTCATGGTAGCCGAGTACCATTTCTCATTGGGACTGCATCACATTGAAAAATTAAAATGGCAATCCCGACGAATAATATATTTATAAATATCTTTTAGGCATAAGGTTCTTCATCTTTCACCTTAAAAGGACAGACAAGAAATTTATAATTTGAGAAAAATGGAGAGTGAAAAGAATGAAAATTACAACTAAACATCCTTACCTCCAGCAGAAAAACTCCTTGGATGTACCTTTTGGTCCTAGATTGCTCATTTTGAATGAAAAAGTGTATAATTAGGCTATTCAATGAAATTAATTACATTTCTTAAAAATATATTACCTGAAACTTTTACCACAAACATAATTCTATAGGTCTGACAATGAGCTAATTCGTGCACAATGTCCCAAATCACAATTGGCCGATCAGAGTTCCTGAATGTCAGGCATATTTGGAGTAATTATTAGTTGCCCTTCTTGTGATTTTAACTGAAAAAATCCAGTAGTACATGGGGTTCAAAGTTAGCCATATGTCCAGAATCTTTCTTGAGTGTTGCCTAAATAAATTCTCTCACCTCAACCAAAGATTCACCAGATAGCAATTAATTGCAGGTCATCTCTACGCTATATGTACCTAAAAATAATTAAATCCCTTCTCCACCTTGAGCACCGGAAATTTTATCTTCCGCGGTAACGTTTATGAGCCCTAGAAATTGCAGTTGAATCACATTAAATGCTACGGAAGAATAATTTTAATTTTAAAAGAGCATAATTATTATTTAAAGTGAACTGCTACTCCTCTTTTGATATTGCGTTGGTAAACTGGTAACTAAAACAACATATTTCTATATCTTGCCATATTTATCTTCACGCTCTATTGTAATAAGCGTAGATAAATTTTATATTTCAAATTCGAAATAAATGTACTCAATAGTTTTGTATAAAAATGAAAACTTTTTTTTTTCAATTATAAGTCTATGTTACAATTAAATAGTGAGTACATATAGCACAACTGCACCAAATTAAAAGAATACCTTAAGGGATCAAAATCATTTAAATACTGTATGATCATAATTATAATTCCAGATAAATGAAAAACTTAAACTTTGTAGTTCCACAATGATATTTGTATTTGCTTGACCCGGGTTTCGACGTGCTATAACGTCATCTTCAGGTGAAGACTCTACAAAATACTCCCCTCCACCCACCTACCTTCCTTCCCTCCAACCCTCACCCCCCTACCTGATGGCAGTATATAACCACGAGTATTTTGTAGAGTCTTCACCTGAAGATGACGTCATAGTACGTTGAAACCCGGGTCGTGCAAATAAAATTATCATTGTGGAACCACAAAGTTTAAGTTTTTCATTTATACAATGAATAAGTTCCACCAAGTAACGCCTGAAACTACCAGTTATAATTCCCGATATTAGAAACAAGAAACTAAACAACTCTAACAATCATTTCATATTCCTAGTGAGGTATTGAAAAATTATCAGAAGAAAATTTCATCAACATCTTGATCCGATCTCTTTACACATGTAATTGTAGTGGCATAAAGGGAATTCGGGAAAATGCCTCTCTGTTCGCATATTCTGCTCTCTTTCCAGACACATGTTTTTCCTCTTATTCCGAACTTATTCAAGTCTTCATCGGATTCCGCCCTCACTCCCTCGTCCTTCCCCTTCCCTCCCCACCCGCTCGATCCAAACGCTTGCTTTCGAAGGGGGCACGGATGCATTGTCTTCGGCAAACACAAAAAAAAATATATATATCCTTCCCTCCCTTCTCTGAACACGCCATAAAAGCAAAATATTTACTCAAGACAACCTCCTCCGACCGAAAACTTCAATTTTACGTTTTATCTTGCGGAACAATAACGAGCACCACACGCCCCAAACTTTCGCCTCAGTAAAAATTAATAACGCACTGACATAATCACCATTAGCTACGGGCATTGCGTGGCATGAATCGAAATGGCATATCCACACGCCCAAAGACCAGCGCCACTGCCGCCGCTATTCAAAAACCCCCCCACGCCGCCGTAGCCGTTGTTTGGCGCGGTGGGAATTTACAACGTATTTTGTTACCCCTTCCATCCTTCCATCAAACTCCCCCTTCCTTCCACACCATCCCCCATCCAGACTACCCAACCTCCTCCTCCCACTTCTTACTCCTCGTCCCTACTCCGCTGCTGCCACCTCCTCCTTCTACCTATCCCCCCCCCGTCCTCGCCCGCGTCTTCTTCGACGTCTGAGGGTATCGGCAAAAACAAGGCCAGTCGCGAGGAAATGGGGGAAGGGGTTTTTGAGGGCGTTGGGGCCCTTTGCAAACATTCTCCCTCACATTCGAAACCGTCATTGTCTTCTCCCGTTCCACCATTTTTCCCTACCTCCCCCTCTTGTTCCCCCCACCCCACCCCTCCGACCCGCCCAACCTCTAAAAAGTCCGCCCTTCCCCACCTTGCTTTTCCCTTCTCCCGCCCCCCATCCCTCCGCTGTCTTTCTCTCCCCCCATCTCCCTCCCCCTCAGCCAACCCGTCCCTCCGCGTACACCCGCATCGATGTTTATTCCGCTCTTCCTTCGCACTCTCCGTCGTCCCTCTCCGGATCTCACGCTCGCCAGCCCGACACTACTACCGCCACCCCAATATGTATTTCCTCCCCTCTCGAGCCTCAATTCTCTTCCTCCCTCCCTCCTCACGGTTGCAATGCTCCCTCTCCCTTTCTCCCTACCTCCCTCCTTCCCCTTACTCTCTCTCTTCCTCCTATCAAAAGTTGTTTTTATTTTCCACTTCCTCCCCCTTTCATAATATTTCAGGCGCGTGTTTTTTTTTTTAATTCTCACATCCGCATCGGGGTAAACATATCTCCCCTTTCAGGTTCCGAGTTCCCCTACTAACTCCCCCCTCACTTTTTTTTAAATCGCGTCCAGGGTTAGGAAACCCGTTATCATTCGAGGATCGGGTTTGTGTGATGGCCAGAACACAGGCTTATAATCCTGTGAGCCAGCGATCGAATTCCGTTAATGGTGGAAAATTTTCAGTGGAATCTCGATCTCTAATTGAGCTTCATGTGGAGCGCACTTCAAATGCAATGCTCCGTCCGTTGGACGAGTTAAGAAACTGTGGACACCTTGGCACCTTTCTTTAAGATTAAACTACTGCAGTCACCGGGTTTCTCATCACCCTTCCTCAATTCTATTAAGAGATTACAAATACACCAACCTACCCGCATGTCTACATAATACCCTGCAAACCACCTCAAGGGTGTGTGACAGGGTTTCATATTATGAGTTCAATTTTTTCTGGCTCAACGTTGTGAAAATTCATGGCCACTAATGAAATAAGCTGTGTATGTTATCAAAGAATTATTCAATTTACGACGTTTTGTCGAATGTGCTACATCATCATGATGACACCTATGTGACGAACATTAAATTAATTTGTGAAAACATATATATTTTGCTTTTTCAGCTACCCGCATATAATGGCGCAAATAACCTAAGTTGTAACATGACCAATAGAGACACAGTAATCCACGCAAAAAATAAGATAAGATAAGATAAAGTTTATTTACTCTGGGATTATATAATCCCATGGAGCACAAGTACATGGCATTTACATTTATTTATATTTTAAGCTGCTGATAAGATTTACAAACAATGTAAAAAAATAAAGTAATAGCTACATAATGACATGCAGGAGACATAATATTAGAGGTAGGTATTGTCTCGGGAAAGATTACATAAAAAGATTAAAAGCATAACACTTGCAATGCTTTGTATAAACAGCCACTAATATTACATAATTTACCAAAAATAAAACTAAGAAATAAGAAAAATGTTACATTTTATATACTAATATTTAGAACATATATACTCTTTCAGAGCTCTCTTGAATGCATACACAGATGTAAACGTCTTTATATTCTGAAATACGACTTTTCTCGGAACTGAATCAATTCCGTATTTGTTTATCGGTGATGTCGAGGCTCGAAGCGGATCTGAATACGAGTGCGCGTCATTATTTCCGTTGTCCATCTAGGTTTTCGAGGTTGACAAGTTATTTCGTCAGATGCCTCACAAGCAATACGGACCATTCCGTGGCCGCAGTTATCCTGCTGTCTATCTATTCCATCCCGTGTCTCTCTCTCACTCTCCATCTCTCTTTCTCTCAATCTTTTACTGTTTCTCTCTCTCTCTCACTCCAGCCACCCACCACTTCCACACCTCTCACGAACACATACACATCAACCCCTCCCCGATCCACCCCTTTTCTTATCTCCGCCCATTGTTTCTCTCTCCCTCCCCGCTCCCCACACCCCCGGCTCAACTCTGAAACTCCTCCCTCCTCCCCCGGCTGTCCATCCCTCACCCACCCACGGTGGCATACTTCTTCTTCTTCCACTTCCCAGCCACCACTTTCTCTCCCCCATCTCCCCCCCCTCACCCCCCTTGACGCTGCTTTCGCCAACTCGCCTGTTTTCACGCGGTTGCCCGCCCCAGTAATGGAATCTTCTTCCCCTTGCTTCTTACGTCGTTTTTGTTTATACTGTATTATCAGGGGATGTTGTCCACACAGGCTGCGTCAACAAAGGAAAGAATGGGAGTGGGAAGGAATGGATAAGAAACAGAGGGAAGTTTTGAGGGAGGGAAGGATGGAGGAGGGGGGTGTGGGTCTCGAGATGGAGGCCAGGAAGGATGGGGGGGGAGGAGGAAAGGGAGGGTAGGGATTCAGACGGTGGGGTGGGGGAGACGGGTTGAAAGACGGAGAAAGGGGGGATGGGTGGAGGTAGGTGGGGAGGAAGCGGGGGAAGGGTGGGTTCATTCTTAAGGAATGGGAGACTGCACCGAGAATGAAATGAAGCAGGAGGAAAGGGGTGAAGTGGACGGGCGGGGGAAGGAAACGGTGGGAGTGGTGATGCATTATGTGGAAGGGTTTCGGGAGGCCGTAGGTTGCGGGGAATAGGGGTGGCGACCCCCGCGAGGGGGTGGCATCATGAGATGTGGTGCCACGGCGGGATAGGGTGATGATGATAAGGGGCTGAAGGGATGAAGTGTCGGAAAGGGATAGGACTGGAAAAGAGGGGTTGGGCTGGATTATGAGCATAAGCGAAAGAATGGGCCGCTCACCCGGCCCGTGAGCCGATGCTGCAGTGATAGCTAATCAGCGTGAAACCCTCTAAAATAATAATCTACTATTATTTCTGAGAAGCTTATATAAATGCCCCTATTATGGTAGCGAATGTGAATGCTTAACGTAACTACGGTAAAAATAAAATATACTGGGCCCAAAGTTTGAATAGTAAAAAAATCTAAACTTCGTCATAAATTGAACTTTGGAGTTGATTGGAATCGTTGATCCTTAAAATTTTATATTTAAGATCATTTTACAAAAGTAAGCTACTTCAAATAAATTCCATTATTAGAATATCTATTTGTGTGAGAAAAAATAACGCTTATTTTACACATGTTGTAATAATTATTAATGGCTCTTTTATGCTAACTATTAAGAGCACAAAAATTACTCGCTAAAAAAACTTTAAGAATTTTATTTGAAAGCATATATCTAACCAATAGTGTCAATATAATTTTCAATTTTTGATTCCTACTAAAATTCTGTTTTCGAGTCATCTTTTACGAGAAATTTAAGCAATGATCTTATGTTTCCAGTGTCTTAGAAAATATTATTTCACTCACGACGGCAAACGTATACATAATTCAGTTTGTATGAATTATGCAATTTATTATTTTCCTAATTAAAGGGATATTTTCCGAGAAAAATGACGCCAATAATTAAAGTCTTCAACGTCTATTACCTTTGCAACAATTTTACAATTTTAATGGAGCTTTACGTAATATACATCTCATTAGCATTTAATAAACAAAGGTTTATGGTTAATAGAAGTTTTGGTAGACATTGAGTCAATTCTCCCAATTAATTGCTATTTTAATGTTCATTTCCTGTAAAAAAAAGTCACCTATATCAGTTTGTATCCCTAAGGACAGAGATATGATGACCAACAACGATTTATCTCCATGAACAGGTTCCGATGACAGACCTATCAAGATCTGCTTTTAAAAAATCTCTCTTCACAGCTCCACAGGCCGCTATATTTAACATTGCATTTTAAAGACTGATTAACATGCATTATCATTGAGGTAAGGTAATGTTGCACCTATTCCATGACTCCGTATTCGGTACATAAAAGTAAAACGTCAAAGGGAACCAAGGAACTAATCGTACTGGAGGCAAGTTGTTAAAACACTCGAAGGAATAAAAGAAGGGAATTCAAACAAAGTGAAGGAAAAATGAATGTTGGAGAAGTTTGAAACACGTAGAGATGGTAGGTGAAAGAGGAGATGAAGCAGGTGGGGCTAGGGATAACAGTGAAAAATTGAACAAATGGGTAGAATAATTGGTGTGAACAGAATTTAGTTTTAGTAAAGTTAGATTAATTCGTGGTCTAATAGCTAATGATATATGACACCGAAAAGCCTGAGACGATACTACATCCGTTCCCGTAGTGAATACCGAATCCGCGACCTTTCGTTTGACAGGCTGGTGCCTCAAAAAGGATGCTTTTGGCCTTTGTTTAACGTGGTTGGCAAGCCTTGAGAGACAAGAGAAAGACGTGGAGAGGATTGAAAAACAGTGAGAGAATATTGGATGGGCTGAGAAGTACTGCAGACCGAGATGGCGATTTTAGGAAAAAGGAAAGACGAGCGTGGACGGCCCCAGGCATAAAGGTGGGTGGAAAGTTTATTGAGAGGGCGGAGAGATGGAAATAAGTGAAAGTGTATAAATATAAGAGTATACAGGAGTATGTTTTGGCTGGGAGAGGGGAAGGAAGGGCTGAAATTTTTAGGGTAAAGACAGGGCAGGGAGGGTCGTGATGCGAGGGTTTAGACGAGCCCCAAATGTGCCAGAGAAGGAGTTGGAGTGCCAGGAGAGAGGCCGAAGCACAAAGTTTAAAGGAGGCAAGGGTAAAGAGGTGGCTTAGGGTATGATGACGAGTTCCGGGCAGGAAAAATAAGTTGAGGGCCGGGGAGTGAGAGGGTTTGCGGGAGAGTGACGTGTTGCCCCGCGCGGCTTATTTTAAGAGGAGAAATTGGCAGGGAGAAGGAGGTTTCGGACCGGTGCAGGTGTGGCGACCACTTGCTACTGCATAATGCTATTTGGCTGTTTAACCACCTCTTAAATGGACTGCACAACACTTAAACCCTTGGTAACCATTCCCGCATATTGTAGGTATAACGTCTAACCTCGGATCGTTGGTACTGCATTTGGCATCCTAATTCTCACTTCCCAACTCAATAGTTTCTCCTTTTTATGAAACAACTTATTTATAATTTATATTTTTTGGAAAACGTAGTCTCGGGTGGTTTTCAACCTTGGGAAAATGTTACGTGCTCGAGAATGAAAACTAGAAATAAACGATGACTGCCAGTGAAATAGGGTTAAGTTAATGTCAATAAACTTTACCATATTCAATTGATGTACAATACGCCCAATAATTTTCATCGTAGCCCTGAAAAAGTATGTATAAAAATGCGAAACGTTGGCAAAGAGAAAAAATAATTTTCAAATTAATAGACCTATATTTCCTAAAAGAAGAAAAAAATAATAACACAACGTTTACTATGATAAGCTTATGTTACACTGCATGGCCTTGATGATTACACTGAGTACTGAAATGAAGGAAGTTTCGTGGAATTCTATAAATAAGGAAATATTATTACTTAAAAAGGTTGATTTTTTAAATAGTGTTGCATTGGAAAATTTCAAAACAACCAATTGCTAATATTAATGCATGAATGCATAACTCAGGTCCATATTAGCCATTTGCAAAATTATTATTTAAAGAGCATAAAGCATTTTTTTGAAATAATACCACATTTTGTGACATATAAGAGGTACTTTGTACCCAAAACTTTCTTAAAAAAAACACGCTCATACAAAACCATTCCCATGAGTGATTATCAAAGATTGATATTTATTTATAGATATTTCCCGCTGAAATGAGGAAGCCTTCAACGTGCCCTTGCATTTTATACGCCGCCAAACGCCATTATTTGGAAACAAAAGAATAATGATCGTCCGCGGGATTGCAGGGCCTGCAGTGACCGGTTTTAGACGCATGCAAACGCTGACGGGTAAACACTAAAGGAGAATTCCGTGCCTCAAACCCCCGCCTCCTCGTTATCCCAACTTCGAACACTTCCCTCCCGCAGTCCCTCCCACCATTCCTCCCTCCCCTCACACCCTCCGGCCCTCCGCCTAAGACTCCGCACATCGAACTCCCTCATCACTCTTCTTCCTTCGCCAAACCTCCCGCTCTACTCTTCAACCCACCGCACCCGTCCCTCCCCTTCACAACATCACCCACCCATTCCCACCCCTTTCCCAAACGCACTCTTTATCCCCGCACCCCTTACTTCTCCGCCTATAAGAGAGAAGATCTCCCTTCCGTCTGTAGTTTTGCCAGGACGCTGGAGAGGCACAGGACTTGTTTATACTGGCGCAACTCAATTTGCCGGCCGTTGTTGTCCTACGAAACGATTCTTCCTCCTCTCTTTTCACTCCCCTCCCCTCTCCACCCCCCCCCCCCTGCGTGCTCTCTCCCTCCCCCTCATCCCCCCGCGAGGCACCACCGTCTGCCATACCCCCCTCGCCCTTCCCCACAGCGCCTTCTCCCGCCTCTTCCGTATCCTCACCCCCTGCCACCTCCTCCAACACACGCCGGACTTCCCCGGAGCACCAACGCAGGGCGGGTGGAAGGAGTAGCAGGAGGCCGTGAACGCGCTCTCGCAGTCCACGGCTCCCGGACTCGCATTTGCACCCCGAAACTCAGACGCGCCAGCCAAGCCGGGGGAGGGCTTTGAGCATAAACAAGACGGAATTCGGTGGCCGAGTGGAATTTCATGAGTTCGGAGGATGTGCTAATTGATGAGTTGGCCACGGCTAAAGGAGGCAACATTTACCACCCACCCGCCCACCCCTTCCAGAAATATGAATTTCAAAACATTGCCCCGTCCCTTTGGGGCGTGTTGCACGGCCGGGTAACTTTCAAAGCAGCGCGGAAACGAATTCCATTACAAGTCAAAATATCCGAGCGTAAGGCGCATTGAAGGGGTGGGTTGATAAATCCCACGGAAACACGATGACGCATGCAGATGAGGGTGATCATTGGCGTGAAAATGGATGGCCGTCCAGACATCTCCAATATGAAATGCATACGTCGGTAATCACTCGGCTTGGTCTCCATAAACAACTACAAATTCAAATCAGCTCTTAAAATCGGGGTAAACACTTGAAATAAGTGAATCTGATGCTAATACCTACATTTTTCTGAATTCATTCAATACTTATGGTATTCACGTGAAATATTTCTCGCAAAACCATATAAGTTTGATCGTTTGACACCAAGTGGGGAAAATTTGCCATGAAAAATTCATTCGACATGACAAGTATTCGAAACGCTATCTACCAATTGACAGCGAAACGTGTTGTCAATTAACACAACCAAGCCATCTTAATTCATGGAAAAATACCGAGTGGTGCACGCTTACTCCAGCCTACACTGTAGCACATTGACCGGCAGTCGGTAGATCGAGGTACGAAATCCGGGTAAAATATTTTTTCATGGAAAATATTCTAATCTTGGTTTTACATCTGTACGACCGTGCACTAAAATGCGCATCACGTCATTTGTATCTTTTCCCAAATGAATATGGTTTAGTCTGAGCGCATAATTCAGAATGAAATGCCGATCCTTTTCTGGGAAGCGGAAACGCTGCGATTACCCAGGCGCTCCTCTCAAAACTCTCGAAGTTGTGCTTCCATCTGCTTACGTCTTGTCCATCTATAAGTAAATACTCGCCGCAACTCAATTTAACGCGGGAACTCAACCCCATTCTGTGGACTTAAGTTTCTCCGCACCCGAGACGCAACTCCTTTTCCCTCCACCCACCCCATCCCATCGAGGCTTGTTGTTGTAAATACGAATGCAGCTCCATTGTTTCCTCCGCCATCGTCGCCGCTCCGCTTTCAATTGTTTATTTAATTTGGGGGTGAGACGTCGCAGCTGGACTCATTCCCACCGACTCCTACTCCTGCTGCCCTCTCTATCTCTCTCCCCCTTCGCTGCCCACCCTCCGCCTCGTACCACCGTCAGACGGCCGGACGGACCTCTTCTAAACCGCTTCGGAGCACTCTCCGCCGCCTAGCCCCACCAGAAAATACAGCCGCAGACAAACACACACGTGGTGTAGCCTGCATGTGGCACGGAGGGGGCAACTTGCTTCCCTCCCCTTCGGTATACCACCACCTCCTCCTCCGAGATCTCCAACCTCGCCTTCAAACGTCGAACCGAACGTTCTCGTCCAATGGCCGATAACGACCAGTGGGTGTATACATCAGACGACAGTTTCTGGGAACATTCTCGATTTGTTCCAGAATAATTAATTTTTAGAAAATCGGGAAAATTTGCCCTTTAACTACATAACTATATCATTCATAATTTATATAAAAAATAATAATTATAATTATCAGCGTTGAAAATGACGCGAAAGCTTTGACCCCAGTCGGGGTTGTGTTTAATGAATAAAGTGTGTAATATACAAATTTGATTTACAAAAGTATGCCTAAAAATTCCACAAAGTCGACTCGCAAATAACTACTGTGATTGATGATAACAATATGGTTCAAATTTTTGAATGTAAATGTAATGCAGAATGGTGTGAGGGGAAGGGTTAGACCGAGAATGCCATGGGTGAATGTGGTGTAAGAGGCCCTCAGGAGAAGAAATACTAGTGCAAAGAGCAACAGAGTTTGTCCAAAACAATGCATGAATGTGATAAAAGCAAAACAAGTATGCTAGGTTAGGAAATTATGGAAGACATTATTAACTCAGAGCCAGTTTCATTGGCCTAACGCAAATAGTTAAGCTCTGTAAACCGCGAAAGGGAACGATTACATGGGAAAGTAAAAATAATTTCTTTATTGGTCAAAGAATTCACCTTCTGCGAACAATTTCATGCATGCTTAATAGAAAACATATAATCATTCCCTGGATGTCGAAAAAAACCCACATGAGATAGAAATCCACGACCTTCAGGGTGCCAGACGAGGACTCAACCTCGCTGCCACCAAGGCCAGCAATATGTATAACCATAGAGTAAGCATATACTCTATGGTAAACATATATTCATAGAGTAAACATGTACTCCATAGTAGAACTCATGTATATATGGTGTTTACATTTTGAAAAATACCACATATATAACAGAAATCAAGTCAATATTATATGTGAGTCAAAGTGACCCTATTTGGCTTCCTGGGCAAGAGGTCCACTAATCGTAGAATTTCGGCCTACCTATATTTGGAAACTTCTAACTCGTCACATTACTTTTGCGTCTACCAATTATTATTATTAACAG
Source organism: Pyrrhosoma nymphula (assembly GCA_963573305.1). Taxonomy (NCBI): domain Eukaryota; kingdom Metazoa; phylum Arthropoda; class Insecta; order Odonata; family Coenagrionidae; genus Pyrrhosoma; species Pyrrhosoma nymphula. The sequence goes on from OY754327.1 coordinate 137,942,589, forward strand.
AACGTTTCCGCTCATCTGCAAGCTGCGCGCACCAGGGCCACCTACCCCGGTTTTACCGCCCTCACTAAGGTTTTGCTGTAATTATCACCCACTGTTATCGTAATTATTACGGATTATCTATTAAAATTAAATTTAATAAGATTTTTTCGGTGATTCCCAAGGATCCTGGTGGTATGAGATTTCCCGTTCTTGATTCACGAAGTTTCCCTATGTCGGGTATTAGGAAACCCTACCCGCGACTACAAACCCTCTCCCGCGGATCCTATGGTCCGAGAATAATCCTCTCGGCCCTCCCCTTCACCATATCTCTCTTCCCGCGCCCTCTCACAAGAAAAAAGAAAAACTAAGGCAGGCGGGCGGGTGGTCATGGCGAGGGAATAACGCGTCGCAATTCTCTAAACAACCCCGCGGTTCCTTCCGCACACAAACACCGCCATGAATACGAGGAGGCGCCCTGGGTGGTGGGCGCCCCCTCTCATTCTTCCCCCCCCTCCCAACCCCCGCCGCCCCCCACCCCCTCACCTCCGTCCTCCCACCCACGACGCGCGCGCGGCCCACGGAAACCTTTTCCTTCCTCCCCGTTCCCATCTCTACACCATCTCCCTCTCATACTTTTCCACCACTCCTTTCTCTCCTTCGCGATCCCTCCCCCCTTTCCTAGCCCCAACGCACACACAAACTCCCGACGCTCCCGGAGCCATAACTTGCCTCCTCCGGCATAACTCCCTCCCCATTACCCCCGTGTCATTCGTACTCCGCCACCCTCATCCTTCGCTCGCCGCTCCACCTCTCCTCCCCCACCCCGTTGCAACAGAGAGCCATGGACGGGCGGAGAGAGAGACAGAGAGAGAGAGAGGGAGGGAAGCATCGGACATGACCCACGCAAATTTCACGCCGAGTCTCCAACAATCTTTTTGACGTGAATCCTTCATTAACAAAATCAGTCTGACGAAGGGGTACCTAGACCTGTGCGATTATCGAAAATAATCGATATCGATCAATTATAAAAATAATTGAAAATGTGGTCGATTCAATTGTCGGGAATTAAAGACATGACAATTAATTGAATTAATAAATTGACAATGGCCAATTAATAATGAATAATTGAAAATGTGGTCGATTCAATTGTCGGGAATTAAAGACATGACAATTAATTGAATTAATAAATTGACAATGGCCAATTAATTGGCATCGAAATGGGTGTCAATTACTGTCATTGATCAATGAATTGGCATCAACCAATTAATTGACAGGACTCAATTGGATCATGCTTTGCAAAGGCTTTCCTTTGCCAAGGAGAAGAATGAAGGATTTGATTTGAAAAACAGCAAAATAATTCAATCAGTTAGCTTTAATTCATTAATTAAAGGAATAGATCGCTATTTGAAGACAGGCAGATGAGATCCTCAGCGTGTTCATCCGACAGACACTGGCGTGTGTCAATGACAATGTTCCCGCCGAGACTGAACCTCTCGGACGCAGTACTAGTTTCCGGGAGGGCTAGCTAACTTCTGGAGGGAGGGAGGGGTAGATGGTGGCCGTCACCACAGTCAATAATTGTCAATTAATCGATTACCGGATAATAATAATGAATTGAATAACAATTGACAATTGAACAAACATTGACACTTGAAAAAATTGACAATAGAGTCGATTAACGAAATTGACATCGATGTGCTGAAATAATCAATCAATTTTGAAAATAATTGAATCGACGATTCAATTAATCGAATAATCGCACAGGCCTAGGGGTACATGTACGGAAACGGCTACTATGTAACGTTTCCAGGGTAATCCATTCTGACACGATAACTTCGTGACTAATTACTCAATCAAAATTGATGTAGTCTCGTACAACCGATACATGAATACGACACGATCATAACCTTGAGTAGGCACCACATATGTGCAACGCGCAGGTGGAAGACTGTGTCGATTGGTGGCCAGTTCGTACATGGGCGAAAACTTTCTTAGGTACATCTCGCGATTGCGATGTGATATCGCGCTTATTTTGATGCCAAACAAATGGTCTCGTCTAGTTCTGTCTAGTAACTTCAAGAAACTGGCTTTTTACAATCATTGTTAATGACAAATTTTAAGAAGTAATGAAACTTCAAGCAAAATTTCAGATGGCAGTCCATACTCATCGGAAAGGGCGTCTAATTATCCATCGTTCGTTTCGTACTACTGTTTCCGTTGCGGAACAGATCTTAATTGCAGAGCATTAACACTATTTCCGCTGAGGTGGCTTCTGGAGCTAAATGATACTCGCAAATTCAGCCTCAGTCATATTCACGAAATAGGCACACCCAAATATTTCCTTCAACATCAGTGTTTCAAAAGTAAGATTGTTCCACTGAAGACCTTTATTCCTCCCTATCCTATGCCATCATCTGTCGTTCTCTTCCCAGATCTCTCTTCGTTTGTCCCATGTATTTACTCCTACATCCATATATTACCCCGCGAGCCTCCGCTGGGGTGTGCGGTAAGGAATTCTATGGCACCAGCCATGAAAAAAGGAGGGATAAGAATAAATAAATTGTAAGAGGAAGAAGACAAATGTGAACTTATTACTAGCGGAGTGTCTTAATTCTCTTTTTGTTATGGCCAGAAATGGTGTATGGAAACAAGGAATGTTTGCATCTATCATTTCGGCAATGTGCCTCTCTTACTCTGTCGCTTCTATCAGTTCTATGGATATAGGGCGTGTTTAAAATAAATACGTCAGTGTTACCCTGAAACTCGCGTGTTATTTATTATTCAAGTAATATTACCCTAGCGAGAAGTCTCAGAGTCTAACTCGAACGACACCCAACCTAGTCCTTCCATCAGCAGTTCTGTTCGCACGCGTTTGTTTTCAGCGAAGCGCACAGCTTTCCCTTAAATTTTGTTGATTTCGCGCATTCAATCTTTGTGTGCAGGGACTCTAATGCTCGCTGTATACTATAGATGCGGCCTAACTAGAGTTCAGTAAAATTTATCTTTCACTTTTTCATCAGAGGACCTTCCTACTACCTATTCGCTTGATAAATCCTTGTCTCTTTAATTCAGCTTCGCAAATGTTTCGTATGCGTTTTTCCCACGTGAGAGGTCTGAAGTTATGGTGACTCCTAGTTATTTAACTTCATCTGATACCTTTATATCTACTTCCTCAGCTTTATAGACATGGTATTTTTTTGATTTCTTAGGCAAGATGTATACTGCAGCACATTTACTAAAATCCCTCGCTCAAGACACCACGACGTGACATCGATAAGATTCAATGAGATAGCCCTTAAGTTCGATTTTTTTGCAGTGTCTATGAAAATGGCCAATCTTCCGCAAACAGTCTAATTTTTCTGTAAACGCCAGAGTTAATATAATTTATATAAATAAAAAATAACACGGGGTCGAGTTGGGCTACCTCCTCGCGCACCCACGCGTATGGATATCTCATCTGGACTTAGGGACTTAATATTTTTGATCTAGAATAATTGTCAAATTATCTCATCGTGGTGAATGTAATTGCGGTTATACTGGTGAAAATAAAACTTATAAGAAAGAAAATTTAAAATGCAAATTTATTTGAAATACTACATTCATAACTCATTTGTTACCAATTACTAAATAGTGGATAACTTTGAAGTGGTTATTGAAAAGAAAAATTCTGTTTTCCTAAAAAGTTGGATTCTATGAAAGGGAATTTTATAAAATAAAAAAGATGTATCTTTTCCTGGCACTTTTACTGGTCAAGTGGTAAATTTGTCCCAACTCAAGCAAAATATAAATAAAATGTTACTGCACATTTTTATAACGTGGGAAGCTTACACAGAGACTTACACAGAAGAAAATATACATAAATTAGCTGACTTAACATATAACTTAAGTAAAATCAATGTACATCTCAAATGAAGTCATTCGCCTCAAAAACATGGAACCCAAAATTATCGATCATTTTATTATTATTTTATTCCATCGGTGAGATGAGGTTTTGATCGAACGTTGGATTTAAAAGCCCTTTGAAGGCCTTTTCTCCTCAAATTTTGAATTTAGAGAATTTAAATTACACGTCATGATTTTTTGCATTTTCTTTTCTAGAACTTAGAAAAATTGGACAGTTCGAGAATATGCGCACAAACTTCCGAGAGAAGTAATTGTTTTCTCTGAATTTATACCTTGAGAGACGAGATTGAGGAGAAAGTTATTTGAGACATTAGGTTTTATAATGTTAAAATTACATTAACAATCATTTTGCAATTTTTGGAATTAAACATTAAGACGGATAAAAAAATCAAAAAGCATCCTTTCGTTTGCAACCTTCCAATTTAGAAATTAATTTTCAAAGTTTTACGAGTAATTTCTTGAGTATCCAGCTGATACACACTTCCACTTTACTTTTGTCGCTAAGATTTTTCAAAAGAGCTTTTCTTGCCTTAACAAAAAACTTAAGATACCCTTGGATGCTGTTGAGTCACTAGGCATCGTAGATAGACTGCAAGTAGGTCTCAAGATGATTATGGTAAAGCCGGACAGAGAAGGGAATTAGTGAATGAATCACTTAAAAAAAACTCCAAGTCAAAGACGCGTCCGGTCCGTATGCACTTCTAGAACGACTTTCTCAAGTAAGAGAACACCGAGGACAGTCTTTGGGGAGCCAAACTCCCTCGAAGCAATAAATTAACCCTTTCCTCCCCCGTCATCGGATCATAGGAACCTATTTTGCATTAACAATCACCCATTTGGTCCGCTTTAATGAGAGAGCGAATTCCTCCGGTTAATGGCCCATTCCCTCGTCCCTTCTTACACATCGACCCAAAGCTTCCCTTCCCATGGCCACACGGACCAGGAGGTGGCAGAGGAGTTTGGGACTAAGATGCTAAAGGAGAATTATGTAAAGAGAGGTCATTTTCCGTAATCACCGCGGGGATGGGCCGCTGATACCCGTAGCCAATTTAGAACGGTCCACTAGGGGGGGGGGACGATGAGGACCAAAAGGCTGTGACCGCTAGGTGGGTGCAATCAGCGTGAGTACATGCAGCGAGGGCCACTGCATAAATGCAGCGAAAATGCATTGAGAGAGTTCTCCAAGGACGGGGGCTTAAGAAGTCAGTTCTGATACGATTCGCGACGATAACGTTTTAAGGCCTCAGCATATGGAAGGGTTGAGAGTCTCGGAATTTCGAAAATGGACAGCGGGAGATATTCATGTTCCTTTTCTACTCCTCTTGAGAATATGTGCGTGCGACTGAAGCAGGTGCGACTATAGGACGTGGGAGGGTGGTGGTTATTACGACGTCCGATATGCATAGAACTTGGGAGTAATAGAATGGCACGAAATCGTAGTGGCGAGGTAATGGCGAACACTGGATCCTCGATCCAGATAGGTTGACTCATTGCATGAACTGCTCTCACTTACACCGTTAATTGACTGCTATTCCTCCGCACGACCCAGCTCCAATTTTAACGATCAACTTCATACCAATTTCCTCACCAATTGTCAAAAAATTCCTCGACGATTACAGATCACAAAGACGACTAGACCGTAGTAGTCACGATATTTTTCTTCTCATGTTGAACACTCCCGGACTAAGATTTAAATGTCAAACGAGATTTATAAATTGGTGCTAATTACGGTATACAAATATTTGATCGTATAAGGCACTACCTAAGAGTTATAGAAAGCTGTAAGAAATTAGTAACTAAAGGCGACTGAATTATCCATATAAAAACCGTATTACGCTCAAAAATTACGAATGAAGGCGTATTAAACAAAACTTTGCAACTACTACGTGACTAGAACACCAGGAACATTAGTACTGATACTTTTTTTTTCAAGGTGAAAAAATCGATACCGTATTGTTTAGAACGCCAAAAAGACATTTAATAATTTGCATGTATATAGTACAGATGAGAGGGTACGGGATATAAGGACGAATCAGCAGTCGCGGAATTTAAAATCAGCCAATCCCAGTGTGGTTAAGGGAGTAAACTACCACAGCGAATCAGAATGCACGGATGCTAAGGGGAGCCTATCCCGTTACGTCAAATAACAGCAGCTGATGAAAAGCGTCGTCGAACACGGAGTTTCGGGCGAACATTCGAGACGCCACGTGATCTTCAACAATGTATGGAGTGGTAGACTATAAAAACGAGACGCTACAAAGCCTCAGGGATCTTTTCTCATAAACCATCACTACACAGCCAATAGACTCCCGCTATTTTTTTTAATGCGTCTAACCACACACCGGTTGTGGAGAATATATTCTCCGGTACGGTTCACATACTCGCGCCTTCGGCGCGGCGATAAATACGTGTCCCAAGCCTCAGGGCTCTCTCTATTAACAATCACTGACTTGTATGGAACGTCTCCACGTCAGTGTGACCTTTGGAGTTTTGCAAGACAGTATTAATTTACTGAGTGACAATCCTGTGTGAAAAAATTAGACACAACCCGGGTAAAGCGTTACCAGCTGACGAGAATTGGCGCCGAGGTAGTACGCGTTCGAACGAGAAGTTGGCGGACATGAAATTGCATCAAAGCGGACACGAAATATTTTTTCATGTCTGCTCATAATCGTCCGATTGGATCTGACCTGTTGTTAATTATATTTAAAGGGCATTTCGTTTATATATTTATATGTAGTTGTTGAGCGTTGACATTCAACTCATGCAATAGGTAAATTTTACGGTGAGAGAGTCATTTTGCAACAACTCAAGGTCATGAACCAGAAAACTAAGGGTTCAACTAACAAGCTTGTTATTTTCAAGTGATAATTGATTTTGGTCATTTGTTCCGTTTTGTCGTATATTACGACCAGTGGCTCAATTTTATTTGTGTTAATATTACCATTAATATTGATATGTTTAGTGAGCCTGTTTAAGGGAATATTTTCCATATTTTATGTTAAATAAACATTTTTTTACAAACGATATCTGTACGTAATAAAAGTATCTACCACTGACAAAGAGTATCCCAGATAATTTATATTTATTAAGGTATTTACGTTACTTTTGGTGCCCAACGAAGAGTTAAGGCAAGGTTAACATGAATTTTAATCATCATCATCATCATTAGGTTACGTTACAACATATACAATATTGTTTTATTGAAATTCAATGCTAATAACAAATGAACGGTGAAATACTAATTTTGACCACTATTATCTGAAAAGGATCATTTAAAAATGAATCCTAAGATTGCAGTTTTATCCTCTTTGGCAATCTCTGCAATTAGTACTGTCATAGGCTTCATGGCGTAAAAGACATTCTAATAGTATGCAAATATTAATCGCTCCTTTAAAGCGCCCATCGATTTGAGAGACTGGATCATCTGATAATCCATTACATATCATTTTAGCAGAGCGATAACTGCTCAGTTCGAAGAGGTTAACTCGCACTTGATCCTTGATGGTCCTAACAATATCTCTTCTCCCTTCGAGAGCATCAAATCCGTTCAAGAGCACTCTTCTCCCACGACCGCGTCTTAATCCGCGTCGGATCGCACCTCCTCCGTTTCGCGGGAACCCTTAATCCCCGCCCCCCGCCACATTCCTTCCATCCCGGACCATTCATTCCTCCCACAACCATACGAAATGGATTCCTCAACCCCTTGATTCTGAATCCCTCGTCCACCTCACCCTCCCATCGAAGCCGCTCTCTTTCACCCGGAATTCAATCAAATCACAATGAGTTCCACACGTGATTTACTCATGCTCCCTTTTAAAGGAATACTGACACTGCCAGTGCAAAAAACATAACCTATTAAACACCAAAATTATTTTGTTCTCCCGATTCCAGACCGTGGTGTTGCTCGCACACTTACGACCGCATCTAGGATTGGGGAAGCAAGGGGAGATTAATTTCAAGAAAACATTGTTGGCAGATTTCACATGTTAATGCCTTTGAAGGCCATTTTGCATTTGACTGCAGCTTAAAAGACATCTGGAATAGTTTTCCCGGCATAATTTGATCAACCAAATGGTTAGTTAAAATCGTAATAGAGGAAGTGAACAGAAGAATTGAAGAGAAGATATCCAGACGCAGTGTTATCAGGAAGACGAGATCTACATGGATATACCACACTTTGAAACAACGATTAAAACAGGAAATGAAACAAAGGAATTAAAAGTGGATAAAGGAGTTATCAGACGACAGGGTATGACGGCTACAGTCAACCAAGTCTGCTGTACTTTAGATTGCAATGACTTATTATGAAGTTTATTAACAACCTACGTTTCTCCTAAGACAACAGATACCTCTCCCAGTTTTAAAATGATGATCTGTCACAAATTTAAGTTGACATGGGTGGGTTGGATAGTGCTTATGGTGGTTAGGTAGTATGCATCGTAGAAACTGGGAGAAGTTTCGGATCCGGGGTATAAGACCATCTGAAAGTCATCAGGCTGGGCCACCTAAACATCACCAAGCATTCAGCCAGAGAATGCATAATGGACACTAAGGTCAAAATTATTCCGGAGATAAAATATAATCTCAAACCTCGGCCTATTTGGAAAGCCATAGAAACCCGTTAGGCCGGATGCACATGAGCGTTTTGCGTTAGCGTTGACGCAGCGTCAGTCTACCGCGCGTTTTAGCAGTAGGCCTATTGTTTTGGGCTCATACACACGATACGCGATGAAGCCGCGTTGCCGCTGCGTCTACTCGGCGGATCGAGGAAGTGAAGAGTTTGGTTTCATCTTCTCTTAAATCTGTAAACATTGTCGCAAACGCTCCATTCAGAAGTCACGAGCTAACCAAAGGATGAGCCCAATACTTCCTTTTTCGTCCTTTGAATAGATATTATTAATTAGTAAGATAAGTAAAAAAACGACACGTTATCTTGCATACACGTCCATCCTTGGTTATCCCTGGCACGGAACTGTATTGCTTCCAGTCGGCGTCAACGCGCTAAGAACAGTGCCGTGTGCACTGCCGTGACTTACTGATGCGGCTTAAACGCAGCGTTGATGCGGCGTACTTAACCGCTCGTGTGCACCCGGCCTTAACACCAAAATAACTTGAACCAGAATCAAGGACAAATACTCAAAGAATCACCAACATCCTGTGAGCCGCCACAGAGACGGGTGGCAGCGGGTGTTAGGACACCTGCCATGGAAAAATGGGGGGGGGGGGGTAAATGAGGAGAGAGAGGACAGGGATGAATTTTGTGTTAACGATGTTTCTTAAGATAGTGTCACGCTTTTTTTGTTGGGCCATAGGGACGGATAGTTGCTAGAAGGGGCTCAAATCACTTCTTCTCCTCCCCGAATGACCCCTTAGATGATACTTAAGGTACACGGTCACCGGTCACGATCAAAATATTTTTATCATGAGGAAGCCCCCGGGTATGGAGGGGGCGCATGACTCGGAAATCATACCGAGCGTCTCTTTCCATTCCATGTTTTACGGTTTTTATATTACACTAATGGTGACTGCAAATATTATGCATTAATACACAATTAATTTATTATCCATATTTCAAGCAATAAATCGGTGCAACTAAACGAAGAGGGGACCTGAGTAGAGAAGGGTGATGAAAGGCAACATTTATCGAGGTTTTAAGCATCCTGGCACAAAGGTGTAGGGTGGGGTAAGATGTAGGCGAAATGGTTAACTCACTCCAGAAACGGCAGCAAAATGAACAAAGCAACCTGAGCTGCCTAAAGCAATGTGGAAAAGGATTAAACTAAGAGAAGAGTGAATATATATGCTAGGGATGGAAATGGTAATAAACTTGATGCAAAAAACGACTATCTTTCATATTATAAAATATCTAATAATATGAACATAATAATGGAATTGATTTAATCTTTTGATAATTCACAGCGATAACTGAAAGTCTACTTTTAAGAACATCAATAAACGCAAACTGGGTAACCTGCATTGATCAAAGATATTCATAAACCAGTAAAGGATACAAATTTCAAACAATTGAAATTAATTTATTAAAAACACCAAAATTACCAACTAAAGCCTTCATTGTGCTTACTCTGAATTATTATAAATTATTTTTTGCGGTGTAGCTCTTTAAAGTAATTAAGAGCATGACTCCTAATACGTTTAGCTTTACTCATTTAAAATTTACTTTTATATTTTTTGATAGTTGAGCTTCATGTATTTGGATAGAATAAATATTTGCATTTTGAATTTATTAACTAACTTCAAATTTATTTAGTATTCTTTTTCTATTTAAAACAGACGGGGTATGCTAATTTCTCTAGCACATAAATAATATGCATATCGCTTAAAGGAAAATTTTACTTCAGAAAAGTAAATAAATTTCACGGATCAACGATTGTGTTTCAACAGCTGGTCAATTAATTAAAAGAAATCAAAATACGATTAATTACCAGATAGTAGAGTGATAAGTATAGTGTATCAGACAATGCAAGAAAAAAATTGTATCCAGTCCAATAAATGGCTTTGAAAGCATAAACTACAATAAACGTTTCGATAGTTCTTCATTAGATTGAAACTTAAAATTTTATTTTATTTTATTTACTTTAACTACCCCGAAAGCAGCTCGCAATGGCCTCTTACATCGGTTGATGTAACATTAACAACTTATGAATACAAACACCTATGTCCTGGGTGGTGAAAAATTCACCCAGGCGGGATTCGAACCCTCGGATTGGCAGGCGAGGACGTTACCCCGTCGCCACCGGGGCCGACATTAAGAGATACTTCTGGGCAGTATTTCATGAATTTCGCGAACTAATAATGAAAAAATAACACTTCAGTCACAAGTGGATATAAGTATTTTGATCAAACATTTTTCAACATAATTATCTGATGAGATTAGTCAACATTCTTATTGGCAGCATTCACGCAAGAGAGACCACGAGGAGTTCGCCGATTTTGGGCAGAATAACATTTGGAGTGCTGGGGTCACAACTCACAAGAAAGACGATGATGAGGTGATCCCAACATCCACTTCACACCTCTCCCTCTCGAGCCCCTCCCCACCATAACCTCTCTAACCCGTCTCCCCCAACAGCGTGTTACTTCCGACAACACGCGAATTTCGCTGAACGGAGCCAAGTAATGTACGGTGAGGTCGAGCGGGTGGGGAAGGGGTGAGAGTGGAAACCAAAGAGGATGGAAGGAAACAAGAGTGGGAGAATGTGGGAAAGGAGGAAGGGTCGCAAATTCTCCCCCAACCCCTTCCCCTCCCCGCCCCTAACACCCATCCTCCAATTCGTCCCCTCAAATCCCATTAAAGACATCTCCTTGGTAACGAATTTCGCGTCACGTATCACCACTACCCGAAATTATCCCCGGGGCTATGCGGAGGCATCGGGGGCGGCGGGGAAGGGGAAGTCGGGAAAGGAAAGGGGGGTGGGGTAGAGGGTGTGAGGAAGGAGAATGGGACGGGGGAGGGACGAGGGAAACGGCGAGAGAGAGAGAAGGGGATCAAAGGTTTAGCAGTCGTCGTGGGGGATACACGGCGGTGCATTCGCAGCCCGTCGTCAAACAAATGCCGAGCGAATTTCGTATCATGATTTTTTTCCCACTTCCAACACTCTTTTCTCTCTCTCTCTCCCTCCCCTTCCCACCCCTATTTCTCCCCCATACCCCCTTCTTAAACGAGTTACCCTAGGGTCTCCCCCACCTCCCCCCGGAAAACCTTCATCCCCCACCATGCATCCACACACACACACACACACACACATATCCACTCAGGGATCCTCCTCATTTTTTCCGGCATTTCGCAGATTAGTATAAACGTTCCGAAGATGCTTTCATTGGCCTTGTGAGTGAGCTCTTAGCAGTCCCCGCTCTTTACAATTCATATTCCGTTTATGTTATTGTTTTTTCTCTTTGCGCAGATTAAATTCGGGGGGATTTTGAGTTTCGAGGCTTATTTTGGACTTAATAGAGAGTGTATGGGATTAGATGAGGAGGCAATGGAGAAAACCATCCGTTTACGAAATGCCTTCCCAAAATCGGGATCTGTTCCTTCCTTTTTCCAGCAAATCCGTTTTAACGGATATGGAGAATACTACCATTTAAGCTCTTTACGCCTCTGAATTCTCTCAGGGAATTCACTGGATCATGCCAGAAAATTAGTTAAACCAATAATTTTACCCTGTGTTCATTCGTTCTTTGGAAATTTAAATCATTTTTTCCCTTTAAAACTATTATGAAAATGGTAATGAGATTCCAGGTAAAAGTTAAAGTAACAAACAATTGTGTCTTTCAAATATATGTCGCACCAATACAGTTCTCATGGTTGAATATTTGAAAAGTACCTGAATCTTGTTTTAAGTACAGTAATAATCACTACGTTACGAAATAATGCTGTACTATTTTTTGCATTAGGAATGCGAAACCAAAATAGTTTCAATAGGACTGTTGATGCTAAAACTTTGACTTTAAAAAAACGCAATTACTTAAAGGGGAATAGTGCCATTTAAACATGGTGTTCAATTTCTACTTTCTTACCCAAGTGTCATAAAGACAACATTACATGAGAGAGTTCAAGTAGAAATAGTTATCTGTGATGGGAAGTTGAGAAACCTACCTCTATCCTAAATAATTTTTTATAAGTGGTTTTATCGAGACAATGTATAATTCTCCGAAGTTTATGCAGCTTGTACTGGTGACTTCTGTTTTATTGACTAGTTTCAAGGCATACCCGAGCTTTGCTCCTAAACCTCTGGCATACTAATTTAATTGCTCTGAATAGACTTAACATATAATAATTTTTAAACTTCACAGCTTTTTATTGTTATTAGATATACTCGTTTTTAAACACTTTACCGGTACAGTTTCATTCATAGAAAAAAATACCATGATGGCGCGCCAACGCAATCCTTACGCCTGATTTGTAGACTATCACTCACTCTTCATTGCTATGCGTGTAGTATACATTCTTGCGCTGTTATCTCTCATACACAGCAATAACAGAATTAGCGCAGGCACATTAGGGAAATCATTTGACCGAATTTTGCATTGCTTCATATCACATGACTAATGAACTCAAACACATAAATATGTGAAAACAGAACAAATAAAATAATGATGAACAGTCGGATTACTATGTTGAGTCGAGCTACTTATTTTTTGTTATAAACTCATTCCATTGACACAAATTGAAGTTTAATACAACGAACGAATGCATTCGAAAAGGATGGAAGAGAATCGTTCTATAGACAGAGAACCTAAATAGTCTTCCTGTGATATTTTATTATATGAAAGCCATTTCACAGAATACTGAAATTCAACAACTTTTGGTTTCGGTTTAATGTTAATTTTTCCACCTTGACTTTAGTTCCCCTCCCAGTTGTCCCCACCCTATGATCCATCTGAGTGGCATTTTTCCTCCGGAATATTTTTCTTTAAACACCATTACATTTTCTATGAATGCCATGCGACTTATATGAAATTGCGTCTAGGAGGTCGTTTCCGGTGGTTTCATGAATACTTCGTTCAAAATACGTGAAATTATTTTCCATTGATATTTGACCGAAATCAAGCAGCAACAATTAAATTTTTTAGTAAAACATGTAACAACTGATACAATAATGATTAGAAGTTATATGTCGGTTAAGGTAGGCTCAGATGCAAGGGAATAAAAATATCCTCGACTTTTAAAAGCCCAGGTCGCTATCCTCTTACAAGACTTCATTCTTCAGCTCGACACAGGTTCTACCCCTCTTTCTTCCATTCACCACTCACCAGAGATCCTCTCCTCTTTTACAGCCTTCAGCATCCTCTCGCCCGCATTACCCGTTCAAACCACCTTCTCTGCAACCTCCTAATCTCCTCCAGAAATTTTCTTTCCTCATCCACTTACCAAACACTTCTTCATTCGTCTTCCTTTTCGTCCATCGTACTTTCTCCATACTTCTCCAAAGCCACATCTGAAACTCCTACAGCCTATTCTCATCCTATTTCCTCATAGTCCACGTTTATGTACCATACACCGCTCCATATTAAACACTTCGTCATCCCTTTTTTTACACTCCTAAACTAAGTCCCCGTCACCAGATACCTCCTATTTTGGAATACTTTTTTGGCAAGCGTAATTCTCCTTTTTTGACTTTACAAATATGCTCATTTTCTTCTAACGTCTTACCCAAGTAATTAAATTGGTCTACTTGCTCCAGTTTGTGCCACTCTCATTTTATGAATAGTTCTCTTCGTCCCAGAAAATTGAATTACTTTTGTTTTCCTTCGGTTGATCTTCATTCTGTGTTCCACGCACTGATTTCCCATTGAGTCTACTAAAACCTGCAATCCATTGGATGATCGACTAACGAACGCCTGTTCGTCAGTGAATCTAACAGACACTTTGCAGTTCTACTTTTATTCCCTCTTACAGCTCTTCCCATGCCTCTCTTACCATTTCCTCAGCATAAATGTTAGATAGCAAAGATAATAACGGGAAACCTTGTCTTCACAGCTTCTTTAAACTTATTACCCTGATTCATCCATTCTCACCTGCCATTCTGTCCGCCATTCTCACATGTGCCATCTGGGCAGGTGTCAGGGCCATAATTAGTCTTCTATTTCTGAAATCTACCCCTATTTCTATTATTTTTTCCAAATTTACTCTGTCAAACGCCTTTTCAACATCAAGGAAATAAACTGAAACGTCCTAACTATGGTCTAGGTTTCCGTCCATAAGTTTTTTCATCACTGAAATGGCATATCGAGTTGCCCTTCCCTTCCTAAATCCAAACTGATCATCACCAAAGGAGTAATTTTTCTTAATCTCCAACCTTTTATTTATGATTCTAAGAACAACATTTTCTGCAATTTAAGGTAAACTAATTTAGTCTTAGTATTATGACGCTTTCTTCTTTCCCGGGGTAAGAATGAAAACTGTTTAGAGGAAGTCTTCCAGCCGCACTCCCTCCTTGGGGATACTAGCTCCTGTCCAGCAGCTCCTGGTATACCCTCCATTTCATGTCTTTCAATAATTTCACTTTCCACCTCTTCATCCTCCCATTTCTTCTTAGTCTTTTGAATCTAACACCGTGTTTCATAAGAACTAAATTATCATCTGAGTCTGCAACCACCCGTGGAAAGCTGCGCGAGTTTTGACACGGGTCCAAAACTTCCACCTGACCGTGATATAATGAATGTAGTATCTACGTATGTCAATCGGCATTTTCCATGCATATCTATGCCTGAGGTGGTGTTTTAAGCTTTGTTAATGTTAAAAGTTGGCGAAATTTTACTGTCTTCTCGCCGAGGTCATATTTGGTCCTAGCCCATACTTTCCCACTTCATGGCCATTACTCACTTTCCCTACCACTGCACTCCGATCCCCAATCACATTTTTCCTGCCTGGGGCTTACGTAATTATTATTCTGGTTGTTCCAACACGCTATCCATCTCTTCCTTCATATGGTTACTTTTATGCATGTATACCTGGACCACGATGGTGTGCATTGATGGATGGATGTTGATTCAGATATGCATCCATAATGACTTCTAGTATCCTAATGCTCCCCTGTTTTATGTTTACTACCATATTCTTCAATTGTTTATTTAATAACACACCTACCCCTCGCTGACATTTGTCATCCTCACTATAGATTTGTCTATAACTATCACTTCAATAGACCCCGCTTTCCCTCCATAGTCCTAAAATGCCTATATGCTCCATCATTTCCAGTTGAATATTTTCTAGCTTCCATAACCTCATTAACCCTGTCTTAACATTCCATGTTCCTATGTCCCTAGTTTTACTACTGATTTCCTCTTCTTGGAATTCTCCGTTGTCATTTTCCTCATCATCCTTGTTTCAGTAGTTGCTGCGCAAGGATTTTACGTCATTACGACCACGGAGGTCATATCTTCCGGCCATGACACACAACCTAGTGAACCGAGTCCTGTAGTTTCCAGGATTTGGATCTCTTTCACCAACGTTGATCATTCTTGGGATGAACATAGTTAGGTGGGCTTCCTGAAGCCTTTCCCAATGTTATTTTCAGTTCCACGCCATCACGTGACCTCCCTTCCATCTGGCTCCTACCCTTCGACCAATCCGCCATGGATTACTATAACAGGAGCAATTATTATTGCTTCCACCTTTCTAGCTATAGGGATCATTGTAACTCGAAAGCTCTTCCATCGCGTCAAGGTGTTAGTCCATGGGTACGAGCCAGAAAGATTAACTTAAGATCAAAGAGGTTAACCGGAAAAATAGAAAAGTTAAACAATATTTTTCTCGGATGAGGAAAAAAGGAATTATTTGCTGGAGTTAAAAGGGTGGTAAAGAGAAGCAATAACAAGAAAAGAGAGTTGCGGAAGACGATGACACAAGTGAACGGGAGAAGAAACTGCGGAAACAGATTTTTCTCTGGAATGGACCCACAATTCCAGTGCCAGAGCATCACCTCCTTTGTATATATTTTCCACTTGGGAGAGAAAACATGACATATCCTCAATAAAAATGCTAATTAGGGAAAATATTTAAGAGCTATTTATTTATATGAGGAAAAAGAGAAAGTGTAGAATACGTTACAGATACTTAATATATGCGTGTATTCTAGGCAGCCGGAAAGCGCTTGAGAAATCTCTCTCGGAAGGCAATTTGCGAGTAGACGTCATTATTGTTGATGTAAACCCACAGGAAATATTGTTTTTTAATTCGCTGCTTGCGGTATTTCAATAAATTTTTATTCTCAGAATTCAAGAGGAAAGCAATAAAGATCCACATATTAACCACAGTATCATGGAATCCGGGTGTTTAAATCCCAAGTATTGAATAATTAATCTTAGCATCATTTTGTTTCGATATGTGTCCATGGTCCTGGTGAATACGAAGCGAAGTTATGCGTTCAAGTAGCAGTACTTTTTATTTCAAAGACTTAGATTTTATATCGCGAAAATAACAAATCGGAGATTATTTTGAGGCATAACAGCAAGCGTAATTTTTACGTCTGAACCTAACTATTATGTATTTCAAAGTGTAGTTTTGTAGTAAATGCAAATGCTTGCCCCTAATTCCATTGCCTATAACGGTGACTGCATCCAACGTTATTCCTAAAGCTAACAGAAATTGCTTACGAGTAGGTATGCTTAAGGGTAATGGGCAGGAATAAAGGTATGTTTAGGACTAAATGTAATATACTTATCACTTACTCAGAATACTATTCTGTTTCCCCGTATACTCTTGGTACCAAACGTAATAGGATTATTGCCAATGTAGTTCTTGTTAATCATTCTAAAAACTTCCATGAGAGACTTAATTTTCAAACGTTGGTGTGAGAGACATTGGGATTCAAAGACTTCAATGCTTTCCGGGAATATTGCTCCACTATTACCCAGAGAAATAGAAGTGATCCCATCTCCTCGCTGATTATTAAAATTATTAAATGGTTTCTTGAAAATGCTTCATTTATAATAATTCTCACAATTCAGTGAAAATTAAAATTCTAATTATCAATGTGTTATTCAATCAATATAAAAACAATTAAACATTGATAACATGTTATTTACGTGATAAAAACTGGAACTGAGCTCATATCCAATAATGTTTTAGTTAGAACTTTAATTTCATTAAGAGCCTTGATTCGGTAGAAGATGAAATTCGACAAGACCGACAAATAAGAAATTTGATCACACACGAAGAGCATGTACGTAATATTTAGGAAGAAATATAACAAGTTATTCCTCAAACAAGCAGGGAGAGGATAACTACAACCTGAAGAGGGTTTTCAACGCGAGATGAAAAGAGAGACGAGACGGAAATGCGGGAGTGTGAGAGAGATGAGTGGGGGATAGAGGAATAACCGTTTTATAGAATGAGGGATAAGAGAGATGAGAGAAGGAGTGGGAAAGGAAAGGGTCCGATGTCGGGATGCCGAGGGTGGCGGAGCGGAGTGAGGAAGGAAGGGGTGGAGTGAGAGGAGAGAGACGGAGAAAGAGGAGGAGAGGACAATACCGTATTTACCGAGAAAGGATGGACGGGAAGGACATGGTGGGCGGGTTTATTATTGTGGAGATGATAAGGAGGAGATGTGGGGAGGGGAAGGGATGGCACTGGGGGGGGGGGGGGGCGAGGAATGGCGACTAAGGGGGAAGGGGGGACCACTGGGTGTGGGAGACAAAGAGCGGAAAAAAGGAAGTGGTTATGCTGCCTCGCGTAATATATAAGCCTAAGGCTGACATCCGGGCATCCCATAATATAAAATATTATAATAACAATAATAGCGGCGTATAAAAAAATGACTAAAAAGGGTGGAAGGGAACAGCGGGAAGCCGTGGGGCCGCTCCTCTCCCGCAACATGATGATGATGATGACTGGAATTTAAGCGTTGCTTTTGGCCAATCTGCTCTCTCTCTCTGCAAAGAGAGGGAGGGGGGTTGGGAGGGAATTCATGCGAGGCCGAGCAAGACATCACACCACCCATGGCTGAATAAGCAAGTGGAAGGGGATGTTTGCTCCAGTGTTTTCCAAATGCATGACCGCTTTGGGGCATTCGGCGTCACTTGGTCTGAGATTGCCACAAGAATAATGCCAGGCTTGCTTATTGATTGTTTATGATAAAGTAAACAAGAGCAGCTAAACTGTAATCTGTTCTGAAAATATTCCCAACCTTGGGATAAGCCCAATTTAGATATTTTTTTAATGCTTGAAACTAATTCCCCTTGCCCATGCCCACATAATGCACACGTCTTTGATATCCCTGGTGTAGCGATAATGTAATACAGCATCCTTCGACTCGAAGGATGGATTGAGGGACGAATTGATTCAAGTCACAGCTAAAAAACCTTCAAATTGGAAGTGCTTGGAAAATTGTGATCTCTTCATCTACAGTTTCAAATATAGTGGCTGAGAAAAATTCCAAGCTCATTCAACTGTACAATATTAGCGGTAATCGTTGTATGTACGTGGATCAATTATGATGCATCAAATTCCAAAGCTATGACAACTATAGTGCTTAAGAATTTCACCTTTATCTTAAATTTACATTTTCAAACATTTCCTTCGTTGACTTAAAATTCTACTGTGAATGGGCGAGTAATTGATTTCTGGCTTTAAAATGTACTTTTATCGCGGAGGAACTAATCTCAGTACCAGCGGTATTAATTGAAGCCAGGAACGTTCGTTAGAAATACTTGGATACGAAAATAGGATAAAGTAATTTATTTAAGAAAATAATATACCTATATAAATTTTTTGTTTGCAGCTACTTGGAATAAAGTCTGGAAAACAGAGTAACCATTAAAATGTATTCCATCCAATCATTCAGCATCAATTTGTATCCTACAGCAGTGAAGTAAGATGCCCAATCTCATTTTAAATAAGCAAACATATCACGACGCGAATAAGAATTTAAAATTCAAAAATAACTAAAACTATATAGGACCATTATTTTAAAGGAAAACTCGTAAAAATAATTTGTGTATCTTCGTATATATACCGAGACCAGGAAAAAACGTAATAAACGCAACGCCGAAATCTATGGTTAAGTGAAAATATTCAAAGAAACCTTGAAAGTATTTGCACAGGAAAAAGAGAATGAATTTTATTGATAGAAATGCAATTGAGAAATGTATAACAATCTATAACTAAAGGGTGCGCAAAAAAGCATGTGCACCTGCGTCACATGTTCACGTAAATCGCCGCGCAACGCTCCCAAGTCAAAGCAGATTTTTATTTTATCTCATTCTATAAGAAGAAAGCACACATTTAAATCCCCTTCGTCATCCATTGAATCTAATTTAAACTAAAACATATAATACAGGGTTGACCCTTTTCTTGACCACGCATATATCTGATTTGACTCTACGTAACCCTCGAAGAACATTTTTTTAATTCAGCAGAATTTCTTCTGAAAAGCATTGCACAAGTTAAAACCTAATACACATGTATTTTTTTTCCTCGTCAATTATACGCTAGTAATATCCAAATATTTTCATTATTATGATATTTAAATAAATAATAATTGTACGAACATTAATAAGAGAAACAAACTGGTGTGACATTTAAATAATAATCATATATTCCGTAAATCATCACTAAATGTTTATTTTACATAACTTTACCAATATTACGCGCAATTTTAAGAGCCTAGATGATAAATTTAATCTGAAACAAAGGCCAGCTATTTAGTATTAACTTAAATGAGGTAGAAAGAATTAAAGAATCAAAATTATTGGGTTATTTCGGACTGGGGATTCATATATTTCGCCGACGGGGTGGAGGAAGCTTTTTCTCTACAAAGAAGAGAGAACACATCCGAGCCAGAAACTGTTTTAATTAAATATTCTTAAGCCATTCATTTTTTGCGCCATGTACCTTCCCGAAAGCAGTTTAGACATTAAATCAAAAGTTTCGGAAGGACGCGTTGTGAGGAGGTGGAGGAGTTGTGGACGGTGGGGCAGGGGGTGGAGGGATCCAACGTTTACAAAAACAATAAACAAAGGAGACAACGAGATGGGGCGGAGGGTGGCGCGGAGGGAGTAGCTGAGGGGGTGGGGGGTGGGAGATGCCTCGACGGGGGACTCTCGTGGGAGAGAAGAAGGGGGACATGAGGGGACAGGACCGTGGAAACAGGATTGGGGGCGGCGGAAAGGAAGTCGACCGGCTGGAGGCAGTGGGGAACGGAGCGGGGCGGGGGTATGAGGAGGAGGAGGAGTCGAGGGAAAAGAGTTAAAGGGTGGTGGAGGTGGGTTAAAAGGGGGTGGAAGGGGTTTGTTTGGAGGGACGGAGGGAGGAAGAGAAGAACGTTGATGGTGCGTGTGGGACACAGATTGCAGAGGATGCTCATACGAGTGTAAGGAAGGGGCGAGTTAGTATGAGGGAAGCGGAGAAACTGTGGCGCGGGAGAGATGAGCAGAGGATGCTGGGAACGACAAGGGAGAAAGAGATACATCTACATACTACCCTGCGAGCTGCTGCAGGGGCTGTTAGGACGCCAACCCTGAAAGGGGTGGGAATAGGGGAAAGGACGAAAGAGGACGAAATCGAACTTCGTACCTATATTATACAGCTACTTATTGCATATGCAACAGATACGATATAGGTACTATTCATATGCCACTGATACTATATTACATGCATGTTCTACAGATACAGATACTAGTGCATTTCTATTGTAGTTGCAAAGTTATGTGGGGGAAGGGCGGAAGCAAGAATTTTAGGATGAGAAGGAGTCAAGAAGGGTAATAATGGGTGGGAGTGAGTGAATGAGGTATTAGGCGCGAGAGGGGGTGCGGCGGGGGACAGGGGGTGCAGTGGACGGGGTTGGAGAAAGAAATAGGGGGGACGGGGGGACAGAAGAGATCGCGCACGGAGAGACGGGGATTATAGCGGGGAGACGAATGCACGGGAAGGATGGCCGAGGTGGTGATGAACGGTAATTGTGGTTGAGCAGGGAAGGAGGAGGGTGTGGTAAGTGGAAGCAACGTGGGTGCGTGGAGAAGGGGAAAATGATTCCGGAACCAAAATAAGTGATTCGCTCGTCAAACCTTCTCCTCCCCGTCTTCTTCACTCGAGTCGCATCTTGGCCAATTTTTCATACTGCCCCAATCCAGTTCAAGGGTGTCACCGTTATAAAATTCATGAGTGATGGAAAAATCCAATTTGTGAGTCAATCGTTTTTTCTCCACAGTCTACCACGAATATAAAAAGCAGTGAAATATCCGCATTGAAACATTCAAAAGTTACATCAGTCCAGGAACGGAAATTGGGTGCTATGAATAAAATAAAATTCAAGGGGTTATGAAATTTACTGAAGAGGAAAAATCGGTGGTGGAGAGATTAGAAATATTTTATGTGGCATTCCGCGCGAAAATGGGTGAAAATTGCTGCAGTTAATTCGGTCTATTGAAATTTAATTATAGTTACTCAAAGCTTATACTTTTTCTCGTTAATCTACCAAAGCGCTACAGTGCTGAGACAGTCTCGGATTCCTAAGCAATTATTCATTCATACCACAATTTCACCCTTTCAATTTAAGACCCTTGTCTTGATGTGGCCTTTGTTACCGCGTTCGGGCTAGGCTTCATAGCTCAAGCTAACCGATTCTTCCAACTTTGATCAAACTCATTACATGGCGTTCAACGACTTTGCCGTTTGTTTAAATTATTAACTTACTCGTATTACCTGGGGTCGTCAAATGGGGAGTGTGTTGGGTGACTTATCGGAGGTCCCGCGATAAAACATTAAGACAAGTGCAGCTATTCAGCAGAGAGCTATGACCAAGCTGCGCTGTTTTTGGATACCAGATGTACCAGATAAACCGCCAAACGTAACTGAGGTAGACCGACGAATTTCGAAAGCCGTTACGCTAATCATTTGGTGCGCGCCACTATAAACCATATTCTGGGAGGAGACTTTGATTTGACAGTCATCATTACACGTGAAAACGTTCGTCTCGAGACGAATCCGAGCAGCAATAATTTTATTCTTTTTTCTACTCGTGGTTTCGGCGGAAAGGAAAATCAAAACATGGGTCAGGAGTTTGCAAACATCTCGCCAAAACCCTGCGGGGAAACGTAGAGAAGGAAACGGAGGGAAAGCGCAGGTGAGATGGATATAATCTAGAGAGGGCGAGAGAGCGGGAGATAATAAAAATGGAGTAATCGAGGGTTGGGGGGGGGGATGGAAAAGAGAGAGAGCAAAGACGGGACGAACGGTATGGAGCAAGTCAAGGAGGGATCTACTTCGCGAGGGGCAGCATCACGAGCGGGAGAGGAGGGAGGCTGTATGGAGAGAAGGGGGTAGAGTAGAGGTACTACATACAAAGGAGTGTGGATCGTTTGAAAAGCTTCGGGCGGGGAATGCGGGGGTGAGGGTGAGCGAAAGAAAGAGGAAGGAATGAGTGTTGGGGTGTGGGTGGAGAAGGGGAGGTACCGGGGGGAGGAGGAGGAGGTATGGGCGGGCGGCGTCGCCAGGGCGCTGTGGAATTTCGGGAGGAGGAGGAGCAGGCATTTATCAAAAGCAGGAGAGCCCCGGCAGCAGATGGCGCACCGGAGATAATAAAGGATGCAAATCTTTTTTTAAGGTGTGACCGTTGAATCTGCGTGGGTGTACGTCACGCTGTGTTGTTTTAGATGGCGCCACTGTTTTCGGGCTTTTAGACTTTAGATTCAAAAGCGATGTTCGCGGAGGGAGGAGGTGGAGGGGGGGGGGAGGATGTTGGGAGCAGGGCTGGGGGGGGCGTCGAGAATGAGGAGGAAGAGGGGTGAGTGCGTGGAGCGGAGGGGGGAGGGGAGTTAGGCGGAGTGAGGTAGCGGCTTAGCTCAAGAGGAGGAGGAGGAGGCGGTAAGGGGATAATGTGGGTTATGGAGAGGGGGCGGGGAGAAGATGGTAATAAACGGGTTGTTAGTGCGAGGGACGGAGAAAGAGACGTTGGTGTTTGGGGGGGGGAGGGAGGGAGAGGAATAAGCGGTCGCAATCCAAAATAAAAAAAGAGGACACGCGATCCACGCAACAACAGGAGGATGCTCTCTCTCTCTTTCTTTCTCTCACGCTTTCTCTATCTCTCTCGCACGCACACATACACACGCGCACAGATTCCGAGGAATGATTACTACACCTTGTAGGAGCCGACGTGATTCACTCGCGAAATTAAAAGCGTCGCTCCTCGTTTAATTTGCACGTAAATCACCACGTATGATTTCTACGAAAAAGTTGCGAAGGAATAATGACCCTTTTCTTCTCCTGACTCTAAAAGTTAAATTCTAACGATACTAATAATACTATTCACCTACTTATTTATTATAGTATTCAATTCTATCGCCAACAAAGTAATGCGAATTAAATGTTCCGTTGAATATCTAGTATGACAGAAGTCCACCCACTTCGGTTCAAACATGCTTATAGAATTCAATTATTAATAATATAAATTATCAAATAACCTGAAATTATAGGATAATGAATCTGGGGAGGGAAGAAAAAATTAGGAACCTAAGGAGCAAGAGAACATGTGTAAAGCTAAGTATTATCGTGACAAATCAATAAGCGATAGAATCCAATTATTAGGAATATAAATGATGAAATCACCAGAAGTTAAAGGATAAAGAATTCGGATAGGAGGAATATCAGAAGACAATGAGCAAGAGGACATGTGTTAAGGTAAGAATAATTGTGTGTCAAATCGTGAAGCGATACAGAAATATTTGTCTTTAGATGCGGTTCCAGGTCGCAGTGAAGAAAATACCCATAACATTTTGTTAGTCTCCATTAATTGAACCTCCAGTAATCCAAAGCAACCAATCATTTTAATGTTTCCATTATTTTAAAATTACATCCAGGGAAACTTCGGTAAAGTACAAAAAAAACAACATCACGAAGGCGTAGGAATGATTCAAAACATTTTCGACGGAAAGATAAGCATGGCGACGCGTGATCAACTTGATTATTCCAGTGCGGGCGGGGGAAGTGTGGCAGGAGAGGAGGTTGGCGTGGGGCATTAAAACGTGCACACGGCGACATTCACGAGATAATAATCGCAAGAGAGAGAGAGGGAGAGGAGGGACATATCGTAATATATAAGGAGCAGATGGAGTGGACTAAGAACAAAACGCGATCCCATTCGGGGATAAGCCGCATGATGAATGCGGAATAAAAAAGCATAAAACAAGGTCGGCCCGAGGAATGAAAAACGTCGCGATCTTTGTTTGTATCCTCCAAAATGCGCGAATTTAAATTCCGCCCGCCGACGCCGTGCCCGCATATCCGGGGAGGGATGGGGCGGGAAAGGGGGTTGCGCGGTAGGGGACCGCTTAAAAAGCTAAGTTTAATTTTCATATGACTCACGTCCGCATTCGCTCTTCATTTGAAATTTGTTTGTTTATTTAATGTGTTTCAGAGTGTGCAAGGGAAGGTGAGGGGGGGGGGGGGAAGAGGTTAGACGGTGGTCGCCCGTTGGGGAGAGCGGAAACGTGACAAGCGGCTCTCTTGCAGAGGGGAGGTAAGGAAGAACACGAGGGAAGTGTGGAGGAATGTGAGGGGGTTATAGGGAGGAATAAGGGTAAGGACGAGGCACCTTCTGCCGTGAGAGTGTTAGGAATTATCCTTTACTCTCTCGGCCAGTCTCTAGGTTTTGCGTTATATGCCCACTAAACGCGCAATGCCGTCCCACTGCCAGGTGGAAATATATAGAACAGCTACGAATTTGATGACAAAATTAAGGTATTGGAATCGAATACTATCAAGCCAATAAAAATTTTGTTGCGTGGATCCTTTAGTGATATTAGCTTAAGACGCAGAATGGAATTTCCCTCCACCCCCTACCCCCCTCCTCCCGGTCATAGCCTATGTCATAAGTTTCTGTAGCGTATTAACTATAATAAAATATTGTGAGCAGTACATTGGAGTTCTTATAACAGAAGGGAGTAATGGGTAATATCCTAAGAATCAGCATAATGCTCTGCGTAAATATATGAAAAGGGAAAATGTAATCGCTGCAAAATTTTTAAAGCGTGAAGATGACTACTGCACAAAATAGAACTAAAGTTGCACTATTTATAGCGTTTGACTGCATAACCTAAAAGGTAAACCTATCGAAATATAAGATTTTCATTTCTAACTCAATCTCATTAACTCCAGTAATGTTCTTCAGACGTTAAGTTTAAAAGTTAAGTCAAAAGATATTTGACAAAATATCCTCATTTATTCTACTTCTCTTAATGCCAAATTTTGTAGTATTTTTAATTGACGAAGAATTCTGTGAATAAGGAAGGGACAATACGCCAAAAAAATCAGAGCACACCAAAGAGAAACTAGAGGGTTTGGTTTACTGAAGTTCTTTATTCCTCTCAAAAGTATGAGGAAGTTTTGAAGCAAAGCCGACCGATAGATCGTTGTAACGTTGTATTACATGAAAAAGTCTCACTGTTTAGCGCTCAACTAAGTATTCCCTGGGTTTCTAATTATCTGACTCACCCCAACCGTGGCTCATCATCGGCCACGTTCACATCTGAAGAGCGTTGGCAGGCCACAGGTTGGTGTGCCAATCGTAACGATCGGGAGGAACTAGCCACGGAGAGGCTCTGACGCCATCCATCTTCATACAGGGCTTAATAATGAGAGAGAGGCCGTCCTCATTATTTCGAGAGATTTTAAATGGCGTTCGCGGCTTAAGAAACCTTGCCTCTAGATCTTATGCGTGTTACGAGCATTTACACACTGCGTACTATGTTTTATAGGGCTACATGAGAGAAGACAGTGAGAGACTGAAATAGGAACGGAAGAATTTCAGAGAGCTGTCAACCGTTCAATTCACATAATTGTATCTTTGGAGATCGTTACCATGTGGGGGAGGATCCAAAGTATAACGTCAATTTGGCAGATATGTCCTTCAAAATCACTAATGGAGATCACATTTAAGGGGCCAATCACTTATATCCAATTTACTGTCGAGTGGAAGTAGAGAGTAACTGGAAACCCAACGAAAAATGAACGCTTAAAATGTGAGTAACCAGTATGCAAACCATATATGATCGCTAGGAGACGTATTACAAAAGCAGACACAATGTAGAGTTATCAGTCCTCATTATTGGGAAAGATTTGGAGTATAAACTTAACCAGCTGCAATCATGTCAAATAAATAGGAATAGAGTATAACTTTGGCTGCATGAATACAACCGCTTTCTCTCTCCATCTTTTACGGTAGTATTTTGTACACTAATCGGATTCTTGTTAAGTATATTATTAAATTTCCAATACCAAAAGGGCCAAAATGGGAGGTACCCTCTCAGGATACCCTCTCTCATTTAAGGATTAACTTTGATGTCTTAAGGTATTTGGCGTCTATTGTGACATCGAAAGTTAATATTTCATTTTACATGACGGTGGCGCACCCCATTGAAAGCCAAATGAGCAATAATCATCACATACCATTAGCTTCAGTAATGAGAAGTGGATGTATACAAAATACCCATATTGATATGAGAATTAATGATAAAATCTTCCTGTTTTCATGCTCAAGAACATTCCAAGGCATACGCTTGTCGAAGGAATCAGTTTAGAGGCATAAATAATGTGAAAGACGGGAACTCTGCTAACTGAAGAAATACGGCAAGTAACTTTTGAACGTCTACGAAAAAATCAGTGGAAAACTCCTTTAGTGTCCATTACTTTCGGCGCTGCATCAACTTATTTTAGCGGAATACAACGAATTGACTGACGCACTAAATTCTCGCCAAAAAGGCATGCGTCAACTTTGTAGTTTTATTAGCATCATGTATTTCTGGAAAGACAAATCAAACCTAAAATCTAACAGGAGAGGCTCCCATGCTCTTGGCATCTAATTTCTCGAAGATAAATAGGCTTCTTCGGAAGTTAAAGTGAGATGAACAAATAAACAGGAACACAAACAAACTTCAAATGCCGAGCAGTCGAGTTTACCCATGGACCTCACTTCCTTTGGTCAATCGAGTCTCACATCCTCTCTCTTGATTATCTTTCCTAATTAGGAGCTCTCTAAAAGTGACACAAATAAACTCACGGCCCTTTCCTTCAGTTGCGTAAATGCGTAAAATTCAATTGGCTATCAATTCCCATGTTCACGAGTACATACGACCTGATAAAATAAGATACTCGTTTTACCGAAAAATCATATAGTTTGACGCTTGTTTTATGTTCGCAAGGAGTAAAAGAAAATAATGTGCCTGACGAACTTTGAAATTTTTACAAAAATTTACGACTAAGACCCATGTTTTCCACTAGTCCGAGTAGAATAACTCCACAGCCAAGGCTCATTCCAGTCCCCCTCTATGAATTTCTGGTGCGCAATATTTTCCTCGATGGCAGGCTCTTTCCCCAGAATTCTTTCCAACGGTAATTGTACACACATAAGGTAATGAATACTATACTGCGGTACAGCTCAAGAACTGTTCAAAGTTTTTCCCTAATTCCTATGAATCAATTTCTCCACCTTCTATTAAACTTTGAAAAACGCTATATTTTTATTAATCTCTATTTCCATTCGCGTCACGAATTACTACAATGAAGCAGAAGCTTATGTACTTATGGGTCCTAGTTGGAGCCTACAATAGATCAAATCAGCACACAATACAAGCATTTCATTAATATTATAGAATTAATGTTGGTCCAATTAGAGTTTATGAGCGACAATTGAAATTACAGATGTGCTTTAGTGCAGCTACCAAAGCATCTATAAAGGCTTACTTTTCCATCATTATAGAATAGAATACTTTCAAGTGGAAATGTACCATTCATTCCATTTATATTGAGAGTGAAATACCTAATCCTAATAAACAATTGTTCAACTATCAAGCATTACAGGCGATCAGACAAGAATAAATAATAGTGCATTCACAGAGCGGCGCGAAAATATAGTTCCTAATTTTTAAAAAGATCTGTTAATATTGATTCGCGGCCGCAGTAAGACCATAAAAAATTCATGGAAGGGATGAAGTAGCAAATCCGCACGGCATGACGATAATCATATGTCAACGCGCGTCTTCTGAGAACCGCACCGCGGGCACTTCTGTACCAATACAATGGTATTTATAAGCAGGATCGTTTGTCCTCCGACTGCGGGGGGGCCGTCTGGCGTGTCCCGAGGCCGGGAGAGGACCATCTCCTCCTCCGTCGTCGCGAGGGTTAGGGGAGGGTGGAAAGGGGTACACGCGGCCCCCGGGAACGATGGGGGGGGAGGGGAGGGGGTAGCGGGTTAAAGGGAGACCAAGTGCCGTGGGGATGGACTGGGCGAATGAGTGGAAGCCAATGAAGCGGGTGAAGACAAGAGAGGGGAGGGTTGGAAAAGAGTGGGGGGGTGGAGAGTCTGCCTGTGGGGGGGGGTGCAAAGAGGCGGAAGGAAGGGGAGTTTGTTGGGTCCCGAGGCACGGGCGACCACGGAAACAAGCACTCCTGGGGTACGTCATCCAAAAGTAGGCACTCTTTTGAGATATATACAGAGAATGGGAGGGAGGAAAAAAAAAGAATTTACGACCGAATTTGTAATGCTTAAGTATGCGATTTATCGTCGCCGTTATTGCAGCGCTTACTAGCGCTTCGAGCAGAAATAATGAATGAGCGAAAAGAAGAGCCGAAGATTTTTTATTGGACCCCGGTTTTTTTTCATATTTTTCCTAAGCTTTTTCGGTGATCATGGGAGTGGTGCGGTGGGGGAAATGAGTAGGGGACTGTATCTTCACCGAGGAGTAAGCGAAGTGCTTACTTTGACGGGAGGACAGTGAATACAGCAAGGCTGGGAGTGAAGAGTGCGCAACTCATTGGACCGAAACCCAAATGGGTGCAATTCCTACCCTTTTTCATAGTCAAACTTACTTTATGCTATTTTTTACACCGATTGGATTCAAAAAGGCCCTGAATTCACTCAGACAGGAAGACAGTGAGTATACTCACGCGAAAAGTGAATTATGCGACGATTATTGCTCCAAAATCGTATAGGATACTATTATACCCAGCCTAGAAGTCCAAATTCGCTCACTATCCTAATTACTACAAAATAATCACATCTGTAATGACATTTTGACTCATATTTTTAGCTTAGTACACTTTTTATGAAACAAGACTGATTTTTATCAAAATCAATGCCACGGGCGGAAAAATTATAACGTTTTTTGATGCAACCGTGCATTTGACACTGAGAAACACGGTATTAGATGATAACCGTCATATTTCCTGTTCATGGTCAGTGAATAATCAATTTCGTTTACTTGAATTCAATGCACGAATCATGGGATCACCACATGTGGCGATGTATGACAAAAGAATACTTTGGAAATTAACGGAAAAAAAGGTTATCTAGACCGGAAATCGAACCACGGACGTTTTCCTTTCCGGGACGAGAAACTCCCGAATTGAATCACGAACTTTTCATTTTCTGTGCTTTAGCCCAAAACATTGCTTTAGGAAATTGGTATCGTCAGTAGTATAGTGGTCTTCGCATTAACCTGGAAAATCGAGGATCCGTCCTTCTATTCCCGGTTTCTCGGGCATTCCTAGTTTACGACTGACGGCCGCTCCAGGTTGAATGAATCGCTAGCTGGCCTCAACGGGGTGGTTGTGGGAGGCCGTAACCTTCTCCGCCTACTATCCCACAACAGCCACCGGGTGAAAGGAGCCCTGAGTGAGGGCCCGCGGGGGTGATCCCGATATCCCTGAGGGGAGGAAGGGATGATGGCTGCGCCGTAAATGGAGAAGGGAGAATGAGAGGGAGGACGTGGTTGGGCAGGAGGGAAGGGAAAACGGCGAGAGACGCAGGGGAAAGTCTACTCCGCTCTTCTTGTCGTTATATGGAAAAAAGGCGCTCGTGTTTGATGCAAGGCGCGTGCTGTTCTCCTTGCTTATTCGAGATTCCTCGTCTGCTCGGTGGGTCATGTGCGTGCGTGGTTGTATTACGTGGAACGTGTGCGCGTCGGAAGAACGAGGGAAAAATATAAAGGGAGGGAGGGAGGGCGAGAAAGATAGCGCGCAGGGAGAGGGCACCCCACCTACCCTTACTCCCCCCTCTATATCATTCCCCGCTAATCCTTTCGGGTGAATCTGGGCGCACTCTGTTTGTGGATTATACAACCCGCATATAATGATCGCGAGAATATCTCCATTGCCGTTTCTTTTTGGATTATTTCTTTTATTATTTTGTCGCTGCCTTTAAATTATCTGATGGTTTTCTCCCCCCAGGAATAACTTATTAAAATTCTCCCGAGGAAAAAATACAATCCTTTTGTTCGTTCAAACAGTGGCTCCGTTCACATAAACTTCACTTTCAATTAAAGTCCCTCTTTTTTTACATTTCTAGCGAGCTGTTTTTTTTCTCCCGACACTCTTTGCGGGTGCTTAAGGGTAATCTTTTCTCCGGACGATTGCCCCTCCTCCCACTTAGGATGCCCATGGGATCTCGATAAACAGATGCGGAGCGAGAGACTAAGTAATATGATAAATAACAAATATAATGGTCGGAAATGCGGTGGGTGTTTAAATAGCCCTGCAGAATGAGAAAATCCTATTCTTTTTGCCATAAATGTCTTTCTGGAATTTATGTAATTCACGTAGTAGGTATATGCTTTGGTTACCTCTGAAAATAATATCACGACTAAATTTCTATTAGAAGTTTTAACGGTCTGTTTTATTTCTGTTATTTGAGAATTGCTTGATATATAACTACATTAAAGGCGACATAAGGGTGTATTGCCATTTGGGAACACAGGAATAAGGCTGCTTTAAAAAGATCAGATGCTCCATACTGCAAGAACAAATTATCCACGCATAATACAGTTCTTAACGGAATACCTCTCAGAACATTAAATGGATATTATATATAAAAATGTTTTCTCACTCAATCCGTCATGCAGGTTGTAGTTTAAATAAGATTTTTGTCAGACTGATTATGATATCCTTAGATTTTTTCTCATTTTATTCCTCCAAAATACCATCTCTTCGCCATAACTTTTTAATCCATCACCAAACCACTAAAATATAAAAATAATGCACAGAAATTTCCTACGTAGCAGACGAAGTTCTGTCTAAGAAACTCGTGTTGAATCAATTATCGGCGTCATAGCTTCGTGAAATACACTCATCACGATGATAAAAAAAAATACTAAGTAAAATTTTATCTTCGAGCTGAGGCATTTCAGAAATGTATTATAATTCAGGCAGAGAACCAAAACAAGTAACGAGAATGTATTACTTACTTATAATATAGGCGAAAGAAAATCTTCTGCTCTGTAAACGCTACTCAATCTGTGATGGTCCTAGAATTAATTTACGGTTCGTGATAAAAACTTTAGCTTATTGGTTTTGCTGCTTGAATTCCATGCCCAATCTTTTACACATTCCAAGACGTTTTTTGTCTTTACCCAATTTGAACCTCAGAAAGGATTTTTGGAAGAAATTTTATTCTGCTAGTAACTCCTAAGAACAGCACTCAAGATTCGTTTCTTTGAAATAGCTGCGGTATTTCATTGGGGGCTAACTTCAGGCGTATAAAGGCGTTTAAAAGCAACAAGGAAGCCAATACCCATATTCCTCCAGCCCGTAAACATAGGGAAAACATACATACACCGTACCAAGCCGCATTGTAGTGGCTCACCTACTCAAGAATATGATTTCATCCCCATAAACCCTGGTAAGTGCAGTACTCCGTTCGACCAATGGGTCGTAGAACTGAGGACACCGCGGCCTTGTGTGAAGAGCAGGTTAATGTCGACACCAGTCACCTCGCCATCGTTTCTCTCCTCTACAAATAATTCTTTTCTCCCCAACATACCCACAAATAAACCAAGAATAAAACCCAATCATCATCATTATAATGTACCTGATGATGGCGTAACTGGCTGAAAAACGCATTACATTCAGATAAATTTTCGAAAAGTGCGATCGGATTTATTCCAAGATTATGATATCCTTCCTCTACGTCTCGCCGGATGTCATCATCAGCCAATCAGCAATTCTTAGTGACGCAAATAACCATAGTTGTCGGTCGCTTTCCAAAACAACCCAGCAACTCTTCCGTGACCCTTTCCCTTGAGTCCAACCCCAACCTCCAAAGACTCAACCGAGCCAGGGATGGAGACACTCTTACGAACTCGTCCCCAAGAGAAAGATTTTGTCTTCTCAGGCCCGGCCATACCGTCAAAAAGATAATAATTGAAGCGATTTACCTGGTTTATCCGTCACTCTAACTTTTTAGAATACCAGGATACAATAAAGAATGACTGCGAGGGAAGAAAATGAAGAGGAAAATAGACGAAGAGAGAGAAAAAAGAAGAGAGGGGTTTGGAGGGATGGGGTTAATCAGGGAGTGGATGGGAGATGGAGGGGACGAGAGAATGGGGAGGAGGGGCGCAGTAGGAGAGAGAAGTCTTCCTCTTTTATTCCCCACCCTCCTTCCCCCCTCCCCCCATCCTCCTCCTGACCGACAACCCTTTACGTATGTTTACTCCCGATACCAGGCCAATTCCTCCGACGAAGCGCTGCTGAATACTACATGAACACGTAACCAAATAAACAAACAAAATTGCACGAGAGAGAGATAAATTAATATAAAAGTTGTTTAGTTCGTTATTGGAAAGGGGGAACACACACGAAGACGCGGACAAATACATGAAAGGACGCGGGGAAGATGGGTGGGGCTGGAGTGGTGCTGGAGTGGTGCTGGGGGGGGGGGGGAGGGGAGGAGAATGGGTGGTAATGATGGGCGAGGGAGGAATGGGAGAGGGAAGGTCGGGAGAGGGGGTTGACGGCGCGAGTATCTCGGCGCGAGTATCTTAGGGGCCTGTCGCGAACGGAGGAGGGCGAAATAATTACGATACGAACCCTATTTCGCCCCTCCCAATTAGGTGGTTTTTAACCCAAGGATGTTGTTTAACTCAGCAGGAGTCCGGGTAAAATATCGCTCCGAAACGGAATTCCTCTGGTTAAAGAAATATACCACAGTGACTTGTTAATCTGAAGGAATTAAAAGAGTCTTTCTGAAACAGTTTCAAAGGTTTTGCTCCAGAATTCAACATAATAATATGCTTGTTACCACTATTACCTCACCCTCAGATTTAAATCTGAATCATGAACTTGATCGAGGTCAATAAGTATAGTTGAAACTGTAGTTAAACACCTGAAAAAAATAAAAATTCACCATATTTCCCCATTGCCAATAAATAACTCCCTACGTATTTTGATGTTTGTTTCTTAAGTAAAATATTTGATGGCTTTATTTTTTTCGTAGAGAGTTTTAATGGCAGGTAACTGATACGTCTCTTTCTTCTCCAAAATCTCGAATCAAGCAACAAATATGTTGTCTACGAACAATGAGAAATTTTGCAGCATGATATAAGCCAAACTCAACGAACGACTCAGAGACGACAAGTAAAGGCTTTCTACGCATTCCATTTTCTATGCAACCCAAGTATCTCTTAAATATTGATAATTTTCCAATTTCCTCCGACTTCGGTCAAGTTTTACTCCGGATCCAAATTTATTCATCACCGAAATGAAACGCATTTGTTTTTAGAGCAATTTGTACAATCTTAATGGTATGCCTAAATATAAATAGGATTATATAAAAATTATTTATTTGATTAAAAGCAATACTTTTAATATGAATCTCTTTTTCGGAAACCAGCACATCAACATTTAATTCTTACCATCGCTACCAACTAAAGGTAAGTCCTTACTAGATCAAACAAGTTCTGAATACCCTTTCTCCAGCAAAGGGAGAAAACACCTCCACCACCCATAAACGTGACCCAGAACCTCTTTCAGAGCAATATCGCAATACGTATCAAAATTGCTACAATGGATTTCCATTCGTAACAAGATTAAACGAAAAACATGTCCCTCAGAAATGCCTACACTAGCAGTGTTTTCCTATACGCAACCGAGAGCAAATACAGTCGGAAAGTTAACAAGCCATTACGACAAATAATACACAGCTCGCATTCAGCTAATTAGAAGATGGGCTTTCCAAGTGGCTAGCGCTGATTGCCAACGGAAGGGGGCGGGGGCCTTTCGCATACGAAGAACAATTTGCTGACCAAAGGAAAAGTTAAGTCGATGCCCGGCAGATGAGAGTAGAAGGAGTAGGAGGAGGGAGAGAGGAAGAGAGGGAGGAGAAGAAGGGGAGGTGGAGGACGGAGGAGAGGAAGAGGCGAACGAGCGAGGAGTAGAGAGGGATGGGGACACGCGGAACATAAATAAGAGAAGGGAGGAGTGAGTAGAAAGGGTCGGGAGATAACAACGCAGAGCGCGTGGACCCTGCCTTATACACACCAGATGCGGCAGGAGGAAAGAGAGCTCAGGGCGTAGGGAAAAAAATAGAAGGGAACACCGCAGAACTGCGATGCGGTGTGGTGATAGTAAAAAAAAAACAGGGCGCGAGTATCATGTACACGGCATGACTGGCACCATTTTTAAGACGACCTCAAGAATAAGTTTCAATTCCGACCGGTCTCCCCAACTGCGGTTGGAATACGGAATTGGGTGGGAAGGGTTGTTTTCCGGAGAGACATTTGAGGAGAGAAAAGAGTCGCAAGACCTCCGAAAGGGCAGCTAAACAGGGAAGGTTTTATGCCTCCGCGTACTCATCCCCACCCCTGGTCTCTCAGCATTCCACCCACCAAACACAGCCTACCCTCTCTCTTCGGACCCCAACTGGCCACCCCTCCCCCTGACATAACGCCCACCTCCTCCGCCCCATCTCGAACTCCTACATCCCCGCGTTTTCCGCACGGGAGTGCCGAGGAAAAGAGGGGAAGGTTATGGGGGGAATGATGGGGTTATCGGAGGCAGAGAGGAACGTCACCACCCCCACCTAACTCTCCCCTCTTCATCTCCCTTTTCACCCTTTCACTCTTGTCTCCCCATTCTTCGGCCATTCTTCACTTATTCCATAATTCCACACCCCGCGACTCAAACTCAAACCTCTATCTTTCCCTTTTTTTCCTTTTTTCTCCTCTCTCCCATTTTTTTCTCTCGTTTCCTTATCAAAATGTTCTCTGCTCATTATCTATAACATACAAAAATTAGCTTACAATAAGAACTATTAGGTTTCGCAGGTTAGTGGCACACCCATTTCTTTGCGAATGTTTTCGTAAAAGATTCCGATCCGTAACCCCAGGTTTTCCCTCACGTGCGCACATATTTATCACAGTTCATTTTTTGCGCAACTTTACAACCTGTATATATTTTATTAATAACTATACACCCACTTTTTTTAAAGTGACAATACATTTTTTACACGCATGTAACTTTGACAAGAGGATAGGTGGAAGAGGGGACTAGCTACCCTCAATCGCGCTCGAATAAAGCCGTTTATCCAACTATCTATCCTAGAAACCACCTACCAAGCACCGTTGCTGCACTCCTCCCCCCATCCCTAATTCCCCCATTCTTCCTCCCCCTTCTTCTCCCGATTCCACTCCCCACCAACCCACCCAACAAACCTCCCTCCCAAACGGCAACGCCTTCTCCTCCCAATCCCAAAACCCTCCCCCTCCCTCCCACCCGATCCGCTTCGCTTTGCTTCTGTTTGTTTTCTGCTTTCCTTCCAGGCGCAAACAGACGCGAGTAAACAGCAAACAGATCAATACAAAACACAAGCAGTAGCGGCGGCGGCGGCGGGAGCCTACTTCGGATGGGGGATGGAGTGGGGCCGGATGTAAGGGAGGTTGGGTGAGTGGCTGCTGCCGTTGGGAGATGGTGGCTGGGGGTGGGTGAGCAGGGGGAGGGTTGGGAGGGTGGTTTTTACCATTGGGAGGAGGACTGTTGTGGGGTTGGAGCGAGAGAGAGGGGTGCAACACCGATGGCCTCTCGGTTTGGCGGGGGCGGTGGACGCGGGAGTGGCCGAGGGGGGAATCCGCGGGGCGAGGCGGGCCCGAGGGCCCGAAGACGCGGCCTCCGAAGCGGATGCCTCTGAGGAAGGGACGGCGGTGACGTGGAGGGAGAGAGGGAATCATCATGAGTCATTCAATCCTAAGATTGGCTGACTGCAGGCCTCCACTCACCCACATCCCACGCTGTACTCCTATATGCCACGATAAATCTATTGTTTCTAGTCCCGTTTTATCTGGTTTAACATATTTTAATGAAAAATATAAGTACATAACAGAGTAAAAGCATGAAATTATATATGTAAATTAAGAACGTAACTACACCGTATAATATGTGATTTCAAAAACAGCCAAATGATGCTACGTTTGAAGGGCAGAGGAGTGAGGCTCAAAAGGCAATTAGGATCCCCTCTGAAAATAATTTAACTACAACTTGATTATGATTAAAAATTTCAATACTGTAAAAAAGGTAAAATATTAACACTGATTGCGCATGCATTCTCTCATTTGGATTAGAGAAAATACAGTGACTTTCCTGAGTTGCAACCACACTCTCGCATTGAGTTTATTAAGAAAGAACTTCGGCCCAAGGGACCCCAAATGGTGCGGACAGTAAAATCACCACAAGTAATTCAATCCTGAGAATGGTTCATTACAGTCCTCCTCTCATCCCTGTCTCATACTACTCCCTTATGGCTTTATAGTTCCCCTGTTTCACGTCTAGTATCATCTGGCTTACGTATATGTTTTTATCTTCCCATAGGAACTTGCATTTCCCCTTATATCATGTACTTTGCGAGTTAAGTGCGTCTCTGCGTACGTCAAATCCATCTTCATCTTCTCTTACTAGTAGTCAATCCTTTGGTTTCCTCCATATTTCCTCGTTTCTGATTTCATCCGTCCGTATAATCCTCAATTTCCACCTTAAAAGAAATAATGCGGATGTAAAAATTTTCTTCCACCCTCCTACTCCCCCAACTGAAATACTAGATCCATCGTCTTCGAGAAGGGATTGCACGGACGGATGTGTGTGTGTGTGTGTCTGTGTTGAGTGGGTGGCTGTTGTCTGAGGTGAGGGACTATCCGGAGCATCTCCGGCTCATTATGCCTCCCCCTCCTCCCTCTCTATCTCTGTCTCCATTCCCTCAGCTCTCTCAGCCCGCCGGCCCTTCCGACCCACCCCCACCAGCAGTGTGGAGCCGCAGACCGCGGCGGATGCCCCCACGGCCACCACCTCCGTTGACCCACCCGACCAAAAGGAAGCGGCGCCCCTCCCCTTCCCTACCCCCCCCCTTCTCTCCACCTTACTCTCGCCCACGGCGTTTCAATCCAGAAAACGCGAGCCGACCGCTCCGATTTCATTTCTGCGAGGAAGCCCCGACTGGCGCCTCCGCACTCACGGTTTTCAACTTCCTCGACCCCTCCGACCCAACACATCAGCGTCTCCATCGATTCTCTTTCTTAAATTCTTTCTTCCCTTTCTCCTCTCCCTTTTTCCGCAGATGGAGACAGCCCGAATCTCTACGCACCACACGTCCCTGTACGGGAATGTGCTAATGTATACCAATCGAACATGAAATCTATCTACTCCGACTTTTTATGCTCCCAATAGCGTCATCTTAGTGAAGTTTTAAACTGCTCCTCTGGTAAATAAGCCGAAGTGCATTCGAATGCATTAACATCTCAATGAATTTAATCTCATTCCGGAGGTATTTTTTTAGAATAAAATGTGGCACAATTATGCTTAATAGAGATAATTGGAAATAGAAAATGCGGAAATAATTAGTAAATACGGTGGGCAGTAAACATTAAATACAGGGTGAATGACGATGAAAGAGAGCATATTCTGAAATGTTTACAGCATTATCACAGTTATCGGTAGCAAAGGACAAATTTAGTTGTTACCGCCTTCTCTACTCGCAGATATGTTACGCGGATACTAACAAGCAAGAAACAGTTCAATTAAGGCTTGAAGGCAATACTTGAAATGGAAACACAACACCCAACAAGGAGGATACTTTTGAAGGTGATTGGAGCGATTTTTGTTTATTGACAGATTTTCGTGAAACATAACATGCGTGTTCTCATTAGTGATATCTACAGATACAAGTGAAAGAAATTGCATCATACCTATCATGCACATATTTGGCAATTTAATGCTATTTTAACATGTAGCTTTATATAGCATAGCATAATATCATCATCAACTGGTATTCTACCTACTGGCAGGTCCCAAACACCAAAGCTGTCTCCAATTCATCCTGTCCCGGGCATCTTCCTTGGTTTCCTTGTACCTTCTTCTTATCTTTACTTCGTCTGACATTTTCAGGCTTCTTCTTTCTCTTCTCTTTTCTCCCACCACTGTTCCCTCGACTGCTTTATTTAAAATTCCCTTCCCTCTTAAAATATATCCCATCTAGTTTCCCTTTCTCTTCTGTATTGTTTTCAGTAGTGTTTTTTCTCCTTAACTCCTCCCAGCACCTCCTCATTTCTTACGCTATCCACCCATTTCACTCTCACTAGCCTCCTCCACACCTAATACATAACCTAATGTTCACACATAACATATATTTCGTAATAATTCGATTACATATGGACATATTTTCTTATAAATGTGAAATAATAAATTTTTATTATTGACTGTTTCTTTTTTCGGGATTCATTCCGCGATGTTAAAATTGTAAAAAACAA
The DNA here is from genome assembly GCA_963573305.1 of Pyrrhosoma nymphula. Lineage (NCBI taxonomy): Eukaryota > Metazoa > Arthropoda > Insecta > Odonata > Coenagrionidae > Pyrrhosoma > Pyrrhosoma nymphula. Next base: position 137,981,493 of record OY754327.1, read on the forward strand.
TATTTCGCTGGTCCTCCTGCCAGCTTTATCAGGTTAACTGAACTGATGCCTTCGAATTTTTCAAATTTAAAAATTCCAGCAACAATGGGAGTCCTCACTCATATATATAAAGAAGACGATCGAGATTAAGGAATCAGTTCAGTTAACCTGATGAAGCTGACAGGAGGACCAGCGAAATATTGTTTTTTACAATTTTAGCATCGCGGAATGAATCCCGAAAAAAGAAGCAGTCAACGCTACATCCGCGCAAGCCTACGAGAATTTTTTTAACATTATTTTTGTCGCTAACAAATATCAAGGTGTCTTGCCGAGTCCAAATATCTAAAACAACATATTTCAATATAATTTCGTCAAAATTGCTAATACCACGCCGAAAAATCTAGTCATAACACGCTTTAATTAAAGAAAAAAAATATAATTCTTGTATCTTTTCCAATACTGCCTGTATGGTGAGCTCCAACAAGTAAACAAAAGCACTAAAATTAAATGTCGTCTAAGAATTTTTTCGACTTACTTAGTACTTAAGAAAATTATTATAATTTGCATTCAATGACCCACGATAACCACTCCAATCACTTTAATGTTCCTACCTCCCTGAAAGCCTTCATCATCTTTGCCCCCTATTTTCTATCAAACTATGTTTCATATTTTGTGTGTCGGTCTATCTCACCGATCCCACCTGGAATCTCTAACCCTCAAAGCTTTTTCCAATCGCTTATTTCAAAGGTCATACTATTTCTCCACATTCAGGGCTTGGGCTTGCAGACATTTTTTCTTCTATTAGTTAACTTCGACTATATTCTACTTTCCCACGCTATTTTCCACTCAAGTCAGTGTTGAATTGGAATCAGCTTAAAGGAGAAAAAGTGCATTTATTTGGAAAGTGAAATTTTACTGAGGCAATTACCCATCCTCGTTTTAGAGTATTCAGCTAATTTCAGCAATTACTGCACTTTATAACCGCGTTCATAAGACAGGAATGGCACTGAAGTTGGCTACAAAGTAGTCACGAAAAAAATACATTCCTCGACAAATAGGTATGCATCTTTGGCGCCTAACCTATTACTTTTCCATGGCTGGTCACGTTAACAGGCTTGTAAACGGTCTGCAGATAAAGGTGAGGCATCCCATTTGGTTGGACTCTACCCGATCGTGACTCCTTCAACAGTCTCCGGTCTCTGAATTACTGCCGGAGTTTGATCATCAACCCGCCCCCCAATTATGGGCGCCCTCCACCGAAGCACCGTCCGATCCCCGGTGCGGCGCTTAATGCCTCCTCTTCCTCCTCCGTTGGCTTTTGCGAGAGAGGGAGAGGGAACCGTGGGGATGGAAAACGCGGGAGGAGGCAGGAGAGGTGGATTCGACCTAAACGCGCTGATGACGAAGAGAACGAAGGAGACACACGGGACGAGGCACGTAAGAAAGTAGAGAGATGAGGGAGTGCGAGAGGGAGGAGGCACGGGGAGGTAGGATTTTTTGGGAGGGTAAGGAAGGCGGCGGGAGGGGAGAAGCGGCGACGGACGATCTCGGAGCGTTTGAAGCGTGTTGTTGCGACCCCATCGCGGGACTCAAATCAATTCAAAGCAGTGCATCCACAAATGCATCGGCGAGTAAACAATCAAGCGACGCGATGGGACTGAGCTGAGGTCAGCGTTTTCCGAGCTGCCAAATGAAAACAGGTTGATACTTATCGCCGAAGCCCTCCGGTCATCTCGAGAATAAAGATGCGGTTCAATTGATTAGAGTGGGAGCTGCTAACTAACGTACATAGGCAATCATGATAATTTCCGCTAAAATTTGCGCTTGAATAAATAACGGTAGGTATTTTTTAAGAAATAAGTAATTTTTCAAAATATGAAATAAATTTTAAGTATGGCAAGTAAATGTTTAACAAAATAAATTTTAAAAAGCAACTATTGTTTAATTGAGTTTGTTTAGACTGCGGGATGCCCATAGTTCCACTATTTTTACTTATTTTCAGATTTCTTGATTTTAAACTATTGAAAGAACCGAATTGTAATTATTAGCAATGATTTAATATGGACTGTATATTCAATGGCGTTAAGTAATTCAATTTTTAAACATGATGAAAAATGTGGTTTAGTTTATCAAATTACTCAAAAAGATTAAATCTCTATCCCTTTGGATGTGTCCCATTCCGGTCATACTGTAAACGCATTCTTGATTTCATGAACAATTTTTATTTGCCGTTGGTAATTTTAATGGGGCTACGCAAAATAAGAAAAATATTGCCTTCTGCGATGTCAAACAGACTAAAATAGCGCAATAAATGCGTCACATTCTACCCTAAATATTACAAAAACAACTGTGTCCCTAGGCCTTTAAGCACCGTGCCGTATCTTCCTTTCAAAATATTTGACTATGATTTAGTAATGGCAATAATTAAGTAAATGATGAAGAAGAGAGGAAGCCACAAAAACTATGGCGAGAAATTAGAAGCATTATGGTTACTATATTCGATCGATTTACGACAGCGACCACCGACGCTGAAAGGCACCTAAGTCAAATGTCAGGCAAGGGAAGGCATTAGAGTGTAACCGAATAATTAGTACGGACATTTTTCCAGCTTTATCGAAAACTCCTTAGGAATTCATTTCGGGAGTTGACCTTTCAAGTGATTGGCCAAGCAAGCACAAACGCTCTTCAGTATGACTTCGACCTTAAGTGTATAGGTAAAGGGGCTCATATTTTTTTAGTGCATTTATATTAATGATTTAAATATCTTTCAATATATCATTATTTGAACAAAATAATTTTGGCAAAGTATCTCAATTTTATCTTACCCTTCATTCGTAGCTAAATTGCACAGACATTTGAAAAGCGAAAATCGATTTTCGTTGATCTTGTTTTTTCAAATTGGCGCGATAAACATGTAATAACTGACCCGGGGTTTTACCTACAATGTCGATGTTTGCGTTAAGTCTTCCTGTTTATCAATCGCTCGTATTATTATAATCTCTGTCCTTGACTTCTATACCTACATTTCAGCAAAATTATTAATTTTTTATGATCAACGACAACAGTTTCGTTCAGACTCTACGAATGATTTTTGAGCCAAAATAATTGCATGAATAAATAAATGAACAGAATTCCTTCAGAAGGCACTTTCACTTTTCTATGTGAGTCAACATGATAATATGCACAGTATAATTTAATATGCACTACTTGCTAGAATCAAAGGAATCCTAAAATTAATAACACTATTACTGAATCTGGAACAAAGTAATTAATGAACATTTCTCACTCAGATCAGTGTTAAAACGTCATGCAAGAAAGGGCAATAAAGATACCTACATCAAAATAAAAATTTACCCTGAAAAGTCTAAAAAATATCGCGCGCGAATATCTATTACATCCTGTAGCCAAATTTGTTTTATGATCCTACGAACTTTATATGATTGATTAATCTCCACGGTTGAGAAACGTAGTAGATTAATCTGTGGAGTTATTTGCGGTTCAAACGAATAAGATACCCCATAATTTTGAGTCACCACACTGTGATAAATTTTCAAAAGCAATCCGCGTTCACAATCCTAGGACAGAACTCAGCCCATTAACCGTCTCTAACGCGATTACTATTCGATTAATTTTATTTTTTAGGAAATTATAGGGTGACGTATGTAATTCTATGGAGATAATTAAAACATTTTACATTACGGTGAGACTGAACAAGAAACATTTTGAATTTACTATGAAGTTAGTCGTCGAAATATCATCCTACGGAAGTCTCTAACCTTTCCCTCCTACTCCAGAGGTTTTCTAGGTTGTGGTCAATCATGTTCCCGCGTATTCATAGTCTAATTAGATAGGACAAGGTTATAAATAAAAGAGGAGAAGGATACGCTGAATGATTTGGGTACGATGAAGTATAATTACTCTAATGTTTCGAGCGCAAGAGAACTGACATTAACTTAGTATGATTGCGTTGAAATGGACCCCGGATAATACTAATGTGAACTTTCAAGGACTATCATTTCATTTCATAATGAGGAAATAAGTGGATCGAGCTGAAAAAATCGTGCAATGTGCTCTTAGAGTTTTGAATTCATAATCGAACTGCCAAAATAAAACAACATGATCGACGTGCGTGGAATAGTCTGGGATAACTTGCGAGAGTTCTCCAGATAGGGATGATCAGTTCCCAATGAGCGTTGCGTCCACATCTCGAGAAAATCTGGGCATAATTTTCGGGATCACTTAAGAACAAAGACGGCTGGAACGGCGTAATCTCAACCCAGGAGCGAAAGAGAAAAAAAACGGCCGGGATCCTGAATCATATCCATATTCCGTTAACCTGCCACACTTCACTTAAGAGAATTCCGGAACGGGAGGATGAGAGGTATAGGGGCCTAGCTCGCGGACAGAAGGGCGTTTTTGTCGGCCGTTGGGTGAGACTGGTGTGGGATGCAGAAGGATAAGGAGAGGGAGAAGAAGGAGGAGGAATCGATAGCACTGACGCAACTTTAAGTGGATGCGGAGCGATAGTAAATATTCATGAGCGAAAGAGGGATTTTCAGTCTTACTTTTCGCGATACTCGCGCCCACCTTACGAAATCAATTCGAAACCCTTGCCAGAAGGGGTTATTGGGAGAAGTCGGCAGCGGCGTCGGAAAGTCTGCTCGAAGCATCTATTGTGTGTGTGTTTTTTTTAACAACTGACGAATAATACAAAAGGTAACATCAATCCTTTTCCAAAAGTGATCCAATTACGAAAAGGTTAAAAAAATCACAAGCTGGTTTCCATTTCGGGATATTAGAAGTTTGGGATTTTTCGATCATTTCAATATTGACAACATTTGTTCGGGGGAGATAATTCCCGAGCTTTTATTGTTCATCAGCGCATCTCGCGAAGTGGGGTTTCAATTTTATTCCGCATGTTGCAGAGTGATTTATTTGCTCGGAGGTCCTCTCGTAACTTCCCCGTACCACTGTGGTTGTAAATCCCATTGTTTTAAAAAGAATTAAACACGAAAGAGGAATGGTTAAAAATAAGTATTCCTAATTATGCACATTGGAGTACCATGCAGCAAAATAACATTCCATCCGTGAGTTCAAAAATTTTAATGGTAAAAGTTCTGCCACCTGGATTTAAATTTAGACGCCAAATATGATTTTTATTCGTTTGGGCAATCGATGATGCAAAATTTTGAAAGTTAAAGCGGTCTATAAAATTACCAAACCGGAGATTTTCCCCCGACCATACTACTGAGCACATATTAGGATCTCATATGCCACCTCAAGTACTTTAATTCAATGAGAAAATGTACGTGCATAAAAAATGCACAACTCTTTTGAAATGAGTGTACTCCCCTCTAAAAAAAATAATATCAGGCTGCTATTTCACAATTCAACCCATAAGTTGTTATCTACCAGAAGCTATATGCAATAGGAATAAAGAGGCATGATAACGGTAATAATTTCCGCCTGTTCCTTTAACTGGAACTTTACAGGCGAAAAATGCAATGCATTAATGAAAATAAAAATATATAAAACTAACGTTGTGAAATAAGATTTCGTAGTAAATAATCTACCGAAAAATTACCCGAATCATTATATATAGTTGGCAATGAGGTTTAAGAAAACCCTCGAAATATATCAATATTCAAAGCATTTCCATCAATGAGAGTTCACTTACAATATTACATCATGGATTCCTACTGGAAACCCTGGATACTATCTGCGTTCAGTTATTTTATAACTAAAAGAACGCGTCTTCTTCATTTCAAATTGCTATGTATCTAACTACATGAAATACATGAAAATTCATCTCTCTTAAAATATGTTTATTGGGTTTAGTTAGCCCTAGTTTTATAAAAAGATAGTGAGCATATTGAGTGGTTGGCTACAGCTTTCCCTCGAACTATTTTAAAAGTGTCATGTTATTTATTAATATCCCGAATTATTCATTAAAATAAAGTAACTACCACATTCATTATCAAAGTTTGAGGACATAGAAAAAAGTATTTAGAAGAGGAATACTCCCGAAAAATGGATCCATTTTGTCCCATTTAACCACATATCACAGTTTTCAAACAACACCCTCGGAGCGCTTGAAATTACAAATTTAAAGCATCAAAATATTCACAATGATTAGAGTATATCCATACGGTTAAAACTTCAAAATATATCAACCGCAATCTTTCTCACAGCCACTGAACATTTTACATCCGATTTCGATTATTAATTCGCGAAAGTGAGTAGAGAACCAGCATAGTTGCAAAGATACTAATGTGGGTGACAACTATGGGCTTTTAAAAACGCTTCTCAGCCGAAAAACTCCGTGTTACATTTGACTGCATGTCCTCACTGTCTCCTGGTTTTAAATTTTCCTATCGTCAAATTACGCTTCCCCGTTAGATCACCCGTCACCCACACACCGCCAAACCGAAATTACATTCCTCCTCTCATGCGCCATCGCAGCCCCCCCCCTGGCTCCATCAAACACATTGGCGAAAGGAATCCGAAGAAGCGGGGAGGGAGTAGTTCCTCCTTCCACCTCCCTCCACCCCAGCTACAGTATCCATTTGGCAAGCGCCCCCTTCAGCCACCTCCCCTCGATATAATCTTCCCAGGAGCATTCCTTTCCCTAATTCACCACCCCTCGTCTCACGGCTATCAATTCCCCCCGACGCATTTCACTGACAAAGCGAATGGGAGCGTACCTTGGTGATATATTTTTCCCACCTCTGTTCTCCCCTTGCACCAGACTTAGCACCTCCTTAGCCTCCCAAGCCATCATTACATGCTACCTTCCGTCTTCCGTTCTAAATGTGCAGAAGAGAGTTCCTTAATTCTGTTCAACTCCATTGCTGTAGCGTGCGCGAGTAATCCTCTGTTTGGTGCCTCTTTTACATCCCCAACTTCCGACTTAGATATTCGTCGGGGCATTCCTTAGAACTTATTTTTCACTTTAATTGTATCCCATCATCCATCTCCATCAGGTTTACACCCAAATGCGGCAATCATCCGTTTACTTTGATTTTCTTTTCGATGTATAATGTAACACGCCATTTTGGCCGTTTTGGCATAAGTATACGATTAAGGACGCCATTGTGTATATTTTGGGAACACGTACTACCGCGAGACAACAATATCGTTTCTGTATTATGAAAACAACTTTAAAACAATACCGTTTCCTGTTTACGTAAACAAACTAAAACAATGCCGTCTATGTTATGAAAACAACTTTAAACAATACCATTTTCTGTTTACGTAAACAAACTAAAACAACACCAGGTGTTATGACAGCTGCAAGGCAAAGAAAGGATGGAAGGGGTAAACAAAATTATAATAATGAAAGGGGAATAGCCTATCAGATACGAGAGAAGGGGAGAAAACCTGGAATGTTCTAGAACATACAGGAGGGGAGGAGAGATAGTATAAAAGGGCTTCTTAACAAAAGAGTCACAAGGGACGTAAGGGGAGGACCCTCAAGGAAGTCAGCACTCACTCACTCAGGGAAGCCGAAGGAACGGTCATCGAGTGAAAGTCAGTCGGGAGTTTTTGCAGTGATAATTTGCCGGGAGTAAGCAGCTTTGGACAGGAATTACCAACACCAGTGTCCTGTGTTAAGGAAGGATCCAGGAATCCGATAAACAGATACTGGGGCATAGAGTATCGGCGGAAGTCACATTTTGCAATATCCGGTGAAGTAGAACAAACATTATAAATTAATACGAATATAATTGAGAAGGGAACATATATTAATTAATTGATCAACCATAGTGAATTTGTTTTCTAAGTGAAGAATAAAAGGGTTATTATAAATATATGTATTGTTCAAGTGTATCATTTTTGTGCATGAATTAATCCATTAACCTTTGCCGCCAAGGACTACCAAAAGAAAGGATCTCTCTCAAGGTAAGAAGTGATAAAGTGAAGGGTACCTTTTGTGTGTCGGGCTAATACAGTATATAACGTCGCGTGTTTAGGACCGCGTGACAGAATAATTATTAGAACCCCTGTGATAAGGAAATTGATAGGGGGTGACTAGTACAATACCTACGAGTCATATGTATTCCTCTAATTCCGGGGTTGTGTTATGTCCAAGTTTAACGTGTGACTTAATCCACCATTTCAGAATAAGGATTTGATGAAAAAATGCCTCAAACATTTCAGGTCACTTTTTTTCCAACCATTGCAGTTGGACCACTTATGTAGTACGAAGTTACGCGCATGGGTGCAAAGACATAAACCTAAGAGGGTGAAACTCGCCATGAAAAAGTCATTTGACTTGACTGGGATTCGAGCCCGGATCTCCGAATTGTCGGTTAGGTGTGTTTGCCAGTTACACCACCAATTCATCTTCATTTAAGCGCCACAGTCGCGACCATGCACGACCACAATGAAACAATGTAGACTGGGGACGAGAACAAATTCTTCGTATAAATCCCCGCCGAAATTTTACCTAAAATTAAGATGGCTTGGTGGTTTAACTGGCTAACACACTTGACCAGCAATAGGGATATCCGGAATCGCATCATTTCATATTGCCTCTCTTTGACTTTACTCCTTCCTTTGCAACTACAATCCCGCACGTTTGTGCAAATGCGTGACATTAAATCATGGCTTTCCAAACAACATGCATATAAGAGCCGCTGAGAGCGGAAGTGGAGTAAATCATGTTTTCATGCTTTACTTAGGTGCGCAGAAGCATTTTTCTGCCTTTTTCTGTTTTTTTTGCATGTAATTCGGAGAAATAGAAACGTTTTTTCGGTTTTTTTCCAAGAAAAATTGTACGTTTTGGGAAAAATACTCCTAGCACTTTCAAAAGAAATAATAATCGTACTGGTTGAAAAATAAGCATTAAAAATATTTCCAGAATTTGGTAGGAATGCCCTAGCAGATGGCATTACTTCAAAAACAAAATAGTTATAATTAAATTGAATCAATTAGACTATTCTGCATAACCATGCGAAATGAAAATCAAAAATTCAATTGGCAGTTTATTTAAAATAAAAGATTATTTTCAATTTAGGTAGAGTCTGTACGTTTTTGCTTGCTTTGCGGATTTAAAAAAGGCATTCGACAGAGTCAATTGGGAGACACGAAGGAAGATACTGATGAAAATAGGAATATACTGGCGAGATAAATTACTCATACGCTAATTCTACATGGCCTAGAAGGCACAGGTGAGGGTGGATTATGGAGAATCAGGATGGGTAGTTGTAGGCCACGGGGTTAGACCGTCGGTGTTTCCTTGGCTTTTTAAAATGTATGCCGAGGAAATTATAAGAGAGTCTTGTGAGGAATATGAGGGCATTAAAATAGGACAAATGATTAAGTCAGTAAGATTCACGGATGACGGTAATTTGGCTAATTGATCATCCAAGGGATTGCACGCTTTGATAGTTGCATTAGAAAATCCGTAGAGAAAATACAGAATGAAAATTAAACAAAAGCAAACAAAATTAAAAAGTTTATCTAAGACGAAGAAAGCGAGGCTGGTCACAAAGGTAGGTGGGTACAAACTGGAGCATGTAGAACAATTTAATTAATTAGGTAGTACGCGGTAGGGAAATGAACATATTATCAAATATTTTAGAAGGAGAAGAACACTATCGAAAGAAGTGTTTAGCAATAGGAGGGATCTGATGATGGGAAACTTGTGTAAGGATGCAAAGAAAAGGCTGGCAAATAGTTTCAAAAGGTGTGTGGCGTTGCATAATGCAGAAACGTGGACTCCGATAAAAGGGGAAAAGAATAGCCTCCTGGGTTGTGAGAAGTGAGTGTGGAGGAGAATGGTGGAATGAGAATGGAATATGTAGCTTTTGCACTGATCGTCTGTAGGTTAAAAATCAAGATGCACCAAAGCAATCAAAGCAACCAAATCTATTCTTTGACTCGGATTTGAAAGTTACATAACTACCCCCTCCCTGATACCTTTCCTTTTGGTCTGACGAAACGATTTCATGGGAACATACTTGAATTACATTTATGATTGGTTATGCAGCTATATTGAGAAGGAAGTGATGATCTCAGTATATTGTCAGAATGACAAGCCACCCTATATGCAAACCAGCCGCCAATTGTCAACCAGTTGTTTGTTAATGCTTAGGGCAAGAGAGCAATTGAAGAAACAGACTGCAGAATTAGAGGAGACCATTCTTAATCCCATTATCATTCTGTGATGGATGGAGAAATTTCAAAGAATTTATTATCATCAACTTCACCTTACATAAAAGAACCTTAGTAATTATTTTATCAATGCCTTAAAACTGAAAGATAAGACTTGGATGCTGCATAAGTAGCTAAATAATATCTACATACAGGTTAGTCAGAAAATGTAGGTATTGGCAAATGTTTTGCATTTATTATTATTCAAGCAACATGAAATCAGCATATAATATTTTTACTGAGAAGTACCTATGCATCGTGCTTTTTTACAATGGGTTGTTTTTCTCAAGAGGTTAATTCATTGTTCAGTGACATCATGAGATTAGCATACGATAAATGCATAACTTAATCTCAGAATAGAAGGACAATATCAAGTCCTCGTTTATAGAAATGGTGACCCCTAATTGATGTCACTTTGTATATTGAAGAAAGGGTGGGCAAACAGATATTAATACGGCTGCTTGGGGGTGGGTGGAGAGAAACTCAGAATCAACATTGGCTTACTCCAATAGTTGGGCGCATTCAGGAGATAGCGCGGTCATGGAGTCCATAGTTTTATATACCATCTGACAAACCGTGTGTAATAGTTGAAGTGCTATCAACAAAACATCTAAGTACGGATTGGTATTCTGCTGAAAAATCCTTATTACTACCATGATTTGAACATTTGAACCCACGACCCTCGGGATGTGAAGCCAGTGCTCTAGCCACCTCATCAACCTACTAAAGCTGTAAATAATGTGAAGAAAAAAACTTATGCTAGTCTTGTAGTATTCAAGACAAAACAACAAAATTTAAGTAAAGTAAATGCTGCAAATCTCAATAATTCAAATGGCTCTTTTATTGTGTTTCGAAGTCTTTAAAATAAATATTTTCACAAACTTTATGTGCAGACTACATATTATGCCACGCAGGATTCCCTATTCTCTCAGAAAGCCGAGTATGCATGGTTTGATTCCCCGTCTAGGAAGCCTATTTTTCTATATATTATTAACTAACTCTTTGCCATTTATCGTAGAAGTTGAGAAAATGTTGCATAAATGATAAATATAGCACCTTCCACATCGTAACTGCGCACTTGAGGGCAAGGGCATTTGGTGTTAGGGAAAGAAAGTCTGCGTGGAAATTCACAAAACATACCAATCCAGCAATTTGATGGAAAGTCCTTCACAGAGCTAATTCTTGAATCCTCGAGCAATACTTTTAATACATTTTTTCTTTCTGCTTTAGCTTGAGAAAGAATCTGGTCATATTTAAGTACCAAACTGGTCAAAAGATAAAAAATAAAAAGATAAAAAGATATACTGAGATGTCAGTGGCAATTAATAAATACAACTCAGAATCATCAAAAGGAATCTGCCTGTTCTCTCAAAAACAGAGCTTAGCAGATAGCTCATTGAAATACATACAACATAAATTTGGTAATTTTATAGGAATGGAGTCCCTTGGCTTTGGACTGGATTCTTTTGTATTGGATTTTAAGGGCTCAAAACGGAAAGAGAAAAATATCTCAGCATGCACTAGTATTAAAATTATTAATATTTTGGTCAACTTCCTGGTCAATTGTATGTCGCGAGACATACCTACCAATGATTGGCAGTTTACTAATCTGTGTAGCAACGTTATAACACTCATTTTTTATATCTTAAAGCAAAGAAATATGGATGTTTTTGAATTTTTTAAAAATATTTTGATTTTAAAATCAAAACGTTGTGCCGTTAAAATATTTTTATTTTGACGGCACCTGACAATTGTTACGTTTTATTAAGAACAATTTTTAAGGAAATAAAGCTGAAGTTGAAATTGGAATAGAAAAATAGGGTGTCTTAAGCCTAAACTCATTAGTTCAGCCTTTTTTGAGGATTTATCATCATTTTCGTGAATTCATTTGTAAACTGAGTGTATGGATAGTATTAATCACTAAAATTACATCGCTTTAAACATGATAGTAAACGCATAACTCTGTAGAACAGGCCTTCATTGACTTTTAAGGCAACTGCCAACTGATCTCATAACTCATGGATTTGAATTAATTATAACTCTGGGATTTGAATCGCGGTGACTTTCAATGGAAATATCAATGGTATGATCATCAGTACCTATGCCGATTAGTAGCAGTAGCTTATAATGTGATAATGATTAATTTAAATTGAACATTCCTATCTTAAAAGTGAACTATGTTGTTTTTCGACATGCTTTTCAAAATTTCCCAAATTTCCGTTTTTCCGAGGCTGGAAAAAAGAAAAGAAAAAATATTTTAACTCCCAAAATGTCTGTTTATCCGAGCCCTCACATCACTAGTCGATACTGTCCTCACCACTGAAGGAAATGTCGGTTTGGAGAGGATTTCTGGAGGCTTACTCGTTCTCAGAATCATCCTACTATCAACGTGCTCCATCCTACGATAGGAAAACTAGTGAAATGGATACATATTTCGTCTTAATCAAGGAGAGGGGGAATGAATCCTGATATAAGTGGGAAATTTGCCAAATGCTGATGCCGCTTGTACCATTGGAATGGCTGGATAGTTTATGGTTTGGTGATTTGAACAGAGCGGAGGAAGACCATGGGAAAGGCTGCAACGGCATAACCATACTTTCAATGTATGTTTACGTCAGTATAAAATGGAAGAATGTTCGGACATTTAGCGGACGAAGTACTGCTCCATAAACTTCCGATAAATGGCTCACAATAAGCGTTCGCTGAAAAATAAGTAATTATTATGTTACATCCTGTTCCCTGGCTCGAGAAGCATATTTTCCCCTTCATGAGGGCACAACCAACATTTGTGATGCAAAAGACTTTTCACCGGAAACACCCAAGTTCTAATCACAACTTGAGATACTAAAGACTTTTCAACAAATTACTGTAAAGGTTGAGGTGTCGGAAATTCATGGTCCTGCACAACTTGGAATACTCAAGACGTTTTACCACGTTATGCACATCATAATGGTAAAGTCTTTATCACAAAGTTGGTTGCACCACCATGGTTTCATTATTGGTCACAAATAATCATGTTCTGCCTGTTGTAGGCCAGTTGTGACAGCTCAAAAAATATTTTCTACTTTTTAGTACATTTTTAATAAAACCATGTTTTTTTAATTATTTTTTTATTTGTCATATATTTCAAATTTTTCTCCTAAGGTATTGTTGAACAAAATTGCATAATATGCACCATAAAAAGTTCCACTCTCAAAATGCTTAGATTTGTAACAAGTAGCTCACTACAGTTAAGCTATTTCACATTTTTGAAGATCAGAGACATACTGCCTTTTACCGAATCCGCGCGATGAAGTCGTAAGCCATACTACGGTTTTGTAGCATCCGGGAAGGTTCAATTCAAGATAAATACGTTGTTGGACACCACTGTGCGGCTAAAACCCATTCCATCGTAATCTTATATTTTAAATACTATATTTTCCCCTTCGTAAATTTTCTTTGAATCAATTCCTTCATATTAATAGCGATTCCATTCTTATGATGGCATCTATGCACAGGTCAAAAGTAATGGACTCATATACCAGTATGTTGAACTAACCGACCGTAGCAGCCAGGTTGGCAGCGAGCTGGTATTGGGACACCAAGATCGCACGTTCGCATTCCATCTCGGGCATGAAAGTTCTCTTGCCTCAGAAGTAAATCCTCTCCTAAGACCTATAAACCTGTGCGGATAAAACTCGCCCATGGCATATGCCATATGAGAAGTTGAAGTCTACCGTTAAATAACAGCTGAATATATCTTGTCACTTGATTGTCCTCACTGATTGGCTACATGGTAAGGCGACCGACAATGACATTTGCGCCGTTAAGTATGAGTGAGTAGGTTGATAATGGTATGTGATGAATGGATGGAAGCGTAGAAAGAAACCCGGATTTGGAACTAGCCAGCCCTCAAGGAAAGATACCAAAGGGTCCATAGTTTGATATCCCATCCGTTGGACGTTGTCCTTAAAAGGAAGTGCTGTCATCATGACACCCAAGTATAATAACGAGATTCCACTGAAAAAAATCTTCAAACTGCTGGGATTCGCATTAGGGCCCTTGTAATGGGAAACGAGTACACAAACCACTGCACCAGCTCGATCCCCTAATCTCCTCTCATTCACCATCTCTCTACCCCTGCACCCTCCGCCCCCTGGGACGTCAATCCTAACCCCAGCCTCCCCTTCCTAGCCTCCCTCTTCTTCTACCTTTCCTTTCCCTCTTAGAATCCTTGTGAGATTCTCAACCTTTTTCGCTCCCCCCGCCCCCACTTCGCTCCATTCACTCCACTTATTAACTCGCAGGAATTCCGCCACTCCGGCCCGTGTTCCTTGGCGGCCCACTCCCTTTTTCCCTACTTCCACACACTTGATTCCACAGTTTCTCTCATCCTCTCTCTCTCTCAGCGAATAACTCTGCCCATCAATAAATTCCGTCGTTTGAACTAAAACCGCATCACCCTGAATCCTTCTTACGTATTACCACTTAACCGTATCGTGGACTGAGGTAACGAACGGTTTCATTCGATAAATTAAACAGGCTGGGTTAGTTATGCTCAACTAAATACTCCTACGCCGTTGAATTTAGCAATCAGGTATCACCGAAGAAAACCACTAGCACCTGTGGCGAGTGATCTCAAGATTAAGTGCAATCGCAGTAATCCGTTAGATGTGAAACTGCTTGAGCCACTATTTGGTGGTATTAACTCCGAAGAAATACTAACAGACGATGAAACCTTGGCAAAACTAGATGGCTATTTCGCCAAACAGGTGTATTCTGCACAGTATCAGCTCGACCAATGTGAAAGTAGCTACACTCATGCCGTTCTCAAATCCAACTGCATATAACATATGTACTTCGCGCGTGTACTAAGAGTTTCATACCATCACCAGGGGTTGAGTTAGACGCAACATGTGAATTTATTATGAAAAATTAAATAGTATAACAGTGTTTCAAAGGTGTTCTTTTACTAGGTTACTTCGAATGAACAATGGAAACGATGGAAACTGGATTTTTAATTTGATTAATTCAACATTCTTTTTATTCAATATTTCATTTCATTGACCCTTTTCTTAATTCGAAGATAAACTCGTTGCAGCTCCTCATTCCCCACCTTCAAAATTGATTCTCTAACGCTCTGGTAGCTCTTCTGCCTGACTCACATCTTAATTGCATCAAGTTATACCCTTCTCCTTAAGGAATAAGAAACTAAATATTAACGCAAGAAATAATGGACATCGGATTACGCCGATTGCAGTAGTTAGCCGAATAACACGCTGAGCTTACAAAAATAGTACTTAGTCGTGACTTTAAATCCCACTACTGGAATGTATGCTGTGATTCTAAGAACATTTGCTCTTGTAAAAGATTCGGATAGTAATTACACAACTGACCACCTAGAACCTACGTTTACTAATATTTAGACTTTTAAAATTGTTCTTTTTTATACCCAGTAGCAGCCCAGGAGTGAAATAATTATTAAAATACTTGAAGCAATTCAATCACCATTTTAACACCAAAAATGACCAAAGACAGCAAGGGAGACCTTCTTTTGACTCTCATCATTCCATTTCATTCAAATTGCACAAGTTCAAAACTTAGCGAATTCTCTCGACTGTGATTCCCCAACTAATTCCATCAGACCTAGTGCAACACCTACTGTCGCCTCATTCTTTATCTTCAAGAATGGAAAAAAAATGAAAAAAATACACTCAATCCCGTCAAAAAAGTGGATTGCCACGTCAAATGTTCCCGCACATCCCTCGCGGCGAGTCAGGACCAGCCCCGTCAATACCTGCAGGCGTGTCCTGTCTAAAACCTCTCTGGTTCGTCCTATCCGACCTCGCCGCACACCTTCCCAGTGCCCTGTGGGACACTTCCTCCCCGGCAATCGCAGACCACGACCATAACGACGAATACCGTCTCGCAAACAAAGAATTCTCGTTTCTCCCCACACTCCCTCCATGTCTATTGTAACTAACGCAAATGCCTTCCACTCTCACCCGGTGTCATCTCTCTCCCGTAAGACGTCCCTCTTCTTAACTCGACTACTCTCCTAGTTAAGACTCCACCGTTTCCTTCTTCCCTCTCTCTGAAGGAACTCCCGTCAATCCAAACCCCAGCTTCCCCCTTCCGCCTTTACCCTTACTTCCCGCCATCAAGACTTTTCATTTTCCTCTCCGCTGAGGGAAAAAATATACATCGTGGCAAAAGAGAGAGAGAGGTAGCGATAGAGGGCGGAGTGTGGGAGGGTGGACATTCCACAGCGTCGTGTCGTCTCCTCCGCGATCCACCTCTACCTCCGCTCACCTTCTTCTTCTCCCATCCGACCAAGTTTTGACGCTCCCATCAACCCGCAAAAGACTTCAAAGTATGCTGCAGCTCGACGCAAGGAGAACCTCCTCCCGTTTTTTCCCCATTTTTCTTCCTCTTCTTCCCACGCAACCCCTCCAACCCCCTCCCCACCCCCTCTTACGGCTTCGTCCTTTCTCATTACTCCCCCGCCATCCCTTCTGGGATGCACCCCTAGGGGGTTGCCGTTTCTTCCCCCACCCCTTCCCACTCGCCGCCCCGCCACGTCAAACGGATTCGCCCCGGGAGGGGACTATTGGGAGATACTCGTCGTCGCCGTCTGCCTTTCTCTTTGCCTGTCTCTCTCTCTCTCGCACCGAGCCGCGCTTTATCCCCCTCCCTTCCTCTTATTCTCAACCCTATCACCCTCCTCCTCCCACCTATTCTCCATAATTCAGTGGGGAGAGTAGCTGTACACTTTGGTTTTTTAAAGTAGGTATTTCAAGTGCCTATGCTATATCGTACAGTCCAATCAAAGACCTTAATTCTAAAGCTGTCCCACGATCAAAATTTTGGGCAAAATATTTGACCAAACGGGTTTGAGCAACGTGTGACTGGCAGAGTATGAAAAAACTATCATTTTATTCCAAGAATTTTATTGGTTGATTGATCCAGACTTTTAATCATATTACATTTTTTTCAATTTTTACCTATCACACGGCACTCAAAACCGTTTGGTCAAATTATAAGACGAAAATCTTTACTGTTTGATATCTGCTTGAGACAAAAAAAAATTCATTCCCAAGGCGGGATCCAAATCCGTGACCTATGAGGCATCATTCCGGCACGCTGCTGACCTGGCGATTGCGAAGGAACATGTACGATGAATAAACAACTTTGTTCAAGCTACTAATTCTATGCTGCCACGGCAAAACTCGTTTGTTAATATAGTGACAGCATAACTGATTGTTGGTAGAACAAACATTATTTGCTAAAGAATTCAAAAAAGATATGGTACTTTTTTCACAGATTTTTATTTAAAGTCGACCGGTTTCGTCGCATAGGCGACATCATCAGGTACATGAATATGGCAAGTGGCAGAATATATACAATTTTTAAGAAGGGAGGGGGGAGAGGAGGGAGTGGGGGGGGGGTGGAAGAGGCAGTGGTAAGGGGTGGGGGTTGTTGTGTGAGGGAACGTGGATGACTCGATGGGAGGGAGGGGGGGTGGAAGTTGTGGTGGATGTAGGCTAAGTGGACGCTTGGTCAGGTACGCTGTACACAACGGGGGTTGGGGCGTCAGGTATTGAGAGTCAGGGGAATATCCAAGAGGGGGATATGGCTCACAAAAATGTTCTCGTTAGCAATTTGTCCTGCCTTTAATTGCTTCCTAATCTCCAGCTCCTCCAAACAGTCCATTCTTCTTCCCTTTTTCTCAAGGTGAAGAATCTCCGGGACAAAGTCGCTCTTGTGGCCACTTGTGTGACTTCCCCCCCCCTCCCCCCCCCCTCTTGGATATTCCCCTGACTCTCAATACCTGACGCCCCAACCCCCGCTGTGAACAGCGTACCTGACCAAGCGTCCACTTAGCCTACATCCACCACCACCCCCCTCCCATCGAGTCATCCACGTTCCCTCACACACCAACCCCCACCCCTTACCACTGCCTCTTCCAAACCCCTCCCCCCCACCCTATCCCTCCTCTCCCCCCACCCTCTTAAAAATTGTATATATTCTGCCACTTGCCATATTCATGTACCTGATGATGTCGCCTATGCGACGAAACCGGTCGACTTTAAATAAAAATCTGTGAAAAAAGTACCATATCTTTTTTGAATTCTTTAGAATGGATTTTCACAAAGTGAAGCCTGAAACCATTGAGTTTATTATTTGCTAAGCTATATCCGCAGCATATGGAAAATCCACAGCCTGAAAACAATGCTTCATTTTATCGACCAGGTAACGGGAATTGCGTTTCCAATGGAGCGATTTGTAAGGGTTGCAAAATCATTCAGTTGTTCCAACAGCAAATTTATTCGTAACAGCGCTAGCTACCGGCTGTCCAGCAAATCATTGGGTCGAATAACACAATGGCAGAATTTTTAAACTGTTACTATGGCTCTAGTTTCTAAATTCTGCACAAGAAAGAATACAATTCATCAGGTTTGGTAACCAGTCCGATATCCAGGCAATCCTAAGGTAGTGGGTTTGGATCCCACCGCGGGCATGGATATTGTGTCTGTTAGGATTAGGGTTTGAGGTTATACACTGCAATTTGGCCTTGGCTGTTGGGGAACCTAAATACCCAAGTTTGTGACTCATTAGATCAGGAGACAGATAGTAGACGTTATCCGAGGTAGCAAAATAAGTCGATAGATTGGTAAAATTAGGCTCCTTTCGTAGGGAACGAGGAAATATTGGCGAGAAACACGGATTGACATCAGCATGTTAATCGGCAACAAATCCACAGTTCTGCATCCCAGCTTATAAGCGGAGTTGGGTCCCGCCAGTGCTTTCCACACGCAATCTGAGAAGCCATATATTTTTCATGCCTTTTCCATATGTTACTAAATGCTCTTCATTTCTCTAATTTAGCTGATTGGTTGAACTTCTTGACCCAATGTCAACAAGAAGGTGGTTGTCGGGTAGATGCCACAGGCTGACGAAGGGCCACTTATTTTAGGCACATCTGCTGGTTGATAAGGTCTTATATTTTTAATTAGAAAATTTTCGCGAAATTTTAATTTATTTGCTTGCATTTCTTATAAGTTATTTATTTTTATTTCAGATGAAACCTATCACAGATTATTAACTCTATGTGGCTGAAGGTGAGATATAACAATAGCATGTGGAACACCTAAAACCCAAGCATATATCACCATTACAACAACAAGTACTAGTAAATTGACTAGAAAATTCTAAACACCTGTGATGTACTTCATCGACCTATCGTCTGAGCAGTGGATAATTCAAGCACTGTTTCGCCCACTCCACCAACAACATACATTCGCATGCTGTTTCTCTCTAATCTCATCTCCATTCTCCTATCGTCCCTATCGCCTCAGTTCCACTCATCCTTGATCCATACATTATTACACCATCCACAAATTCTTTCCATTCGCTCAGTCGTTGCATTGTCCCCTCGCACCCAATGCATTAATCCTTACAACCTCCATCACGGCGCATCCTCTCGGATAATTCCTCATTCAACGAGTGTGATAATTGTATCTATTGCGCTGATTCTATCAATGCTACCAAATATATGCAATGCGACCAAAAACGCTCATAAAGGTTATGAGACAGCATCAATCTTTCCAGAGTCCGGACACACCATGAGTTAATTAAAAAAATGTGTTTTTGGGGAAATTGTCCATAAAATAATAATCATTGATAACGTGATGTACATTTCTGTTCTTAGATACCCGCATGTCCATCGAACAATAACCCTTGATAACGTGATGCACATTTCTGTTCTTAGAAACCCGCATGTCCATCGAACAATAACCCTTGATAACGTGATGCACATTTCTGTTCTTAGATACCCACATGTGTCTCCAAAACATATGTAGGATATGTGGTTATTATAATGTCTCAGAGGATTTGATAAGCTAATTTTACCTCACTAATCAACAGATCTCTCAAAACGGAGAAGTAAAACCCTAAAACGCCTGTAATAACTAGTTTAAGTCCAAATAGTATTCAAAGAGTGCAAATATTAATTTTCGAAATATTTTCTCTGCGTCATATGTCTGTTAATCAAAATGCTAGAGCATTCGATCGAAACTTTTTACTTTCTCTCATACCCTCGTTGAAGAAACAGCAAATTCCGATACTGATAGAAAACGTAGAGTTTAAAATTAATACTAATACGTGACAAAGCTGGCTGAATATAATGCTAAAGATGTCCTTATATTTTCATCAACGTCGAATGGTTTTTTTTCCAAAACCTTCATAATTTCTTCTTAAATCCTCAATCACAGGGGATTAAAAGCGATGCATTCAAACCTATGGATGTCCTTCGCGCAGACCTTACTCGTGCATTTTACGGGCTCATTCCCCACCCCTACATCCACATTTGCCCCTTTCCTCCTCAACCCTCTCCTTCTCAACTCTCCACCTCTTTCCCCCCCCCGCCCCCCGTCCCCCTCGTGCCTCTTCCCCAACCCATCCCCCCCCGCAGCCCATATAACCGCCCGAGGGCTCGTAGCAGGAGGAGAAGGGCTCTCACGACTGCGATGCCCTGAGCAGTCTTCATTCATCCTTTCTTGCGTTTTCAAAGAAACGGGAGTAATGAAAACAGAATAGAAAATACTCTCCCGCCATCTTGTAAAAATAATTAAATGTTTTGGAGTACGACTTTTAAATTTCGAGATTGGAGTGGAGGAATTTGGCCGGAAACATGAGAGCGTGATATGAGCGGAGAACAAGACAGGGGGGGGTATTACTTGGACGGGTTGCAGAGTATGGGGTGTTACGATGTGTGCGAAGCCGTAATCAAAAATAAAATCCGTCAGAAAGTACTTGCGAAGGCATTAAGGGCCGCCGGGCACGTAAAATGTGAAAGAAGACAAACGGGAAAGTGACGACATAAGCAGGCGTGGGGAAAATAAAGCCTGAGTAAGCAAGTCACGAGTGCGGTAAACAAAGAATGAAATTATTAGAATTAGAGCCCGTTGCACCATTGAATGATGCATTTATTTCCACTCAAAGAAATGATTTTGGAATTCATAACTTTGGGAGGTTACGTTCTCTTGGATGGTTAAATGAACAATCATGTAAAATTTTATCATCCCATTTCATCCACGCCCATAATATTCCAGATAATTAAGAGGTGTTGTTCAAGTTGGACCTGAAGATGGCGATTTTTTTTCATTTATAGATGTAATGTCAGCCAAAACATTAAACTCTTTCCAGAAAGGTATCTCAGTAAATGTGAAATGGGTTACGCGATTTTCCATGTTTGACCTCTAGCCCACCGTTTCACTAAACTAGATCTATTATAGAAACCAGACCTCCTCAGTTGCAATGTTCAAGTATTTCACGGTTATGAGGGGGAACTAACAGATCCGTGCGTCTTATCACAAGAGATTATTTGGTCCGAGAGAGAGAGAGAGCAGGGAAAAATAGCTTACCCTAACAAAAGAAAATGACACTTTTCAATTGATTTTGATACCGCAGAAGCTAATCACTTCGGTGACAAACTGAACACTCTATGTCACCTATGCAAATCACTATTCATGGAATAAATGTAACGCGAAAATATATCTACTTCTAGTGTCGCTGAGTTTTAAACTTAAACTGCATGCTAGCATTTAGACTGTATGCTATAAACTATAAACTAAATATAAAACAACGAACTGCACACATGTTTGGGCAGAATACACTGTATTAGATCTCCACTCTCATCATTGATATTTTATAAAACTAAAAGACTATCATGTAAATTAATTTACCATTAGGGTAAGAATTTTACTTACGCTCAATCGCTCTAGAGTTCGATCAAAAAAAAAGCTACGAGCCGCAAGCAAGCCCAAGTTAATTCGAAAACCATACCGCCAAAGTCATCTTCCATTTAAACCAGGATAAGTTTCCGCTCCATCAGAAAGAAACAAAATGTGAGAGAGAGGGGGAGGCGGGGTAATTCATAGCAAATCGCATGCCTACTTGGAGATACCACGGTGAGCTCTTGTAGAAATTGCTTCATTCTTAGCCATAAGTTTCCGCCATTAAACTCCGTTTAACGGAGCATTATTGCGCCCGCATGCGCTTTCCAGCATTCATTATACAAGATGCACCCGTCCGTTGCTAAGCAAGCGAAGACCAATTTGCCAAGTTCAACCTCAACGACTCGGGAAGTTTGGGAGCGCTAAGCTGAATACAAGAAGGGGGCGAAGCGACTCCCCCAATCCCCGTCGCAATGCGAACCTGTTTCAAACTGAGACTGGGAATTTTGTTTTCGTGCCATTTTCAAAGCCCTAATATTTCGCATTGAATTACGATGGAACTCATTTAAGGAGGGAGAGAGGAGGGAGGGCGTCGCGTCAGCTGCGCTATTATCCCGTGTAGGACGAGGTGAGAATGGGGACGGCTGCGAAGGAGGGCGAGGGTGATGAAGTGAATGCGAAACAGGGAGGGGGTAAGGGGACGGAAGGGCGAGGCAACAGGGAATGCGAAGACTAGGCGAAAGGAGGAGGAGAAGACGAATGATGATGAAAGAAACGAGCAGAAAGCAAATAAAAATTGAAGACCCCATAAGATGCAGGAGGCTCACAATACCGGAAGCTCTGATGAACCACTGCATTCTTGTCTTTTCCTTAAGTTTGAAATTTTTTCCCACAAGGGTTTTTTAAACTAGCAAGACTGTCAAGAACTGATATTGTGATATATTTAGTGAGAATTAATGCACATATTTTATGTGCACATGAAGAACGCTACGTTGATATTAAAAACGCCATAAATAAACAGTATAATACAATAGTATCATTCGTATTCTTGTTTGGGCGTAATTGGGAGTGATAACTACCTGAATCAATTGTATTTCAGTCAAAAATTCTGTTAATTACAACTAAAAGGTGAAAATATCACCCTCTACGAAAGTTAAAGTGGAACTGTTACAACCTGCAACGCATTGAGAAGCAATGACGCATAATTTAGAAAACTGACCATGGCCGTGATCTTTAGATTCCAGAGGAGTGTGGTTCATGATGGTGGAGGGTTCCATTCGTAAATTTTATGTAAAGTGACTCACCAAATAAATTAAATAAAATATCAAAAACTCAACAAAAAGCTAATCGATGAGCACTAATGACTCACCCATTCTGACACTGAGGTGTGTGCAAACCCATTTCGTAAACAGTAAACCATTCTATCTACAGGTCTGAAGCGGCATCCACTTCCTTCAGACGTGTAGATCCGGAAACCCTGCACCTTCACCTTACATTTCAATGATCCAAGCGCGGTCACGTAACGACTTCGAAAAACTTTAACAATATTGCTGTCTCACGATGGAGCATAAGAACTAGTTATTTAGCATATTCAAAGTTAATTAATGGTTTTATAATCATTTTATCAAAAATTACTAGTTAATTAATCAGAAAGCCTTATGAAGGCGTTTCAGACTTGGTGGAAATGATCAATCTTCATTTTGTTGTTAGTAGTAAATTTCTTCACTCTATTTTAATACGCAACAACCATGGTTTCGACACATTGTGTCATTTTTAAGTTTCAGGATACCTTGAAAATGACACTATGAGCCGAAACCATGGTAGGTGCGAATTAAAATAGAGTGCGGAAATTCACTACTAAGTTTCCTCTAACCATCATGGAAATCAGAAATTCTGCTTAAAGATTCTTGTACATACATACGCATGTTTTATCTCAAGTCAAAGTTTTTGATTATTGATATAAGATTGCTCAGCGCCAAAAACATGCATCGCATTAACACCAAAAGTTAACTGAGATTGATTTAAGAGCAGTTTGAAATTAAGTATTCCTCTCTATCTTCATGAGAAACATCCATGGTACAGTGGTATTCTCATCATTGCCTAAAACTCCCAACTTGCCTAAAAATCCCAAATTTTCTGAAATAATTCTGTTATGAAAAAATCATTATTAACTTAAAGCATTTGAGGGGAGAAGTTCATGTATATTCAACTGGCCCTCATATCGAGATGAACTCCCTATAAAACCACATAATACCTCGTAGAAGACAAATATAAACGAAGGGATGATGGCAACATGTTCCTTCCAAGGAGTCTGTTAATCTTAAGGACCTGAAGATCAATGCAAATTCCTGGATTTGAAGCCTTAACGCTATGCCTATTGAATCGTAAAGACGGGTGAGAGGAATTCCAAGGAATCAATTCAGTGAAAAGTATTTGGAAACGCTTGCGACTGGAAATCTAAGACGCAAAAGACTCCTTAGGAAGAGATGGGATACAGAGAGCTGTAAATGTTAAATTAGATTATAAATGAAACATGCAGAAAGCATGGAAAACGAAAAACAAAGTGAAAGTAATTCAGAGTGAGAGAAAATATCTATGACTTGGATGAAATTACATAATTGGGAAGGATATGGTTGGAGCCATACTTTCACCGGCACAGAATCAGTAATTCTAGTTCCAAGTATATATATATATATATATATATATATATATATATATATATATATATATATATATATATATATATAAAACTTCTAGGGGAATCACTCGGGTGATAAATATACAATATGCCAAGAGGGTGGCCGATAAAAATATACAAACGGAAAAAAGAACACTCACAAATTAAAACTTCCGATATTTCGAAGGACAGTAGCGTCCATCTTTCTCTAGGGAGAGAGTAAGAAATTCTTATTCTCTCCCTAGAGAAAGATGGACGCTACTGTCCTTCGAAATATCGGAAGTTTTAATTTGTGAGTGTTCTTTTTTCCGTTTGTATATTTTTATCGGCCACCCTCTTGGCATATTGTATATATATATATATATATATATATATATATATATATATATATATATATATATATATATATATATATAAACACAAATATAAATATACTTTTAAAACACAGGCACACGAAAATTAAAAGGACACTCAGAGAATAATTTGCGGACGTTTCGACGGGCAAGCCGCCATCGTCAACGACAAGAGACTAACTACTTAGTTAACTTAGCTAACTACTTAGAGGAGTTAGTCTCTTGTCGTTGACGATGGCGGCTTGCCCGTCGAAACGTCCGCAAATTATTCTGTGAGTGTCCTTTTAATTTTCGTGTGCCTGTGTTTTAAAAGTATATTTATATTTGTGTTTATATTCGCCGAGTGCGTTTTCTCAGAATATATATATATATATATATATAAACTATGCCACAGGTGGGGCGGAATTAAATATAAACACATAAAAAAAGAACACTCACACTATACGTTGATATTTCGGTTGCTCTAGAACCTTTCTCAAAGATAGAAGGATACAAAATCTGTATTTTGTTGTCAAAATTTGTATCCTTCTATCTTTGAGAAAAGTTCTAGAGCAACCGAAATATCAACGTATAGTGTGAGTGTTCTTTTTTTATGTGTTTATATTTAATTCCGCCCCACCTGTGGCATAGTTTATTTATATTATCGCGTGTGTGATTTCCACGAACTCGTATATATATATATATATATATATATATATATATATATATATATATATAAATAGACTATGCCACAGGTGGGGCGGAATTAAATATAAACACATAAAAAAAGAACACTCACAATATTAGTTGATATTTCGGTTGCTAGAACCTTTCTCAAAGGAAGACGGATACAGAATGATTCTGTATCCGTCTTCCTTTGAGAAAGGTTCTAGCAACCGAAATATCAACTAATATTGTGAGTGTTCTTTTTTTATGTGTTTATATTTAATTCCGCCCCACCTGTGGCATAGTCTATTTACATTATCGCGTGTGTGATTTTCCACGAACTCGTATATATATATATATATATATATATATATATATATATATATATATATATATATATATATATAATATTCACTACGTTCAAACCGAACCACCATAAAAAATCAGCGTATTGCCAAGTAAACAAAAGACCTGGGAATCTAAATTCAATATATTTTTGAATCGCATGGTATGATAACTTGTTTCCTTCCACAGAGCATTCATCTTATATCTTTAACAAACGAAGCATCTTATTTGTTACCTTTTTTGGTCAGCGAAATGTTTTGAACATTGTATAACTTAATCTATAAAACTTACGGAAGCAGTAAGAATCTGATGGCATCTGCGCTTAGGCATGAAGAGTTAATGACCGGCACTGCGAGTGAATTTCAATTTATTATTAATTCTTGGGCAACAAAACAAAAGGAACTAAAACAAATAGAATCATCAGAAATGAAATTTCTTCGAGCAGTTGAAGGGTGTACATTGTGTACAAGGATATATAAAGTAAGAAATACATCTATAAGAAGTGAACTATGAAGAAATGCCCAGCCGATATCAGAAAATTAGTAGAGTACAAAAACAGGTGGAAAGAGCATGTACTACAAATACCCAAGGAAAGATATCCTAAGCGGTCTTTGGAATATAATCCACTAGGTAAAAGAAGCGTCGGAAGAACAAGGATGAGATGGTAAAGTGAGGCTGGAACTGACTTAAAACCTAAGCCTGGAAGAAAGAAGAAGATCAATCCACAGAATGAAGCAAATAAAATGCTAAATGACATTGATTTATTGAGACAAATAGCACGCCATATTTCTATTGCTAGTGCAACCCATAGACACATAGGATACGATGGAATGGGTAATCAGAAAGAGCAAAAATTGCTGAAGAATAGGAATCGAAAGAGACTTACACATGCTCTACTACCCTCAACGTAATCTGTAATTGGATCAAAAGAGTCTACTTCTTCGTGGCAGAGAATACCAACAGACATAAGGTACCTAATGAGACCAAGCAACAGAATCCAAAGGCAGGGAAATGTTTTAGATTATTCTCTATATCTATATCTTCTCAACGATTATTATTTTACGATTGTTGCAATTTCTTTTGAGATAATATAATAGCATCGGAAGCTACCTTTTGAGTATTGCAAGAGATAAAATCGTAAAGAAATCAAGTGAAACTGTCTTGATCGCATTGCATGATAGATTTACGCTCTTGAGCCATGGGATTGAGAGGGACTCTTAGGCAAGAGTGCTAAAAGGGGTTTACGTAAGCGAAAGCAGGATGAATGCAAATCGAGACGAGAGTGGGGGGGAAAAGCGAAGAGTGGGCTTGAACGCATAACTATATCCGTATCCGCTGCTTCCGTAAGAAAACGGATTACGTTTAATGTATGTAGGCAACGACCAGAGAGTCAGTGAACTCCAAGGAGGGGATATACGTACATCTCTCTTACTTAACGACGATCGATTTCTCATTGCAGTGATTCCGATTCCCATGCCTCTCCTTGTGATCCACTATGCCAACGCCTTGTAATACGCATTTCCCTGAGAGTGGCATGTCTTTAAGAGGAGAGGAAACCTTTTTTTTTTTTCAAAAAAAAATAAAGAAACGGAAATATAGCGATGGGAAGGATATCGCAGCCGAAGTGGATAATGGAAGACAACGATTCGAATTTTGAATTCACTGATGGAGCGGGGGGAAGGGGGAAATGGGAGGAATTCGGGGGAAGGGGGCAGGAAGGGATGGATGATGCTTGGGGAATAGGGAGGAAGTGGGGGGATGTTGAGAGGGGGAACAAACAACCCCCTTTGACGGGTGTCGGACTAAATGAAACCGAGTCAAAACTCACCTCCGCTCTGGAATGAAATGAAACAGCTTTTGGGAAGTACCTCGCCCCTCTCCCCCCACTATTTTGGAGGAGAATATGAGATAAAGGGCGATTTATTAAACCTCAATGGAATGTGACTTGAGAGTCCTGTAAAGGTTTTCATTCGGTATACACTTTCCGGAAATATACCAAGGCTCAAGTCGGCAAAGTATTTCATTATTGGACTATCGGCCTCTTTGTAGTGCTGGCGAGCCGATCATTTATCCCAGACGGACGGTAATGAACCAAACTTGGTGAGGAGTTTATGCCTCAGTGTATCAATAGTAAAGCAAAATGTCTTTGAGAAGAAAGGAGTGTTCATCTCATACGTTCCTGATAACCCTCTGATTCGGGTAGTCCCTCTTAAGATGAGACTGCGCCAACCTTTTCCACTCCACGGATTTACTTTTCTAGTTGAAAATTAATTCAATTTATGAAAACCCTAAACTAGTAAGCAGAATTCAAATGACGAAATCCGCAATTTTTCTCGCATTAGCAATTGTATTGTGATGAATTTTAACCCAGTAAAAATTAATCATATGCATTTCATTATCAACGCGTTTGAATGAATGATGAACTTTCCTGCATCTCCAAACAACATAATGCATCTTTATAATGGAGTTCGTATGTTTCAGATGTCATTATGGCGCCAAAGCATCATAAAAGAACTTTGGGTGATGAGAACGCACATAAGAGGCAATTTATTGCGGAGAACACATTATGGAATGCGTAAAATTCTCCATAAAACGCAGAGTATAAGCATCACTTTCAAGTATTTCAAGTTTATCCAATCTATTGGCAAGAACTTCACGGAGATGCCATTCCATCGCCCCGAGTTCCATTCAAGAGAATATGGGATTAGCTTTCAGAGGGAAACAATTCAGGGGACCACTAATTTACTTGAAAATAATTTCTGCATCTCACGAGATATTCTAAGCACAATTATTTCTCACAATGAACCTTTTAATTCTCGGACATGATTATTTTCTATGGCCAAGCTAAAAGCATTTTCATGGAGCCGAGTATTTAAGCATGGAGCCGCATCTTTTATGGGTCAGCTTTGTAAGAAAACACATAAATACGTCAGCATTATGACTACCCGTGTCAAGTTTTGATGTAACAGGGTGGTATAGAAATCAAAAGTGATTGATCCAGATATATAGAAATAAAAACTACCACTGGCAGGCAATAGGCTATTTTTTATACCCGACATCACACTACCTGAAATTAGTTTGCTCCTCGTAATTTTAACCAACTCAAGAATCGACTGTACATCTATACTCTTCTAGACACTCCAAATGAAGTCCATGAATCGGCATAGTTTTTTAAATCATTGTAATAAATAGCAAAAACTTAATCGAAATATATAAATATACGCTAAAGTGGCGTAGAATAATTTTCAGGGACTTCCAGCATTGCTGTAAAGTTATTTCTTCCGAGTAACATAGTAAGGTATATAACATCTTCATGGTTGACCACGATTGTAAATATTTAATCTAGGACGAAAATACTTAGCGAACGGTAGCAGATGCTGGATGCAATGACCGGGCTGGATCCTCCACCAAAAAGACATCGGGACTCGACATTTAGGCAATTACTAAAGTCAAATGAAGTGTGTCCTCGATATACATTGTATGGTTATATTTTACTTATGTTTATTCAGGAATGAAAAAATAACTGTTTGAGTAAGTAATGAAGTGTCAAGATCATTTGCAATAGCCATGGATCCTAGTGATGATTTGACTCAACTCTCATTCAATTATTCTTTCCGCAATCCCCATGGGGCCATCTGTTTTACTTTCTTTCGCGTCCGCAATCATTTTCCTTTGTTTTTCATTCCAACTTACGTTTATTTCAACCACTACCTTCGAAAAATCACCTCATAAAGAATTCGCCAGACATGTTTATCCCTTATCCCATCGCCTTCTTCCGACTTCATTTAGTCTCTTATGAATTAGTTATACTCGGAAAAATTACTACAATTTTTAATGCCAGCATCACACTAAAAATTATGCATCCGAACTTATGCACCTTATCCTATGATTCCATTTTTTCTCAACGAAGACTAAAAATAATTAGTCAAAATATAATTCTGTTTTTCTGGCTTTTCATCCCTCTTCAAGGCTAACCCGACTTCAATAACAGACACCAGGATCTTATGAAGGTATTGTGTACTGCTCTGACTCCTCTGCCATCGTAAGACACTCGGGAATTATTCTCTTTAGCAAATGGTGCTGCTATGATAACCATTTTATAAGGCTATCCCTAATTCCTTTCTATTATTTACAAACTTAGAGTGGTCCAAATATTCAAGTATAATATGGTTCATATCGCTTCTTTTTCTATTTGCGCAGTCCTGCTTCCAAATGGTTGCCGTCAAAATGTTTCTAAGATATTTTATTGTGCTTCGTGTGCGTACATTTCTCACTGTTCTCATTAACGTTTCTCTTAAATCCTTTTACTTAAGTTACAATGTTCGTCGTCTAACCTGCATTTCTTCTTACGCTGGGTGTTCCTTAGGAGGAATGCTTTTTGCTGCTTCTGATTTTTCATAATGGTTACCAAGCGATTTTTTTTAAGAAGCTAACACTAGAATGTTCGAGTCCAAGCTGCCGGGGCCATCGGTGAT
The DNA here is from genome assembly GCA_963573305.1 of Pyrrhosoma nymphula. Classification (NCBI taxonomy): domain Eukaryota; kingdom Metazoa; phylum Arthropoda; class Insecta; order Odonata; family Coenagrionidae; genus Pyrrhosoma; species Pyrrhosoma nymphula. Next base: position 138,011,842 of record OY754327.1, read on the forward strand.
CATATTAGCTGAATCAATATTTTGTCTCTGGTCGGCAATGATCACAAAAGCTAAGACCCGCATTCTTCAGCCTCATTAGTTTCCAGAATAATCATAAGCAGTTTACACGAAAATGGGAACTTTTTCTTTTCAATGCGAACCATATCAAATGTCAACTTTAGGAACATATAAGCGAGAATCAAATCAAATTTTGTATCTACACCTTTACAAAATCCATTATCCGGTTTAAAATCAATGAAAAACATATATAATGTAAATATAATAAAAATCATTGAACGATCATATCTTTTACTTTTTAAGCAATCTGGTTCAATATAACCATAAATTAAATTTAAAGAGCAAATTATTAGGTTTGTCATACACCTTTCCAATTATGGTAAAGAGAGTAATCCTTTCTTTTATTGCTGGTATCGTATCATTCCCTAACACACGCCCTTGCGACAGATCGTCTTCTCTGGACGTCTAATTTCAAACGCGATTGAGCGCAGCGAGAGGAATATCAAGTGCCACACTTGTAGTAATTCCAACAAAAATTTAGCTGTACTATTGTTTTAAAACACGCTACGTAATTCAAAATATTTCCATAGAAAGTTTAATGTTTCCATTATTTAATTTCCATTAATCAACCTAATTATATCACTACCAGCAAAAACCCTTAGACGCCCACATTTGATCATCTTGAATATCGTTCACTCAAAGTCAGTTTTCATTAAAGGAGAATCAGAAGCTATCGAGGATCCCTTTTGAGGCAAAAACAATAGACTAACATCTTATGAGTAGTCAAATAGAAACGGAATCGCAATATTTAATGGTAACTTTGAAAACAAAGCTAATCACTCCTTGACATCTATTTTGAAACATTGGTGCGCTAATTTCGCATTCATCCCCTGGATAGCGAGAACTCACAGTATCATCAGCGAAAAGAGAAGAGTTAACGCTGCTCAATATCCCAGAATCCTTTCACGCGTTCGCGAAGAGTTTTAGGCAAGATAATAAACGCCGACACCCCAATGAACGCTAGTCGTTATGGGAGGCGACTAAGCTCGGCGTGGAGGCAACATTCATCAGAGAAGCTTCTCCGGATACCTTTTTCTATCTGCAGTACCCGTATAAATCTTTCAGAACAGCACAACAAGCATTACCCCGTCAGATTATTGCCATCTCGACATTTCAGAGGGTCGAGGAGTCGGAGAAACGATGGGATACGGACAAGCAGGAGCACGCTCCCCTAATTGACTAATTAGTGGCCACTTTGAGACGAAACCCTGCTGTCTGAGGGTATTTGAGGCCAATATTTCACAAACATGCTCGCTCATGATTTTTCAGCATAAAATACGTTTCCGTAAGAGTAATTGTGTCAGTTTATTCATCATATACGCTAACTGTCCTTCTTCTGTCCTCTCCTATCCATCATGGCATGCAGCTACCGAGGGGTGTTTTTCTAAAGGAATAAAGGACAAGAGCAGCCGAGGAAAGGCGATGAAGAATTAGTCAACCGAACTCATTATCCAGCCCAATCCTTCCATTAACACTCTCTGTTCCGCAAGCAATCCATTCACAAGCTTTCATCATCTTCTAGTAATTTCAGTTTCCTTTCGAAAATTTATCTTAAGAATAATTAGCCCAGCCCATTTCTGAAGAATCCAATAAATTTTTCCTGATAATACATCAAATATCTAGCTTACAATAAAGTTTCAAGATTCAACTAGGCCTATTTTTTCATCGTATAACTAAACACTTCCCTTGTGGCAACACTTTTGAAGCCCACCAAGAATTTTTAACTCAACAATAGCGTGAAGCACATTCGAATAACAGGCAAATGCAGATATCCCAGCAAGGGTATTCAAAAACATTATTCAGATATATCCATTACGGAGAAAAATATTAGGCCATATCTAAAAAAAACGTTTATAAGTATTACCGGCATAAACCCATTGCAATTTTTTTCAATTCAAATGCTTGAAAAGGAAAATAAATTAGCATTATCGTTGATAATTGTGTCGATAAATGCGAATAAATATCTCTAAATGTGACGAATTCGTTTCAGATTTGGTTAATCTTTAGGTTCAGAAGATTTTCAAAGCAAAATTTGGATCTGCAAGTGGTTTTTGAGTCATTTATAAACAAAGGTTTTTCATTTGAGGTGATTTCTTATAACTTCTTAGGCCTTAAACGTCAATGCGTTTTTTAAATACCCTTAATTTAGCAATTTGTTCGTATCAGAGAGCATATTTATAGTACACTTGTTTTCTTGAACATACTTTGAATGAAGGCTCCCAATTTGGCTGTCTATCCTCTTAAAATATCCTCTTATAATTGGAAGATCCTGCATCGACTCTCAATCAATGGAAATGATTTCGCGCCATTATTAAATAACAAAACACTGCATCATAGGCCAACCTGTTATGAATGACGACGTTTGTTTAAGTACTTCTTCGCTCTATGTCAACTTCTTATCACAAATATTCATCTATAACGCTTACAATGGCTAGAGGTATCTGGCTTTTTCCATACTTTTTGACCATGTTACCGAACGGTAAGCATAAAAAATATAACAATTATAATAGCAATCAGATAATAGGTTAGATAGAAATTCATACACTGATGGATAATAAATTAACTATGTCACGGAAAATTAAATGGGATAATGGGGCGGGAGAAATGAGATGGGCCAGATTTAGCCATCATACTTAGAAAACCGAGCGAGGGAAACAATGCTGGAAGATGGAAACCCACCCCCTTCAAATACTTCGGGTGCAACCATGAGGACATTGATTTACGCGAAAATATTTTCGCAGGCCACGTTAGCAAGTTACACAACAGAATGGGGAGGGGAGATAACGTACATGCATTATTTTTTGTCTTCATGTGGGGAAGTGTGGAAGTCATAGGTGGTAGTAGTGGATGGAATGGGGTGGAAGTAGAGGGAGGGGGTGGGGGCGATATTCAGAGGCGGGGGAGAGAGGCGCAGGGGAGGAGGGGGGGGGAGAAAAGAGTCATAGATTTGCGGCCGAGGAAGTCCCTCCGTCGGTGGCGCTGCCGTTTGGCGGCCGCATCTCCCAGCCACCACCACCCCACCGCCTCCTTCCGCCCCCGCGATTCCAAACCGCTCTTTCCCCCTCCCCTCACTAATGCCAAATGCCGCCCCTCCCTTCCCCCTCACTTCCCTCCCTCACTCGGAAAAACGAAACAAAGAATAAGGCTGGGAGGAGCCGAAGGGGGAGGAATAAAAAAAACACCTTTTGCCTTCGGGGGCCCATTAAAAACACGCCAGTATTTCATGCGTCCTTTCTTCGGGGAAAAGGGAAAGATACCGTATTTCTTGTTGAGAGACAAACTCGCCTTGTTTGTGCGTGTGAGGGCGTGTGTGTGTGAGCGTGGCCCACCCGCTGGTCTCACTTTACGAGCGCGAACTTATGCTCGTCGTTTTGCCTTTCTGGAATTTGCGCTGTTTTGTCCCGTTCTTCTGGACAAGTGAGCGGCGAGCGACGGGAGAGAGAGAAGCAATCCTATCATAACTTGAGAATAATTAAACCTCACATAAGGATGCGCTTGGCTCCAAGTTGGTTCCAGCAGGAAAGAGGATGTCAATCCTTTCGTGTTTAGGGACGTATCCTAAATGAAACTTTAAAAGTAAGACAAAAAAATGAAAACTCTAATCGTGGTTTTTAGTGATATTTACCAAGATGCCATCCGTGAGGTCATGCTCCACGATTTCCGACCAAAAACAAAGTTACAAATTGTGTTAGCTAATACCACCACGCGAGGAATCGCGGTTTGTATTCGTTTTTCATTTACTATTGAAGGAAGACTAAGAAATCTCGCAACGAACACTTAGAAATTACTTGTAAATCATGGTGTTTTCGTTGGGTAGCCAATTCCAATCATAGAGGCACAAATAGTCAATTGGAATTTAAAAATTTTTTTAAGCCGAAGTAAAATTTCTGATAACTTTAAATTAGGTAACAAAACTTTTTGAAAAAAACATCGTTTCTTATTACCAAATGAAATTTCCTCATTTTGACCAATGAAAAGAACACTTCGTAAAGTAAAACCATTACGCCAAACAATAATAATGATCAAATTTCCTTGAATCAGATGGTTGATTTCACTTTCATTGAAATGCGTAGTAGAGGCAAAAACATTGCATGGATCACATCATGCAGTTAAAATGGAATATTAAACTAGAAATGGATGAGTGAAATGAAGAAATGTTATGCTTTTGCGAGGTAAGATGAAAGGAAAGCGGATACATTTCAACGATGAATATAGAATAACTTATGGTAACCGAAGAAAGGTCAGCACATTGATCAGAAAGTTAAGAAATGAGTTAGAGGGGTAGAAGTGTAATAAGTTAAGAGAAGGTGAAAGAAAAGATACTGCTTAAGGACTGGGAAAATGATTTTTTCACGGCGAATTTCACCAATTCGTGTTCCTCTTGACAAAACCGCTGCTGAAGTTAAGGTAAATCCATCAAAATTTGTAAACCATGAAGTATAGGTAGGTATATGCCAAAATCTACCGATAGAGAGCTCAAGTATGCGATTAGCGAAAGAATATGATAGGATCCATGCAGTATACACAAGATCGTAATAGGGGACTAGAATGCGAATATGGAGGTGGGTGAAGGTATAGTCGGAAGTGAAGTAGGAGGAGTTATTTGTAGGGGTAAGAAATGACCAAGGCGGTCCTGTCCGGAGGAGGAATAGAGAAAAAGCATAATAGGATTATAGGTGACTATAATGCCTTCAGTTGTGTTAAGAACCTTGCAGAAGTAGTTCTTAGGGTTTTGAAAGAAAATTAGGCAATCTGGCAAACAGTACTTAGTAAAAGGCCAGCTTTGCTCGCAGAGGAGGGGGGAGGAACACGTGACGTCTATGGTGTTATAAACAGCTATAAGACAGTTATCAAAGCCATTACCAAGATACGTTTATTAGCTTCATATCGAGAAGTTAATTTGAGTATAACGGATAAAACACTGAATATTATGTCCATTGGAGATAAACTAAAAGTACGGGCATCGTCTAGATGCTTAACGTGAGTGAAACATGTCAATCAATGGTAGTGGATGTAAAACCGGAATTGGCAACGATAGGCAGTAAATGCGAGAGAGAGATTTCCACCGTCAATATTATCCTATATCATACTGGTTGCTTGGCAAATTGGAGAGGCTACCAATAGCAGAACTGGGGACACTCATTCGAGACATTATCGGTTGAAGTATAGGACAGAAGAGGATTACTTGGGAATCGGATGAAGGGTTATGGAGAGAAACCCGGCGTCAGCATTAACGTTCTCGAGAATGAAAATGAACAGATACAACACTGACTACTTTATTTGATCTATATCTGTTAATTTTCATTCTCGAAAATGCTGTTCTACCAAAACTCGTCGGGTGCGGTTGAATTAACCTTTTCGTAGCGACAGGTGCCATTCAGTTTACTGTTCGACTTCCCAATTGACAAAGGAGTTTAGTACTTCGATGTGCTATCCTCATGTAGGAGTTTAGTTTAAAGGAGTTTAGTATTCGATGTGCTATCCTCATGACGCAAAAATAGGGATCGTGATTCCAATGAAAATTTTCCGCATTTTTCCACAATTCCGAAAATTTCCGGAATTCAAACCCTGACCCTCTGGATGGGAATCCAATACCCTTGCCACCGCTCTACTTCATCCCAGTTGAAATCATTTCCTCATAGTGTACATTGAAGAGTCATTGGAGGGGATAAACTCCCTTCTAGCGTCGCATCGACTCGGGTAGGGCACATCTTCGCGGGTGTCCTGCGCTCCTTCCGGACTCTTCTCAGGGAACTATAATCTTAATGCGAGACCGTACATTTGTACGCCTCCTCTTCCCTCGGGATTCGACTGAATGTAGGGGGCGAATAGGTTAGGAAAATGCAGTGGGAAACAAAGACGCAACAGCGCGGAGGGGTATGAGCATGGAAGAAGGGTGTGAGGAGATGAAGAACGAGGAAGACGCCGGAGGTGCGATGTTTTGCATTAACCAATGGTTTTTTCGTCGGCAAAATATGATCAAGAAGCTTTGAAACATTTTTCATTAGTGAAAATTTATCCAAGCTTATAGCTACGGAACTGCGTGCCAATGGGAATACGAATATAGTTATATTTACTTTGGCTAAGTTTGGCACCTATTTGTGGGGGCAGAGAATTTAAAAATAATCTGTCAGTCTATACATAAATTACGTTTCTCATGAGACCGCAAAAGAATAGTAGCAGAGGTTTGAACTTGAAGTTTACAATAGGCATGATTGTATAATTCGACTGCTATACACAATTAAGGGCATTACTTTTGCTTCCATCGGCAAGGGAGATCTTGTTGCGTGGAATCAATTGTATCGGTTTTTGTTACAATATGTAGGTGCCCAAACTTTCCGTTTCAGACTACCCTGACAAGCCGAAAGTCCTCTTTTTCCGTCTTGAGTGCAACAGGAATGTTCACCGACAAAATGGAATGATTTGACGCACACCCATGGCGTCACAGCTCATCGGTTCTGCTCACCCCCTCACGAGTGGAGAAGCGGCAACAGAATATCCGGCAATAGGCGAGACCATCTTGTTCGAATAAACTACTTCGGAAATTCGCACCAAATTGATATAGGTTGGTCGGGTTGGTGGTGTGAGCAGATAACAAACATGACTAGCAATTGTGAGGTCCGAGTTTGAATCACAGTCAAGTCTATTGATTTCTTTCAGGAGTCCACACAACTGAGTTATTATTAATTATCAAGGAGAGAGGATTCATAAAGAAGTTCTCCGTGGACGCAAAAACTGGGAAGTGATATTCAACTATGCCGGGCAAGACGGGGAAGAGCATTTTGAGTAGTCATTTAATCATTGAAATGCCGGAGAGACAGAAGGAAAATATGTGTAAAATGAGTTTCAGAAGAGAACGAATTGGAAGTGGATGTGGAATGGAAGCAGGAGGACTCGACCGGGGAGGAAAGGGGCGGCAAAATTAAGGGGAACACAAACGGGCGACGCACGTCCATGCGCTACGCACGACTCATCAGTTTTTGCTCACCACTTCAGGAACTGGATTCGGCATGATGAATAAGATCGAGGAGTTTTCTCGAAAGAATCCGACGCGGACGTTAAGGAGTGGGACAAAAGGAAGACGAGTGAGATGTGGATGGAGGTGAACGGGGGATGAGAAATGGAATGGGCGGCGAAAGGAGTTTAAAAATTAAATGAATGGGAAGAGGAAGACGCGAAATGTTAACATGAAGACTCAAAACTGTGAAGGAAATGGGAGGAAAAGTAAAGGAGCATGTTAATGGCTGGTTTAGGAGAAGGGTATTGGGAGAGGAGGTTTGGGGCAGGATTCAGGGGACGCGGAAGAAGGAATGGAGGCGGACAGTGGGTGGGAGTGGGTGGGATTTGGGTGGGTAGGAAGGGGGAGGGATGTGGAAGGAGGAGGAGACGGGGGAGGGGGGGGAGGAATCGGCGGGCGCGGTTGGGGCGCGGGAGATCGCAAAACCGTAGCTGTTCTATATTCCCGAGCAAACAGTGAGGAATTATTACCGACGTTGGCGTGCAGGCTGGCGCGGGGCATAGGATGGGGGAAATGGTGTGGAGGGGGGAAGGGAAGATACAAAAAAACAATACGGCGATGGAGCACAGGAGGAGAGAAGAAATATGCCCATTGTTTGTGTATAATTTCACGCCATGCTCGTTGTGAAAACGATGACGTAGTGAGTTCAGCGGGGAGCAAATGGTTGGATGTGGGGGTGGGAATGGAGGAGGGGTGGAATAGAAAGGAGAGAGAGAAGGAAGGGGAGAGGAAAGATAGGGGGGGGAGGAATTCAAAGTAGAAGGAAGAAAGGGAGGGGCCGAGGGGGATGTTTGTGCGTCGGGGCGGGGGGAGGGAAGTGGGAAGGAACGGCAGCAAAGGAATAAGTAGGGATGGAAACGAGAGAGTATCCCTGGTAAGAAGATGGAGAAGAGAGGCCGGCGGTGAAAAGTTGAGGGGGTCTGGAGGCGAACTGGGTTTAAGGCGACGGTATCCTTCCCCTAACACACCGTGGCCAAGGGTTCTAAGATCGCGAAGAAATTGGATAAAAGACTGGTTGGTTACCTGAGGAGGTGACCGACAACTGAAGCCATTTGTGAGCCGTTAAGGACCAATGGGTAGTTTGAAAAGGATGGTGTATTCAACGATGGCTGTCTAGATGTGGTAGAACAGCATTTTGAGCTTAAATAAAATAAACAAATAACTTAAGTTTAGTTCTGTCCTCTGAATTTTTATGACACTATGCGTTCCGACACCTATGCGTCATTATCAGGTACAATCAGAGGAGAATTGTACCTAAGGACGACTCTAAGACGTCGAAACGCGTGGTACAATAACAAGTTCAGTGGTCAGAACTAAACTTTACTTATTTGTTTATTTTCTTGAAGTTGATGAGGGAAGGATTTTATGGGGAATTGAAGAGGTACGGACGTAATCCCGGCGTCGGCATTAGCCTATTCCTCACGAAAAGCGCTAAAACACAGTTTAAAAAACAGGTCCACATTTTAACGCCCCATCCAAGGTGTTACACTGTGCACAGAAGTGCTGACCACACCTCTGTAGGGATCGGGATTCCTCTGAACAACCCCACTTCTGTTAGGAGACGAACCCGGGCCATCAGGATAGTACTCCAGCCACCACATCGACCCGATCCCCGACAGGAAATATGGTTTGGGGGCATTAAGGAGAAGGATTCGAGGCGAAGGAAGAGAAATAAATGGATTTAAGGATGTTCCACCGTGACTGTGTTAGTCAAAACAAATACTTATAAATTCCAACTCTTTGTTTATTTGGCTTTGAAAATGATACTTTCGCTGATTAATTGCGTTGCTATTGAAAACCAAAATTAAGTTGCAAAGTTGGCAGATTTTATTCCACGAATATATATTTTATTAAAACTTTTTTTTATGGCCATAGCCATAACTCCATTGCCATATGACTGCCGCACCATTTCTATGGAATTGCCACATTTTGACTTCAATCGTAGCAGTTATTAGTGATAGTTTTTTAAGTTGCAACCAATACGGGTTCATAAAGGGTAAAGGATCAGAAGATGCCTTATAAAGCTTCATGACACATGTCTACAACGCAATTAATTCGAATAAACGCGTAGCTGTCCTGTTCCTAGGCATAAAAAAGGACTTTGATTCTATGAATCATGATATTTTGTTGGAAAAGTTAAGTATAATAGGTGTTCGTGGCACACCATGGAAATGGTTTAAGAGTTATTTATATTCCCGCTCACAGTGTGTACGGGTAAATGATTGGGTCAGTGACTATGAAACCATATGTTCAGGTGTGCCTCAAGGCTCAGTGTTAGGTCCAATATTATTTCTTATCTATATAAATGACTTATGTAACTGTAAATTCACCAGAAAATTAATTTCCTTCGCTAATGATATTGCACTTATTCACGAAGGATCATCTTGGGAAGAGGTGAGACTAAATATGGAAGCAGACCCAAGCATACTTAGTGATTGGATGGAATATAATAAATTACTGTTGCGTGAAAAGACGATTTTTTTGTTTTAATGTATGTAACCGTTTCTCAATTAATTGGCAATTGGAATAAACCAAATTGTGATCGATGCTTTTGTAATAACTTTATAAATATTGAACGTGTGCCTGAATACAAATACTTGGGAGTGACTGTAGATCAGCATTTAAAGTGGGATAAACACATTAACCGAATTTCAAGGGAACTTAAATTTATCCACGAAAAGTTTTATTTCCTTCGAAATAAATGTCACCGACAATTCATTAAAACTATTTATAATGCGTTAGTGCAATCTAAATTAAACTACGGGATAATCTGCTGGGGAGGTGCCTATAAAAATTCGCTCAATCCAATGCTAATTCTCCAAAAAGCAATAGTGAGACTGATTGCTAGAAAATGTCAATTTGAACAGTCCTTCCCCATATTTGTGGATTTGCAGTTACTCCCTTTACATCATCTTTACGTTTACAAAGTATTGAAATTTTTCTACCTCAGAAGTAGCAATAAACCTAAGGAAGAACCAAAAACCAATGCATACAACCTAAGATCTACAAAAATGTATATTTTGCCCCAGCCAAATTTGGCCCTGTTCAAACGCTCATTTATCTATGTAGTGCCAAAATTATTTCCTAGATTGTCAGATAATATAAGAAGTTCAAATAGTTGAACATCTTTTTTGAAAACAGTAAAGAAATGGTTACTTAATGTAGAAAATCCAGATGTATTTTTTTGTTAATAGTACGGTTAATACTCACTATGTACATGCACGACAGGTTGAAATTAAATAACAAATTGTTATCTTTTCATTCATATATTTATGTTCTATATCTGGTCTCAGTTTGCTTATTTTTTTCAATTATTCGTATTGTAATTTGTCTTGAGGAATCCTTAAAGGCAATGCCTAAAAGGGAGTCCTAATTTATCTTTATTTATTTTAAATTTAAAATGGGCTTGTTAAGTTGATTCCACGGATAAATAAATATTAGTATTACTATTATTATTATGTACGTTACAGTTGTAACATGCCCCTTCGAGTCCCCGGCAAGCATCAGGTTTCATTGCCGTCATAATGGACGGAGACTCAAGAGGGGTTGGGCAGTAATCGCAGCCACGTCCGACGCCCATCGGATGAGTGGCTGCGGTCGGGTCATGCGTCCGCAGTAGACGGAGTGACTCCAGGATGACGACCTTCTGCATGCGTGCAACTAGTGATTCCGCCTGTGCCACGAAGGATGAAATGCACTTGATGTTATTTAGCAGCGAGCCCTAACTCCACCGAGCACACCTATGATGAGGACTACTAGTTTCACAGAGTGTCCGGGGTACATCTGTCGAAATTCGACAAGCAAGTCTTGATATTTCGTCCGTTTTTTCCACCTCCTTCGCATCCATGTTATTTTCAGCCGGAGCCGAAAACTCGATCACAAACATGGAGCGTGTGAGGTGGTCGAAGAGAGCGATATCAGGCTTGGTCGCCTCCAACTGCCTGGTGGTGGAGAAGGAGTAATTCCACCAGATTGTGCATTTATCGTTCTCCACGACGGACTCAATATCACCAGGGGTATAGGGCAGCACAGGTATTTCGTCGATGCCATAATGGTGTCGAAGGTGAAAGTATAACACCCGCAGGACCGCGTTGTGACGAGCTAAATACGCCGATCTTGCGTAATAACTACAGCCGGAGAGAAAATGACTCAAAGTCTCCGGCTGGGCTCGGCACGCCCTGCATCTCATGTCCGCAACCTCCGCCTTGAATATAATGCGGCGGTACACGAGTGTGTTTATGACACCATCCTGGCACGCGAGGACAACACCCTCGGTCTCGGACTTCAGACCGGCGGAGCGTAGGACGGCAAACGTCAGGTCCTTCGATAAGCCATGCTTTTCGATGTTTCGATAGAAACATCCATGCATGGGCTTATCGGTATTCACCTTGAGCAAGGCCTTCTGCTCGGCTTTTTTTATTTAGAGCTTGAGGACGTCTGCCTTCAATGACGAGATGGTCGTGTCATTGTCGCTTCCGTCGGATGACGGGTCGAAGTCGAGACCGGTTTCGTCCGCTGCCCTCTTTCCCGCCTGGAAGAGAAACGCCCCTGCTCCCGCACTCTCGTGCCCTCTCACGAGATTGAGCAGGGGGTCCCTGCTTTTCAACACTCGGCATGCTGTACCCAGGGCAACTCTGTTGTGGAGACACTCCAGACTCAATAGTCCTCTACCACCTACATTGTGAGGGAGATACAATCTGGCGACGGTAGATTTCGGAGTTCTGGCTGTGGATGATTATCATTATTAGCTATTGACTAAAATAATAAGGTGGTAAGATTCATCTATTTTATTTTTAATTAATTTTCCGGGATTTTCCGCTTCAGATTAACAGTTTTCCATGAAAATAGCATTTATATTAGAAAGATTTTCCCTATGTATCTCCAATTCTCCCACTAAACACCATGCAATTTCAAGATCAATTTGCAAGAAAAATAGCTCGGAAAGGTAACATTTTGCTGTTCACATCAGATATAGGACTTGTTTTTTCTAAAAGTATCCAGAATATGAGTGAAATGACATTCATGTCCTTTTACGGTGGAACCACCCTAAGAAGGAGGAAGATCAAGGGGAGAATTAGTGGAGAAGAAAGGAAGGAGAGGGTGCGGGGTAGGAGACGCGGAGGCGGTGTGAGGAGGGAAAGGGACGGAAGGGGGTGGAGGACGGTGGGGAGTATTGTGGGGGGTTGCACGTCTTGCGGGCGAGTGTGTTGTGTGGGTGTGAGCGGGCGGCTGGGCATGTTGGATGTTTGAACCGGGTGTGGTGTACTCAAACAAGAGGGGGGAAGGAAGGGCAATACTGATGGGGGTGGCGGCGGGGGGGGGGGAAGAAGAAGAAGAAACGAGAACACGCGTCCCTAAGGGGAGGCAGGGGTCGGGTGGTATGGGTATCGGATCGATGTGAGAGGGCAGTTGGGGGGGGGTGTGAGGAGAGAAAAACAAGAACGAATTGGAATGATTAGTGGTTTAAAATGAGAGGAAAACAAGGGGGTGGGGGAGGTCGAGGGGGAAGGGTTGGGGTGTGGGGAGGGGGAAGGGTTGGGGTGTGGGGAGGGGGAGGGTGGCGATAAAAAGAGGGGAGCGCGAAAACAAGCACTAATACCTTGAGAAATTAAATAACCGCGCTCGGCGACGTTGATAATGATGATGATCGTGGTGATGAGGGCAGGGGCTGGTGACAATTTCGAGAATTGCAAAAGGAGAATGCGGATCATTCACGCAGTTCTCGAATTATAAGGAGGAGACGGCATTGCTTGACGAAACAATGGAGCTCTTTTTCTCATCAAGTGTTTGGCGTGTCATCAAAAGTAGGGTGTCGTATTGCACGATCTGAGAAATGATGCCACTGAAAAATAGAATCGGCGAACATTATGAGCGAAGAATTTTGTCTTTTTAAAAATTGTACAATGGAGAAAAAATGTAATCGATAAAAAGTTAAATAACCCTGAAACAAGGTCGAAGGCTCTTTAGATTGAAATGAGCCGAACATTATTTCGTACAAGTTTCATGCACAAGTATCTTCCCAAAAATAATAGTATCCGTTTCATAAAGCCGTCAATTTAGGTTCTTAGATTATCTTCAGAGTTTCTTTAATTTCCTCTGAACTAGATAGTTAAATCTCTCCTTACCAGATAGGACAGGGACATGTGGAATGTGGTGAACAGGTGCATTCAATATCCTGGAAAAGAATAGTTTACTAGTTTACTCTGCGTTGAAACTTCTAGTTAATATCTCAAGAGATGTTCTGATGCATTAAGTTGGTTCCATTTCTTCTTTTCTTCGTGTAATAACGGCTTGCGAAGAATGCACGCCATAAATCCCCCTTGCTGAGATAAGAAAAACCTTATGATGGCCAGCCTTTTTTCCAATCTATATTTCTCGCGCTATGCCATTAATAACTGATCGTGATGACGCAGAGTATTCATCAATAATACAACTCGATTAAGGAGGTTCCCTCGTGACCACATGAGTAAAAACAAATGAGATATCTTTATTCATCGAACTATTATTCTTCGAAAAATATATTTTTAATTTTCTTTCTAGCCAAAGGAGAAAGATGCAGCGCCATTTATGTTCAGCTAACGCATCTTCACTGTATATAATGCTGCGGTTTTTGCTAATAACTCGAGAACAAAGAAGGGTTGATGTCTCCATTTTATTACATTTAATTCCCAGGAAATATATGCTGCTTATATCTGATATTTGCACTAATCAAAATTATTATGGCTGGTATAATTATGACTTTCCTCTACGTAATCCATATTCCCCCTTGAGACCACGTAACCTATGATTAATTTGTGAAAAACTTAATGGAGAAAGTTGTATTTCATTTTCATATTCAATTATAATCTGATTATGTCTATAATAAATCTATAGACTTGCATACTAAGTAGCAGGATTGAGAAAAATGGCATTTAAATGGCTTTATGATGGAACTTCCACAAGAATTGAAGCAAAGAAAAACGCGATTAAGAAACGACTCTAATTATAAATTCTAATCTATGAGCAACTGAGAACAAATCCCCTATTCTTCCTTTGCATGTTTGTTTTAGAATATTGCCGGCGAGTTGTAAGTACTTTTCAGTAAACGGCTGCTCCATGATGGAGATCTCTCCAAGGTTAATGAAAGTGGATACAGAGTTTTAGCCCACTGGATAATCATCTCAATGACTAAGAACTATGGTACCGGAAGTTTACTCTTAATGAAGCAAAAAATACTATATAAAAACCATAAATTATAACTACATGAAAACATTCCCAATTACTGATAGATAACGTTATTTTTCTTAATGAATAATCTTTCAACTCCCAATTAAAAAGTTTCAATATCCAGCGCAAATGTCCGCAAAGTAGAAATGTTTATGTCAAAACGCAAGCCGCCAAACGAAAGAATTCTCAATCTTCTCAATCGGGAACTAAGAACAAAATATATAAATTTCAAATAAAATATTATGGCGTATCCAAATTGCTATAAAACTGGATGAGTTTGGACGATAAAGTCACAAAAATTCTATTGTTTTCTATCTTTCAAATCATTACACATATCCAAATCTTTACTTCCGAATTTTCAATTAAAAGTACACAATCACATTTGCTATAAATTATTCTCCCCAAAATCTTCAAGGATTTTATTAAAACAAGCATCATTTCATTTACTGGAATAATAGATAATTGGTTTTTCGTAGTCAACCGGAGGTGGACTAACCATTGTGATTTCACGGTTAAATATTTTGGACAACTTTATATAGAAGTTTGAAATTCAAAATATTTACAGAATAGCACCCAACGATAAGAAAAGTGTTTTCCCTGCAATAAGAAAGTGTGCTATGGTTTAACTGTCTTCATTTTAATATGAAAACACATGTGAGCTAACATGCACATATATCGTATTGGAATTAGAATAATCCATAGGAGTGCTACATATAAAATACCAGTAAGGCTAGAAAACTAAAAGCGATGTTCGACTTCAACGATAGTAGCTTGGAGATATTATGGTTCAGGTTAAGTCGTTTCGCATGACCGCCAAGTTTTAAGGAAATTCGGCGAATTTACAAGAATTCTTGCATTTAAGGTTCCGAAGAACCAATCGTCGGATGGAATAGAATTTTACTTCCTTGCATACTGGAAAGTTGTGCTGTTGTAATTAATTATGGTATTGGATTCTATAGCTGAAATAAAATACTTTGTACTTTTCCACATTATTTCAAGATGCAAATCACTACTTCTTTACTACGTACTAATTCTTTTTAAGGTAGAAAATTTCGAAGGTTTTTATTTCAACTATGAATACTAATTGTACAAACTTCTACGAAGTGAAGCCAAAAACCGTAAAGTTTATTTAATATAATATCTTCTAGGAAGAAGCATTCTCCATTATTTTACATATATTTTCACATTACACTCCGTCTAATGCAATGACTCCTTTGTTGTGACGTTTGGCCAATGTATGCAGCATGTACATTATAGATCCGATATAGGAACCCAATTTGAGCCCATATCCGCCGAAACCGAAGCTGAACGTGACCGTGGATGTTAAAATAACCCCGAAATCTATATCATCTATAAAATAATTCAAGAAAACGAATGCTATTAATATACGACCCGTTATGTGTGTCGCCAAAAAAGGGCGATAATAAGGGGCCCTTGCATGACACCAAATTTTCCCCGAAGCAACCCTAATCCAAGGAAAATGCCCGGAAATAATTTGGCTAATCCTTTCGCGGGATGGAGCGCAGGGGTGAAAGTAGAATAAGAGGAGCGGAGAGAGGGAGAGAGCTTTTAATAAGTCTTTCCGCATAATTCAGTCCCCCGCCCCTCTCGGCCAGCCAGCAAACCGGCGACAATTTGCATGAGTAAACAAAATAATCAAAGGAGGGAGAGAAGGTGGGGAAAGTGTTGGGGCTTGGGAGGAGAAGGGGGAGGGAGGGGATGAGGGGAAAGGAAGGGGAGGAGGCTAATGTGTGCGTCTGCTGTGTGGTGCTGTGTATATGTGTGTGAGTGAGAGAGAGTCAGCTCGTGTTTTGCGAGCTGAAATTAATGGCATCGACAACAACTTAGATAAAGAGAAAGAGCAGGGGGGAGTGGTGGTGGAGTGGGCGGTTTATCTGCGATACCGCGTGGAGGAGAGAGTATAGGGTGGGAGGGAGAGTCAGAAGGAGGGGGGGGGGGATTGGTTGGTGGAGGAGAATAAAAGCATAAGGGAGTAAATTCTGGAGCGCGGGGTGGCGGGTGTGGAGGGCATTTGTCAGCGGGTGGGTGCCAGGGGAAGGGGGGGAGGCTGAGTGAGTGAATGGGGGTGGAGGTGGGGGGTGGGTGATAGAGGTTTTCGAGGGGGCGGAGGTGAGAGCAATCGATCTGATGATCCGTTTTAAGGAGAGAGCGATATTCCAGTTGGCGTCGCAACCCACACACACACCACCATGATGAATCCTCCTCCTTTCCGTCATCATTCCCCAATGTTATCGCCACCGCATAACAATGGCGAAATTAAAAATACTCCTCGCGGGGAGTAATGGCTTTTTCAATGGGTTTATTGTTTCCCTCGCACTCGGCGGGGCAGAATAAGCGCCGGGAAGGCAGGCGCTTCATCCCACCCCCGAAATTCGGATCCTCTCTCACTGTCTCCCTCCCTCCTCTCCCCGCACTCCCCTTCCTCCCACCCCCCCACCCCCACGGCGTGTGCTTGTCTGTGTGTGTGGTGCATGGCTATAGATGTGGTCGGACGCGGGCAGGGGAGTGTGGGAGGAGGGAAGGGAGTTGTTGCAGGGGGTTTGCGGAAGAATGTGGATGGAGTGTTGGTCGGAGAGTGAGACGACGGAAGAGGTGAAGGGGGGAAAGATGAGCGAAGGACGAGAGAGGGATGGAAATGAGAAAAGGCGGGCGGGAGGAAGGGACAAGATTGGAAAAGAGCAGCGAGTTGGTCGATTTGGCGAAATAGCTAAATTATTTTGGTGGATACGGAGCAATCGAACCCGCTAAAAATTTTCCTAGGAGATACACCAAAAAAATAAAATATATGTGACGTACATTTCACATCTTAATCTCTTTCCCAGTGGTGCCCGAGATATCATGTAAGGGTCTTTAATATTTCTCAGTGAAACAACGCATTACTAAAAATCAGCTTGAATTCGATTGTTTTTTGGTAAACTTTGTGGAGTTTCATCACAGAGAGAATCTTAATATCCCCTGAATCAAATTATCACATTAAGTTCATTGAAAAAATTAAGTTCTCTACGATCAAAGTTAGAAGAGAAGTCTTCAACGGCAGTAGCATACTTAGATTTATTGCGTAAACTTAATGCATAATTAAAACACGAAAACATTAACAGGGTAAGAATGGTAAGGATTGGGAAGAGGAAAAATGACTCATTTAAATACGAATTGACAATCATCGATGTGTATCAAGTCGTATGTGTGAGACATCTAGCGTAAATTGATCTCCAATGAGTCCGTCATCTGTCGTCGACTCTTTGTCGAAAGACATGAAATCAATTCGTCTTATATATCAATTTTTGCCACCGAAATAACTGTAGGCAACTGCTCTTTGAGTAAAATATAAAATTTTCGCATATACCTTAGCACGATAGAAGATAATATTATTAGATTTTGTAATGCTATCTAAAATACACCCGCCATCCTGCCAAGGGGTGTTCTGCTCATACTTTTATCGATAGTCATTTGATAATAGTTGAAAAATGGAATATTGAAGATAATATAAATATTGACATTTACTTAATTAACTGAATTTTTGAATCTGCATAAAATATCCTAAATATTTTACATAGATTTATAAACACATATGTATTAAAAGTTTGCTGGTTCAGGACTGAATTAAAAGATACATAACAAAGAAAAGAGAAATATTTATGCTTAGCCGGGTAGCAGATTAACGTAAATTTAGCTAGACAATGATTAATCTATGGTAATATTGCGTAATTTTATTTCATGAATAGATTTATATTTCTGCATTAAATGTTAACCTCACATCACCATAGAGAATACAAAAGAGCACACACACTCCACAGAAACTTTCCCTCGACTCAACGTTTCTCAAAATCGGTGACTAAAATTATGAGAAGATGAAATCATTGAACATGGGTTCGAGAGGGAGGGAATAATAAGAGTTGCGGGGGTGGTTGAGAGGTGCGTGGGGACAAGGCGGTGAAAGGACGATCCCTGAGGGGTGGGTGACTTAGATGAGTGCGAGAGAGAGGGAGGGAGGTTGAGGCAAAGTGCAGCGTGGGGAGGGCGGGGTTGTTTCGAGAGGGGGAGGGAGTGTGGCGAGCGAGCGCGGGTGAGGCCGGACGGAAGGAAATGTGGATGATGGAAAAAAAAGCAGAAGAAGAAGAGGGACACCCCACCGATATTGACGATCAAGTGCAGATCGCTCGCCATCTCGCTCTCGAACGCTTTTTTCTCTCCCCCTCCCAACGAGCGCGCCTTTTCTTCGTCCCAGCCTCCTCAACCACCTCTCCAATTGAGGCCACCACCCTCGCCTCTCCTCACCCTCCCTTCCGCAGGAGAACTCCCGACGACCACCCCAGCAATCAGA
Source organism: Pyrrhosoma nymphula (assembly GCA_963573305.1). NCBI lineage: Eukaryota > Metazoa > Arthropoda > Insecta > Odonata > Coenagrionidae > Pyrrhosoma > Pyrrhosoma nymphula. Next base: position 138,030,465 of record OY754327.1, read on the forward strand.
CCTACCAACCCCATCCCGACTCGTCTTCCTCCCCACTCTTCCTCCAGCATTCCCGCACAATCCCTCCCACCCTTAGCTCGACACATGTCCCCTGTCCTACCCTCCCTCTCCTCCGCCCCTCGACTCCTTGCCCCAAACCCCGACCTCCCATCCCCCCCCCCAAAAACCGTGTCTTCCCCAACCCCCCTCAACTCCCACACGCGAAGACCTCTCTCCTCCAGCCCCTCTGACGAGCAGCGTTCCCACCTCTTCATCCCTCTTTTCCAGCGAAGATTTTTACTCCCTCCCCCTCCGCATTCACGAGTTGACCAACCGCATCCTGGCCATCCCATCTCATTTTCTCTTCCTCTCTCTCTCTCTCTCTCTCTCTCTCTCTCTCTCTCCCCATATCTACTCTACGCCTTTCACACCCCTCCCCCGTCCAACTTTTCCTCCCTCTTCATTCGGGATTTTCGGGGTTTACCTACTTTCCACTCGGGGCCGGGCTCGTGATTTCGCGGAAGCCGAGCTCATGTCGTCATTTGCATGATGTACCCTCGCGGGAGAAATTGTTTATTGTTGCCTCGCGAGGCGCAAATATGCTCTCATTATTTGTTGTCCGAGGATTCCATCACCGCTCAAAGAGAGAACTGCAAAATCATCAAACTCGACGTGAGAACGCTCTCGTGAACTGATTATATTTCAGCATCTTCAGCACGATAGCAAATTTTCGAAGACTATCAACGGCCGCGTCCGCTTTGTTTGGCTGCATATGCCTACCACATATCCAACGTTTTCTACTCAGCATTAGTTCAAAATTTTCTCACATGTTAATAAATTCAACAAATTCGGGCTTAATACAACCGAGTATTCCGCGGTCATGATGTCCTTATTTACATAAATTTAATTTCTCGTTCTCTAATTTCATATCTTTTTAAGGATGACTTGCAATTTTACATTTGAACGATAAAATCTATATCCAAAACGGTAAAGTAGAAATTTGAATGAAGTAAAATGTCACTCATTAGAGATGCGCTGATGACTCTTCAAAAGGTAAAGACTTAATAGGTTGTTGAAAGGTTACGATAGGAAAATAATGAGTAAAATGTTAAGACAAGTTAATTTTGGCATTCGATCAATGAACGCCAATGACCATTGCTAATGATAAACTCACATGCAAAATAACTATAAAAATACTAATATTTATTTTAAAATAAAATATATTTTTTGTCGCCATCACCAAAGAGTTAATTCCATTACACATTAAAATTAAACAAAGAAAGAGTAGTACAAAAAGGTTACCAGGCTTGACGGAAGATTCCAACATGATATCTGACCCCCAACGCATACCTTTGTTCCATTTAAGATGTGCATTTTACTTATTTATTTCATTCACTGAGCAAACAATCAATAAATAGTGGAGGTTCACGTAACACTTGGAATATGCACTCCATTAACCCATGGGAGCTGTTGTTGACCCCCATCATTAAATTGACAAAGCCCTTTATAGCAGTACGAAGCCCTTTGTTGATGCTTGTACGTCCTGTACACGATCTTTCAAAATATGTACTCCTGCATCGATATGCATGTACAATGTACTCCAGGCGGAAAATTTACCATTCCCATTAATTTATTTACCATATACCTTCAAATGTGCACCAATGAAATTGCATTGATTGAGAATGGCAAAAAACAATGGATAATGATATATTTCTAAGAATATTAGTCTCAAAATACATGTTATTTTTGGGACATTTTATGGACTAATACAACCATACACTACCTACGTCCAACAGCCCTTGACAGCAAATTTTCTTTGTGTGCCTCGGAAACATTCAAATGACATCTGAATTGAAACGCGCGCCCACTACTCAGTGCGAAGTTGATTACGTGGATTTTGCGTATCCTGTTACGTTTATCATGAGAAAATGGTCTCAGTTGCACTTCAGGTAAAAAATCTGAAGTTCCTCGGAGTTGTTTAGTATTGGAATAGCTCATAAAAGAATAAATACGATCTCTCAGTACTAGGACTGAAAACTTTTAATCGCATTCGTAGTGGAAAGCAACTAAGCAACCTGCTGTGGCTCAACTCTTGCCTGAGCAACATAGTTCAAAATGCGAATTCTCGCGAGAAACGAAATTTTAGGAGAGATGTAAATGAAATAATACATGGTGTCCATTTCATGAAGAAACTTCGTGCCTTTTCTAAAAACGAGATGTAAAACTGTATCATATACCATATGCCAAGGCACACACGTCTTTTCAGGATAAAGGACACAGATCGCCGAGTAAGGACCGAGTATAAAAAGAAGTTCACATCGAGTGGCGCGTAAAATGTTCCGTATAATACGAAAAGGGGCGAAATCCTACCGCGCTAAGGAGGATAAGGATTCCAAGGATTCAGTCTAGGTGTCTAGTAAACGAGATAGTTTTTAAACATACGGTGGTCATTTGGTTTTAACATCACTCCGATCTTCCTGACATTAATTTTAAAGGGAAGACTGAAATTACCTTTCAGTTAATATACCAGACGGCTTTATATTTCCCTTTTATCCATAATTCGTATGCGTTCATGTAATTCAACTGAAGGATAAAGCGGATTTTCGTGGATCACATGACTGTTTTAAATTAACGACGATTATTTTATTACAACGATTTTTTTATTACTTCCTAGCTATCTTTCACTCTTCCATCGGCACATATTCCGCAGCCTTTTATGTCTTCCGAACAACTGTCCCTTTCCTCCATCCATCCTGCTCACTCAATATTTTTCCTAGCGGCACAGCCTTTACCATGCCATTGGCTCCCATTAACTCCCTCATAACCTATGGCCACATCAAATTATTATCCTTCAGGCCGTAAAGGCGCGAAACAGGTGTCTTAGGACACCACGGAAAATGAGAGGGAAGGAGAAGGAATCAGGAAGGAATAGAGATGACAAGAGAGGTGTGTTTTGCTGTCTTACGTATTGTCTCGCTCGGCTTGTGTCGTGGTCGGGAATAGTGCGAGGGAAAAAAATGATTCTTCAGGTTACACTGCCGACGCCGAATTTCCTCGATTAACTTTATTCCTTCACCACACCTTACACATCTTCGATCGTTCTCATTTCCTCCCACCTTACCTCACCCACTCTCTACCAATCTCGCATTTGAGGACCTCCATTTAATGCTCACTCATACTACGGCCTAGCCATTAGCCTTCGTAGCCACTCAAAAAATAGCTGCATAAAACACTCTTGATAACTTCTCCAGTACCTCATTCGGAAAGATTCCTTAAAGTGTTATCTTACACAAGAGGCCCCTTCCTGTTAACCTCTTTCAGAATCCGGCATTTTTGGCCACAATAGCTCCTACGGAAGCGGAAGTTAGCGGTGGCCGAGGAAGTATCCTTCTCTAAAAGTTGTTGTTAAAAGTTGTGAAAATGTCTGTTTCTCTTCTACGCCTACTAAGGAATATTAGCCCAACAAGTTCAAAGAAGATGCTTCTTGACGTAAAAACATCGATGCCTTAAAGAGAATGATTTTTGCTAATTGAGTTGGATAAATTTGCAATTTGGTTGAATTGATGATGACTTTACAGCCCACATCGGTAGTTTTTTGTCGAAAACATTGTATTAAATGAACGAAAAATACAAAATTGTGTTCATTTATATTTTTACTTGAAGCTTTTTAAATTAAGTGCATGATTTGGCGGGGGCTCAAAAAGTAATGAAGATCAATACCCTCTGGGTATGTGGAATAGTAAGGTGGTGTCAGCGCACTCATTTTCCGTGTGTCCAAATATTCCATGATCTAAGCTTAATTTCAAGTGGTTGCATGGTTATTAGAAGCTTATGTACAAGCAACTGAAGCTCTCAATGAACAGATTACGTTGACTTCGGCAACCGATAGAAGTTTGCCAATCTAGATACCACATATTTAAGAGACTGAAAATAATATATGATTTTTCGGAGATGCTATGCAAGGAATGCGCAAGGACAGTTTTGATTACTTCGCATGAGTAACATTTATTTGCAAGCTCAGTCACTAAATAATCCTACATTACCTTTAAAGTATAAGAAACATGACATCACTTTATATACGAAAGCAATTTTCCAAAGGCCGAATCGACGCTGAATGAGAGCATCAAAAAACAACGGGGAATACAAATATGTATGGGAAAATCTTTGCCTCTAAATTCAAGCAGTTCATTTCAAATAGATATAATAAATTTCTGTGCACAATCAGTCCATAAATTTCATCTTATTCGTACTAAAATTCCCTCTAGTAAGCAGAATAAACTGTAGATCCCACGGATTTTCAAAATCGTTATTGAAGGAACGACCGGTTTCGTCGAATATTCAACACCGATTTGAATTACGTTTGATTTCATTTTCAACAGAAATAGCTCGAATGCATTGCGAGTCTTATCCCCTTATCGATAACACTTGAAGGGCAGCCTCCAATTCTGACAGGAGAGTATACACGTCGCATTTACCGTTTTTGTTTTCGCACATGAGAGCGAGGCGAATGTCTAATCTCTTCCAAGCCGTCGTGATTGCATCGCCCTCCCCCGTTTTCGTACCGGCCCCTCTTCTAATGGCCCGGGGCGGGCCCCTCTCCCACCGCAACCTCCCCTTCGCCCCGCTCCAAAGCTGCTCCCCCTCCCTCCCGCCACACCGAAAATGGTGCAGATCAGAACCGTGCTCGGAGGCGCCCGGGGCGCGCGCCCCTAAAGCGAGCTCCACGCACGTGGATCGCATTGTGCCCCAGGGAGAATAAGAATCCACGGCGGATATCTCGTGGGAGAGGTGTGGTGAAAGAGGTGGCATACGGGTGGGCAATGCCTGTGGAGGGCCAGAGGTTTTCTTGCCCATACCATACATGGTATGTACAAGAAAATCATCCAAAGCAGTCATTTTCTTTCAAAAAGAGACAGAGAAAACAGAGGGATTATAATAACGTTCCCGGACAAAAATTAAGATGAAATAATTTTTTAAAGTAAACTCATTAAGGTACCCGGAAAAATTCGGACTGTAGCCCCACGATCTTCTCAGAGAGCCATTGGACCATCAACTATCTCATAAAACCCATTATTTTCCAAAGCATGATAAAGAGAGAAGGAAATTAGATGAAAAAACTCGTCGGTATTTATTTATTAATTTATTTCCTAAAACCACCGACAACTGCTCTCAAAGACTTCAGCATCGGGGTAATTAACGAGTAACAAAGGACTAACACTCATAACCATGCCGTAAGAGGGCGAGGCAGAATCGAACTCGCGACCCTAGGATCAGCAGGCGAGGACTTTCCCCCCGCGCCAACGGGGCCGACATTTTAACCGGGCCGATTATTTACATCAATGCCGGTTGAGGAAATGCAAAGGGACGAGGCGAACAATGAGAAAAAACTTCTGAAGAAATTTGGTCTCCGGGAGGCAGGTAGGGAGGGAGTAAGCTCTATAGATGAGGGTGTGAAGAGGGTTGAACGGGGAAAGAACGAGATGGGGGAGGGATAAATAAAAGGCAGGATTGGGAGGGGTGGAATGAGAGAGTGACAACGACAGGGGGGGGGGATTTATTTCGGGGATTAATGCCGACCCCGCGAGTGCTCGATTGTTGACGAGTGTTTTGGATTCGGGGGAAAATCATGCGACGAGCGGATGGGGGGAGGGGAAGGGGGAGCTATGGAGAGAGAGAGAGAGAGAGAGAGGATGGGGCGGGAGGGATTCGAAGAGAATCTTTAACGCCCTTCAGTGTCTTCAGTCGACGGCTAACCGATTGAGAGTTCAAAATACCCGCGCAGAAATAAAGTGATTTATTTATTTCAACTTAGGAAACGCAGAAGCGTGATGCGATTCGTCGTCATTGGATGGGTAGGAAAGCAACTTCAACAGTCACCTGACCGAATGGGTTGTGGGTAAACCTCGTCCAACAGCAATGTACTTGAGCCGGAATAAAATGAGAGCGAGCTCATTTGAGTATCGAAATTCACGTAGTTAAATACCAAATATAACATGAAAGCCGGGCATGTCAGATATTCCGTGCTCTGTGATGTTTCAGCGTTTCCTTTAATTCAAAGGAGTTTAAAGCAAATATTTTGCTACAACAGAGCAGAGCAAGTATTCGGCACTTATTGTTAGTCGAACCACAATTTCTCTGACATAATTTTCACACATCCAATGAAAGTCATGATGTAATCAGTAATAATCACTTGTAGTTTACGATCGAGAACAACATCCAAGGCACGTGATAATTATATTATAAATCGTTTACGACTATAAATCATCCCTTTATTAATATGCTGACAGAAAGCTGGAAATTTTTCAAGGCGCATCGCAGAGAGTATATATGTAACACCCGAAAAAGATTGGGAATGAACTTCAAATTATATGTGGCGACCGTAAATGGTGCCGTCATCATTTATATTGTTGCCAAAGAGGCCTTGCTGATTTGTTTACGTAACTAAGTCATGGACTGAGATTGTAAGGGGTGGTAAGGGGCATTGCATAAAAGCTCTTATAAATTGATTCGATGAACGTGGAGATCTTCTCACTTACCCATCTCCACATATATTATTTTTCGATCGATTGGGTTCGAATTTCACCATCGAATTGACATTGGAGTCGTTGGCCTATATGATTGATGGCACGCAGCAGTGAGCATGGTGTGACTAAGTATGTAAAACCGGAGATAGTGGAATGGGAAATTCGGCGACAAAACATTACCTTGACGCGAAAATAGCTGGTTGCAAAGCCGAGGATTAGTACTGAGTTCTGCAGGTACGAGGATTCAAGGGGAAAATGAATTTTACGGCAATGTCACATTGGTGTCGGTCAATTGAAATCAAAACTATATCAATATAACCTCCAACGAGGCAAGCATTTAACAGATCCAATCCAATTATCAATTCATAACAAAATTATTATGTGTAACTGATTTTCGATATGTATGCTCAAACACACAAATTTGCAGATAATATACATTAAACTAAAGAACCAGAAAATTTAAAATTTCTAATTTTCCAAATCATCAAATGCGATCAATCGATAACATTTTAGTTACCTATGAGCACTGTCTCCCACTTCACTCAATTTTGCATTGTTCCATTGGACGAAGCATCAATTTTTTCAGCATGTTACACTATATTTTTCGAAAATGAAATATATATCGTCTACTTTTCTTTAAGGATCTTGATCATCCATTTGTTGCTAAAAACTTACATTTTCAAAAGAATAGCAAAAACAGTTACATGTTGGTTCCGCATATGACAGGCCAGTTATGCTCATGATTATATTTATTATTGGGGGTATGAAATTTACTTAATATGTAAAGCAGATGTTGGTGTACATTTTTACTTAAAACCATTTTCAGAGTCTTAAAGGCCTTAAATAATAAATTTGTATGGAGAAGAGCATTAATAAGGTCACTTTTCCTAAATGCCTCATAATACTTTTTCCGGCTTAAATGACTCATTATACCGGATTCACACACTCGGCTCGTCCACATAAGCACGGACAACATCAACGGCTGAAAATATAATGAGAGCAGCTTAGTGCTTCCAGCCACCCAAAATGCAGCACTGGAAATGGATGGGGGATGAAGCGGAAAAGATGCGGGTTGATTCTTTATGAAGCCACAATGACACCAGCACAAGAGCGAGCTGGCATTAAACCGAAAACACGAAGCACTTAGTTGGTGAGAACGTAATCTTCTTATCTTACTCAATGGGACTCGGAATTTTAAAATATTTCAATTTTTAGGAGCCCTTACGGAAGGAACGGGAGAAATCGAATTACAGAGATGGAAACAAAGAAATTTATACGAAAGAGTGTAAAGATAAAGGCATTTAGAGGGTGCTGAGCACACATGCGTCAGAACTGAGAGAATATATTTACACACCGACATGATATGGACAATTCTCCTCATTATTTGCTTCGATGCCATAAATGAGTATGCCAACGTTCACACCCAGTACCGTCCGCACCGTGACTTGATTAGCCTCTTATAAGTACATACAATTGTTATAATATTCACTTATTCAAAAGTATTATCACCTATCATTCTAAAATAATTTAATCTGTATTAAGTACCTAGTATTAACAGGATTAACTTCATAATTCATCCATTTTTTCCATCAAAATTCATATTCAACTATTACTGTTGTTTTTTCTGGTGGATCATGGAGGATCACAAGCCGAAATTACAGTTTAATTATTGATTTTAGGGTTATAAGTGTTTCCAGAATGTTCTTTGATAGTTTACGTGAAAGTTTCAAGAAATCAAGAAGCCGATACCCAACCCTAATTTCATTCTCACAGCAAGGGAACATAAAACACTAATTTCTGCCGGTGAAAATAATTCATAAATGAAGCAGCACAAATATTACAAATTATTGTTTAATTTTGTAACTTTTCATCCACGTACACTTTAGTAAGTTTAATACAGTCCTGAGAGAAAAACGCTGAACCCAATAAAGAGCAAAACATTCCTTCGTTGAAGAGCGCAAGCTCCATGAAATAGCAGTGCATTATCCTCAAACTGATATGATTATAATACACACAGAGATTAAAATGAGGAATGAATGAGTCGAGAGAAGGTTATTCCGCGAGACTCATTAGGAATTTCAACCCAACCTGCCCAGCTGAGAGAGAGAGAGAGAGGGTAGTCGCGCGTTCCACGTTCAATCGCCCCGTTGCAATCCTTCACTCGATCCGGAAACAAATCCACCCGGAGTGACGGAGGAATACGTAATGATACCGAAACGTAAGTATGTACATGGCGTTAATCCGCTCCCGTACATGTGCGCATCCTCGACGGGGCTTCGAGAAGAACGAAGGAAGTGGGCGAGAGCGAAGCGAGGGTGCGGGAGCAACACGTAGCCATTCTCGCCATCAGCTCATACAACCACACAAGTAACATGGCATTTATGGAGGTATAAATCCCCACCCGCTATATTCACACTCTCATGTACTACATACACGTACCCTGCATGCTCGTCCCTTGTCACCATCGCTTCGCAGCAATCAATCCCTCGAGGGTGACACCCCTTGGAGGGGGGGGGAAGGGGGATGTGGTTGGGCTGCCTCGCGACCAATATCCCCCGTATCTCACTTCACAACTCCCCCCGCCCCCCCACTCGCCCTCGGAAATCCCACAATTCCTCTCGCCCTCCCTCAGCAATCTCCCCGTACCGCTCAGCCACCCTCCAAAACTTTCACTCCCTCTTCCCCCACCCCTCCACAACTTGTCATCACAAGTTGCGGAAGAAGAAGTAACCCAGCAGATGGAGCATTCCAACCGAAAGGTCCCGGGTTCAAATCCGGGTGATGTTTCTGGATACTCTCAAGCCAAAACTGAGTAGCGCTAAGCGGTGGCTTTTATCCAGGCTTCCCATTCTTAGAATCGTAGTAGTGGATATTGTACGGTAGAATCATAAACCATATCTAATCCTTTAACTGACTCTACCTTAATCAACGAACCTACCGATCCTTAAGGACGTAAATAAAAAAACTTGTAGGTCGCCTCCATAGATAACAAGCCAATACATATATGCCTAGCCCATAAAGTCAGGTGCCTCCACCCTTCCTCCATGCCTCAATCAATCTCTCCGTTACCGTCCAATTCACCGGTTCCAAAGAGCGAAAATAACCTCAGTTTTCCATCGCCTTTTCTCTCAAGCAACCTTCCAATATGAGTCATTTTCTAGGTTACAGGTCTTCCAAGTAGAACCATGAGAGATCGCGAGAGGCACAGGGAACTAAGCAAGCCGATATAATCAGAAAGTGAGGGAGTCATAAGTCGTTGACCTCACAATTTATACCCACAGAGTGAGATATCTCACATATAGCTGAGCTTTGGGTCGGAGGCTAATAATACGATATAAATATATCACTAGTCACTATTTATTTTCTCCAGTGAGCACAGTATGACCATGACCAGCACTCCACTTATTGTTAGATCGCTGTAGCCCATTTTAAAAAGTTACCAACGTACCGTCGACAGAAAAAAGTTAGCCAAAGAGTTAGAGTTCTTATTGATCCAACCCCAAGGAAATTCAGTATGAATAATTACTTTCATTATACTATTCAAGCTCTATTTTTATAAGTTGGTTTCCTTTTTATTCTACATGGTCATAGATTAATAATACTCACATGATAGTGACGTGCAAGACATAACTAGATTCTCAAAAAGCTCCTAAGAAATCATTGCAGATAAGAATCCTACTACTAATCCGCTTCTGACGTCTGAGTCTTCATCTCATTAGCATTAATTCATTCCCTATCTCTCTCTATCTTTCTCCCTCTGGGTAAACTGAGGAAATAGTAATCTCTGACTCGATAAACTACCATCATTGAGAGAAGGAATACCCAATGGATACACATTTTAGCGATGGTATCCTTCTAAAAATGTATGCCTGTACAAATTAAAATTATCTCAGGAGTGTGCCGGTAATAGGCCACCAAGAATTGTGATCATTCCGGCACTTTGCTGAGTCTGACCAAAATAAGCTCATTTCCATACAAACCTACAGAAATAGAAAATATGACCAATACTCAGCAGAGAGATGTAATATTTCGTAGACCTATTTCTGACACTCTCCACTTACACGATTTGTATAGAGAACTAAGTATTTGCATATACCGAATTTTTGCGTGTGCCATGCGGACGTTTTTTTCCAGAAAATAAGCAATCAAAAATTAGATGCGCATCATACACGAGGATATGTGCGAAAGACCGTCTACATTCGGCCAGGCGCCAAGTTCATGTCTATGCTGGTCGATCGGCTCTCAAATAGGCTTCCAGCACAATACATTACACTGCATCATCTGCAGAAAGAAAACGGTTCTCCTCCATATTTATTCACGTTGATTTTTTATTTCAACCTCTTCCACATCCTATATTTCCATGTTGTGCAAGAAACCATTTTCGCTATTTTCTTAGTAAAAATTATGGTGAATTTCACGAGAGCACGTAGAACACGCGTATTTACGATATTATTCCCTATAGAATTTAAAAAATTGCGATATAATTACGCAGCGTTGAATACTTACACATATATGATAGAGTGAATGGTGTGAGAGGAAGGGGTAGACCGCGGATGTTATGGATACATGTGGTGGAAGAGACTCTAAATAGGAGGAAAGTTAGGACTATTGATAACAAGAGAGCATGCATGAAGCAATGCATGAATGTAAGAGATTAGAAGGAGGCGTGCAAGGATATGGAGGTATGGAAGACATTATGAATACAGAACCAGTTTCCTAAACCTTACGCCGAGAACTAAGCTATTTAGAATGTGCCCACCTCTAAAGTAAACGAACGGCGTGATGGGTATGTATGTATGCATGCAATCAATGCGTCATGCGATGAGTATTTATACTAAATAAGTCGTAAGTACAAGATCAACGACAGTCCAAACTTCTCATAGCCTTCTCCCCTCAAATCACCCTATGCTCCGCCTCCTTCTCGTCTCCCCTCAATTCTTCCCCTTTCGCGTCAACTCTTTTCCCTCCCTTCTTCCCACCCTTTTCCCACCCCCCATCCCTCAACTCCCTCCCCTCTTCCGATCCCCCTCCCCCTCTCATCGCCACACCTCCCACAGCCTCCGGCGAGTACTAATGGAGTGTAGTCCGCTGAGGAAATGAGCGCACGTCGCTACAAGGCAATGCAACGGAATTAATAACTCAAGCGGGAGAATGAGCTCTGCCTCTCTTTCTCTCTCTCCCAAGAAATAAAAAAACGACTCCGTGATATTATATAAGGTGTGTACCACCCCTCCAAACAACGACGATCGCTGTGGCAACAATGACAAATATAATACTTAAGCCGGAGACAGCCTCCGTCCAATTCGTCCTGTTTTCCTCCTCGGTCTCTCTCTCTTCTTCGGGTTGCTTCGATGGAACAAATATTTTTCATCTTCGGACGCCCATGGATCACCATAGAGGAGACACGCTCGCGACAACGATTGGGAATAAAAAATAATGTATTCGACTAGGATGACGCGATCGACGGAAATCACGCTGGGGATCGGATTAGTGCGGCAGCTAGAGAGGCTGGCTTTCTACCCCAAGGGTCCAGGTTCGGCTCCTGGCCGTGATGGACATTTTTTTCAGAGTCCCAATCCCTGCTTGGATGCCATAGAGAGCTCTCTATTGGCAGTGCGCCCACTGACGGATGAGACGAATAAGTTTGGAACATTTGGCACCCCCCGTCTATGGCACCCTGATGCCGACGCCGGGTTTCTCTCCACTCTCCCTAAAAAAAAACTCTCCTACCTATCCTTGACTGCACTAACTATGTCACTTGTATGTCATCTTCCGGAATCATTACTGCTTGTAGATTAAAGATGAGAATAGATTGCGTCTGGACGCATGAGAGTGAGGCCTGTTTTTTCGCGAAAAATGATCCAACCAACATGACGAACGCGAGAAGTTTTTCCATTAAATTTATAAACAATGCAGCGCATCTTTTATTATTTCTACTTTGCACTTCTCGAAATAAATTAATCCCGGTGCCGTGAAAATTCCGCTACTAATACCTATGTTTTCACCGCATTAAAGTGCGCAACTGATCAATTCAATATGGCCCATTGCACATTTTAATATCTTCAATATTCCACTGTGCTATCAAACCGTAGGGTTCCATCTACTCCACTCTTTAGTCTATGTTACAACTTCTATTCGGCGGAATTCACCGGGGTATGTGAGCTAAATCTCATAAATCGCTCATGAATGCGCGAAAATCTGGAGTAAAGTATTCCATGTTGCCATTATTCATTCCCAATGAGTCGAGGATTGAATTATATAAATAGCTATATTTCAAAGCATAATCATTAACGGTGACACTCTCTGAGAAAATGTGCAGAATTTTGGGGGGTTCAATTGGATTATATCTATATATTCACCTGCAACCACCTCAAGGATGTGTGGCAGTGGGTGAGTTGCATATGCACTGCACTATATCCTACTAAAGTTAATTAAACTGCGACTATTAATGCAGTAGCAAAAACCTGAAGGTACCTGTAAGGAGATGAAATTTCACCAGCATTCACTAAACAATATGCTGTCTGAGTTATATAAACTATGAGTATTAATGTTTATGTAACTACAGAGGTACAAGAGTTTTAAAAAATCATATGAAACGTGCAATTACTATTACGTAGCAAATTAATAAACAAGCATAAGAGACCAAATCAACTAATTAGACATACAACCTACCAATAAAACTTGCAGTAAAGTAAGTCTTAGTTGAAGTTATTATGGTTTCATATCGTCCAAGGGAAAAAATACATTTTAAACCTGTCCATTTTGCAGTCCATTTCCCTAATATTATTCTCTAGATAAATCCTATTTAAGAACTCCTCGCAGTTTTTCACTGATAAATATTTTATGCGACCGGTTTCGATGTTTTACATCAATAACAGTGAAAAACATCGAAGCCGATCGCATAAAACAGTAGTAGAACCGTATGAAGTTTTTCTCTGATAAATTTCATTGGAAAACTGCAACGAGTTCTTATTTCGCCATGTACAAGTTCCGCTCCATTACTCCAAAGACAACATTATAAATTCACGAGGCATTCTAGGTTCGAGAATTTGGCGAGAATTCGGGTGATCTCGGTTCGAATCCCAGTCCGGTCGAGTAACTTTGTCATTGTGAATGTGAATTCCGCAAACTCTTGCTGGCTCAGGAGATATACGTGATGCATACATGCATCGAAATTCTTGCGTTTACGCCCGACTTCCATTAAAACAGGAAAAGATCCTTGCCACTTCAATTCGCGCCTCCTTTCCTCCTTGAACTGTCCACTTTTTCACTGTTGTGTCGTCAACGAAGAGTTCCCCACCACACACATGCCCCGGAGCACTCCCTCCCATCCCCCCCTTCCCCCACCTCCCCAAGCCACCAGGAGCAAAACCCGTACTCTTTATAAATGTCTCGCAGAACAGGCTCAGTTTTGATTTTTTGATTACAGTAGCGCCGAGAGGTATAAAGAGAGTGAGTGAGGGAGAGAGACCGTGAGAGAATAAGAGTGAGTGAGAGAGACTTAGCAGGGAAGAGATTGAAACCGGAGGTGGAGGAAGGGAGGGGTCGAAAAGGGAGGGGGAGGCGCATGTGAGGCGGCCGAGAGGAGTGAAAAGGGGGAGGAGAGAGAAATGGTGAAAGTGAGAGAGGTTGGAGGGGGATGATCGCAGGGGAAGGGGAGGGATGCTCGAGAGGGGTGGGAATCGGTGGAGGGTGAGGGAGGGAGAGCGTGGAAGGTGAAGTGGGGCGGGGGAGGAGGGCGGTGGGAGGAGAACGGGAACCAAAGTGGGAGGGAGGGTGACATGTGAATTAAAAATTGAGACAAAAGAGAGAGAGAGAGCAGCGGAAAGGAGATCAGAGGATGGAGATGATATACGTAAGAAGATAAACTGCTGAACGAGAGGGCGGGAGTGGGAGAAAGTGGAGATGGGAATGGATGGGGGTTGGGTGGGAGGGTAGGGAGTAAGACTCGTCGTCGCGAGTGTAGAATTAATTTCCCAACCACCAATAACTTGCCAATCTCATTCATTCGCACTCGGCTAGTCATGATGCCGCTCCTGAACAATACAACCTATAGTTTTACTGTGCATAATTAATCTAGGTATATAAGGAATCCATTTGTCAAACTATAGCATCGTAAGGCGTGTTTAAGTAGATGGCCCATATTTGTCTTTACATCCAACTCCTCTAAGCTCTGTCATTTATATCATAGTAAGCAATAACACAAGTAAAATTTCATAAAAGAGAAAATGAGTGCATTTTCTCATCGGCACAGTACTTCGATCTGGAACGACCTCGCGAACGCATATTTTGGTGAGTACGCTCAGAAACCACGCGTCAGCCTATGTTGATTTTACATTAGATAATTTATTAAGAATGTGAACGGCTAGATTAGACACGCGTTTTCATTTTTTATCATGAAGTCCGCAAATAACGCTACAGCTTAGGCACCTTAATACCGTCAGGTTATAGCAGCCCGTTTATGGTCAATATGCTTCTTCTCGAGGATAACCTAGTAGTTTTTTTTAGATTCTCTCAATAACTATAATAACAGGTTCTACACACTGAATTAAAGAGAACTTATTGGTTTTTTTGTGAAAGATACGTCAAAATTCATGGAATACTTCGAACCTATTCTATAGGACCTTGTAATCTAGTGAACAAAATCCAGAGTTTCTTTACCATCCACTTGATATTAGTTGTCAGTTTTACTAATCATGTGAGTTCTATAAAGAATTTCGATGAATATTGTAAGTAACAATACTTAAGTAACAAAAATGATACATCTCATTGATGATAGAATATCAAATACAGGAGCAATTTGTTTCAAGAATTCTTTATAAGTTCTAAAAACAATATAACGCAATGACTGAGATTAGTTCATTGCAAACTCATCTAACTATGCTCATCTATTTTTGCGGAATGGATGACAATAATGTAGCATTGGATTATTTCCCTTCTTTTACCCAACACTTTTTCGCTCAAAGTGAATTAAGGTTGGTACTATTTCGTTTTATAGTTTGTCTCCACTATCGAGTATTTTTTCCTTAGTGTATTAAGCAGTGGATTTGTAAGAAAAACGAATACCCGACGATTTAGAAATAATTTATACCATTACAATAATAGCCTTACACCAAAACCGGTTTCACACGATATATGATCCAGCACCAGACACAAGCCGGTACTAGATATTGAGGACGGAATCCAGTATGATTGGTGCCGTCATAGAAGGTTTCACACGATCATCGACCTTGTTCTGGCGGGGAAGCTGTTATTTCATTCATATCTTAGCACCTGTCTACTTAAATATTAAATTATCCAATCAGTGACAGCAGGCGACCAAAACAGCAGTTGGGAGATTTTTATTTATTGCTGATTTCGTAGCCTGAAAATGAATGATAGCCAAAAGGAGGAGTAGATGGCGCCGATTTCAGAAAGTGAAGATCGCGTAACGTCTGTAAAAGCTAACTTGATTTGTCAAAGGCTACTAAGTCCTACTGGGTTACTAGTACCGCAGAAATTATGAAATCAAGTAGCTCAGCCAGTATGATAGCGATTATGCTTCTTAGCCAGCATGCTGGTTTTATATCGCACGATACTGCAAAGCTATCATGCTAGCGTGTATAATCGAATTTGTGCTGGATCAAGTATCGTGTGAAACGGGCTTTATTTGCACCAGAACTAACGTCAAAAACTACAAGATGTCTGCTACGTGTGTTTGCGACTTTTTTGAAAAAAAACTATGCAAGAAACTCAGCATATATGTTGGAACAATAGCTGGAACCAAGGCTAACGTAATAATTGATGTTCATGACTATTATCATTATTATTTAACATACCGGTAAGGTAAGTTTAAAAGGAAGTAAGTAAAATTCCTCTTGATTATTACATGTGAAGGGCTCAGTGAACCAATATTTCATTTTTCATCTCATAATACTTCCTACCCTTCTTCATCCTGTCCATAAAACCTTTTCTCTTTCTTCTTCTTCCCCGTTTACCCAATATCCTCACCTCGATTACATCCTTAAATAACTCGACGGCCGTCGCCTCTCATTACCCCCTCCAACGACATACCTGGCCTTTTCCTATTCTCATCCAGAAGTATCCTTTCCTTATCCACCATACCAAGCACTTCCTCGTTTCTTTCTCTTTCCGTCCACCGCACCTTCTCCATCCTCCTCCAAACCCACATTTCGAACGTCTGCAGCCTATTCTCGTCATTTCTTAGAGTCCACGTATCTACCACAAAAAACGCCACACTATGTCACTACGTATGCTCTTCGCCACCCTCCGTATCAAGCTCTTCACCACCCTCTTCTTGATATCTTTCCCCCAGGTCCCCCTCATCAGTTCCCTTCAATTACTGAACTCTTCCTTCACTAGCACTAATCTCATCCTAAAGTCTTTGCCACTATACCAATTTTCTTCTAGAGCCCTACCCAAGTAATTAAACTGATATACTTGCTCCAGTTCGAGACCTACTAATCTTATGACCAGCCTCGCTTTCTTTGTCCTATAGAATCTCATTATTTTTGTTTTATTATGATTTATCTTCATTCCGTAATTCCCGCACTGCTTTTTAATCCATCTACTAGAGCTTTCAATCTCTTCGTTGATCAACTAATCAACGCCTGGTCGTCCACAAATATAACTTTATCAGCTGGCTTTGATTCCCACATATCACTCTTCCTATGCCTCTCTTACCATTTCCTCAGGATACATGTTACAAAGTAAAGGCGACAACGGGTACCCTAGCCTTACCTGGCGACCTATGACTGCCCACCCTGATTCATCGTCGGACACCCTAACCTATGCCCAATGGGCCTTGTTTAAGTTTATAATGAGCCCCCTATCCCGCTAATCTATTCCTACTTTCATCAGTATTTCGGTCAGTTTTTCCAAATTAACTCTTTTCTAAGGCCTTTTCGAAATCCACAGAGTAAGCAAGTGCATCCTGATTATACCCTACGTTTCTGTATATGAGTGTTCTCATCACCGCTATCTCATCCCGTGTTGCCCTGCCCTTCCGGAACCCAAACTGGTCATCGCCCAAGCAATAATTTGCCTTACATTCCAACCTTTAATTAATTATTATTCTAAGAAAAACTTTTGCTGCGTGTGATACCAAGCTAATTGTTTTATACTCTGTTTTAATACGGTGCTATTTTTACAAAGTACTCTGGCCAAACTCCTTCGTCGTAGATCCTGAGAATACGATCGAAATAAGAGCGTCTTCTCTAATACCAAAATTTTTCAGTACCTCCGACGGAATATTATCTACTCCCACAGCTTTACTTGCCTTTATCTCTCGTAAAGCCTTCTCTACTTTACTGTCGAGTATGTCTGGTCCGAGGTTAACGTTATTTATTGTTCTATCATAATCTATATCTAGGTTAACACATCTATTGCAGCTTTCATATAGCTCTTCCATGTATTATCGATATCTTCCTCTTCGATCAATATCTTCCCTGTTTTGTCCAAAGCCTTTATATCGTTTTCTCTCTTTAACCTCTCGATAACATTTTCACTTCAGTTTACATTGCACCCACTTCCCCCTCTTTCTGTAGCTTTTCCATCTCTTTGCACTGTCATATCCACTAGTTTTCCTTCGCCCGATTGGTTACTCGCAGAAGTTTATTATTTAAGTCCTTATACTTCCTCTTGTCTCGGTAGGTGTCTACGTTTTTCACATCCTTCTTTCCTCCATTTTCCTAATAATTTCTTCGGTAACCCATTTCTTCTTAATCCTTCCCGTTTCCATTTATCCTATTGTTTTTCTGCCGCACTTAATATGCCTGTTTTTATACTATCTCATTTTTCTTCTATTTTTCCCATTCTCTTTTCTTCACCTATGTTCCTTTCCACTAGCTCCTGGTATTCCCTCATTTTCATCCCTATTAATGCTTCCATATTCAAACTCTTCATTCTTCTACTTTTACAAAGCTATTTGAATTTAACATCACATTTCATCATTACTAAATTATGATCTGCGTCCGCATCCGCCCCCGGATAGCAGCGCGAATTTTTAACACTTCCTAAATCTCTGCCTTACCATGATGTACCACACTTCAAATCCATCCCTCACTATCCCCACCATTCCAGTCGCCCATCACTAAAGTTTCTTTCCCGGGACTTCTTCAATTATCTCTTCTAGTTGCTCATCCACCTCTTTCTCCCTATGGTTACTTGAAGGCATGCAAACCAGGACCAATGCAAAATTCGTTTGGCGTGTTTTTATTTCCACCACTAATATCCTGTCGCTCACCTGCAATGTTTACTACCCTCTTCTCCAGTTTTGTATTCAACACCACAGCTACCCCACGTTGACTCTCATATCCCCCACTATGGATTACCTCGTAACTATCACTCAAATAGTCCCCGCTATACCGCCGTCACCTCGCACAGCCGCAAAGCATCGAAATTCACTTTCTCCATTTCTTGTTTAATATTTTATAGCTTTCCAGCTCTCATCATTGTCCTAATGTTCCAAAATATTATTTTTACCGGTACTTTCCTCCTCCTCATCTTCTTTTTCTTATTCCCTTCTCTCTCGTAGTCCTTGTATCCTCTGATGACGTTCGTTATTACGCAAGGATTTCGTATGATGACGACTGCGGAGGCCTTGCCTCCCCCGATGCCAGGTATGCACCTGCCCTAGTGGGCGGCGTCCCGTAGTTGCTAGGATTCAATATTCTCTTTGATTGACTTACATTTGCAGGTAATGGTAGTTGGGGGGCTTCCCCATCACCGCTTCCCATCGGTGTTCTTAACTTGACACCATCACGTGAACTACCTTTCGTCTGGCTCCTACCCTTCGACCTATCTGGCATGGGTGGACCAACCGGGAGCAATCGTATTTGCTCCTGCTTCCAACGTCATTGGAACGCGCAAGTCCTTCCACCGCGTCAAGGTTGTAGTCCAAGGGAAGCGGATGTTCATGATAGGAAAGTGAACATCTGAAAATGGAAAGACCAATTTCAAGTGAAACGACAAATTGATACACAGAGTTCTTCACAGTCTCCGACAAATTCGTCCCACGGAAGAGAAGTTTTAAAAATTTATTTAAGTTTTGGTAACGTCCGTTGCTCTTGAAATGAAAAATTGGGAAAGGGCAGCAAATCCGAAGAATATTACTTTCTTTTGCCTCTAAACGAAAATTTATTGGGATGTAATTGAATTATTTGTCAAAGAAGGATTTGACTGCACAAAAACCTTCACCTGTGTCACATAAGAGAACGAACAATCGCAAAAAAATGATCGAGTTCTTGCATCCTACCAGCAGCCAACACCATATGCGATGTCTTAGAAAGTGAGAACACATCGAAAATATTCCACGTATTACTCATTTGTGAACTAATTTGGAGGATAGTTACTGCATCGAAAACAATGAGAGGAATACCTATAGCTAGAACAAATCGAGATTGAGTTGAATGAGGTACATAATGAAGACGAGAAGGGAATGCAAAATAAGCAAATCAAAACCAATATTGGAACCAAATGTTTGGCAACGAAAGCAGAAAACAGACTCGAAAATTGGAGGTACAATTTTAAAAAATTAATGAAGTAACCATCTTCTTTCAATGAAATGACGAAAAAACTTCATGAAGGAGAAGCATTGCACGAGCAGCATTACATCAAGGCGCCTGTGAGGAAAAGGGGAGGATTTAAGGTAGTTTGAGCGAGATATCACTTCAACTAGATTTTGATGCATTTGATCTCATTTTATAAATAAACTCATCTTTCCGATTATATAAATTATTAACCCCTTTCTGAACTACTTTCCGAGCAATTTGCCTACGAATATATGCTGTTTTTCAAGGGATAGATTACTCCTGCACGCTCCAGGGGGAGAATAGTGAAAAAATTATGAATTTCTAACGCCTATATTTCGTAAAAAATAAACTAACGATAGGTTCTTTGTGTGTTTTCCCGACTGTTTTTTTAATTAATCAATCACTCACAGCAGTAACCTTTACTGATTCGCAAGAAAAAACCTGTTGTGAAGTTGTTTTCACCGTAAGTCGTGAAAAAATTAGTCAAGTTAGAGACTTATGAAGACATATTCATTTAATTACTGAGATTATTGTCATGCATAACTATATTTTGCGCCATTAATATTACAATATTTTTATCATACTTCTTACAGACGCTGAAATTAAAGAATAAAATACGAATATTGTCTCCATTGTGACAAGGGAAAAATCTCTCTCAAACTACCTAAGGATTAGGCGCGGAGGCATCTCGTGAGAAAGGGAAGCAAATGGATACCTCGCGAGTGAATAGGACGAATTCCCTCCGAGTGAAACAACTGAAGGGGCGAAGGAGATGTGATTAGCACGTCAAAGGGAGAATGAAAAAGGAGAAAAAGAGGGAAATGTGAACGAGAGGAAGGAGACATTCACGACAAGAGCGTATGTACGAGGCAAAATGCCGGGAGCTGTTGCATCGTCGCATTAGCCACACCCGGGGAACAAAACTACGAGGAACCCGAAGAGAAAAATTAGATCCGAGTGAAACAGATCCATCATCAGCAGCCATCTATCCAAAGACAGGTTTGTTACAACTCTCCATTCAGTTTAATTTTCAGCTAGCCGCTTAGTCCCTTCAAAGTTTCTCTTCTCGTCATTCTTCATTATTGACTTCGTCTTTGATCTTCCTCGGGACTTCTCACCATTCGTTGCTCCTTCCAATATTGTTTTCAGGAGGCTGTTATGTCTCAGAATGTATCTAAAGCGTTCAACTCTTCAACTTCGCAGTGCCTTCATCAAGAGTATTTTCTCCCCAGATCTTTGAAGGATTTCCATCTCCATTTCCTTTATTCTTCGATAAGACCACGGTCCAATATTCTATGCTCTACTACTGTTGTGACCCAATCTTCACAGTAATTCAACAGCATAATCCATGCACTTATTTTAATGAAGTGCTGTCTTACTTCCTAGCTCGTAATGCTAGTTGCTATCCTTGTCGAATGCCGTATTTGGTTGTGCTTCTCTGCTCACTATTATATTTCTTTCGATCTCATTCCGTTTTGCTCTCAAGCGTTCTCGTAGGTTGAGTTGAGTCTAGCGCGGTGGCTAGCGGATGTGGCTAGCGCAGTGTTGCGGGGTAGTGCACCGGCTCCCATCATTTTCCTCAGAGATACGCTCTTGTCTTGCACCCCTCTCGTCCGCATCCCCCAATTTCTCTCCTCTGTCATTCTCCCTTCGATGCAGTGTTGCGGGGTAGTGCACCGGCTCCCATCATTTTCCTCAGAGATACGCTCTTGTCTTGCACCCCTCTCGTCCGCATCCCCCAATTTCTCTCCTCTGTCATTCTCCCTTCGATGCGCTAATCATGTCTCCTTCCCCCTTTAGTTGTGTCACTCGAAAGAAATACGATATACACTGGCGAGATTTCCGTTCATTTCCCTTTCTCACGTGATGCCTACCCACCTAATCTTTAAGGTATTCATTATCTTGATAGAAGGCCATCTTTGGCTGTGCTGCTCTATTTAATGTGTCTTTCTTGCGTGCTCCGTAATTGGTGATCCAAATTTCCAGATAGCCAACTTCTTCAACTTGCTGACCAAATCTGACTGTCACTTGGTCTTCTTCTTCGTGGTCTTAGAATTGTAAGTTCAGAGGGTTTGGATAGAAATCCATTCATTCATTCAAGTGTTCTACCAGCTGATTGGTAGGTTCTTGGACAGTCCCCATTCTGCATCACAACCTCATAGACATTGTTTCGCTATCCCTCCTAAGTATGGCCCGCTATTAGATCCCTCTTCATATCTTCTACCTCCTCTTATTTCGTCCAGAATTTCTATCTTCTTCCTTCCTCTTCCACGCTTCCCCAGTGTTCTACCCTCTATCACTCTCTTCAACATGCATTCTGCTCTCAAAACCTCCTCCATCCTTCACTTCTGCCTTCTCCGAACCTCCGCCACAAGCTTCCTCTCCTCTCCAACAATATCTAATACCTCCTCGTTCGTTTTCCTCGCCATCCAGCTCACCTTCTCCATCCTTCTCCAAACCCACATCTCCAACGCCTCAAGTCTACGCACATCCTCCATTCGTAATGAGAAAGTTTCCGACCCATATAGCGCCACGCTCCATATTAAAGTTTTCACCAGCCCTCATCAATTCCCTTCTCTTCGAAAATGCTTCTTTAGTGAGCCCAATTCTGCACCTGATGTCCTTACCACTACACCCATTTTCCACCAAAATACTACCCAGATACGTAAACTGCTCGAACTGCTATATCTTTTGCCCTCCCAGCCTTATATTTAGCCCCGCCATCTTTCTTCTAGAAAATCTCATTACTTTCGTTTTCTTGTGGTTGATCTTCATCCCATACTTTTCGCACTGCACCTCTAACGCATTCACCATTGACTGTAAACCCTTGGCAGACTGACTAACCAGACTGACTTGATCATCTGCGAATCTCACTGATTTTATCAGCTCCCCTCCTACCTTTATTCCTACCTCCTCCTCCCCCCATGCCTCCCTTGCCATTTCTTCTAAATACAACTTAAAAATCAACTACGATAGTGGGCACCCCTGCCGCACTCCCCGTCCTATCGTGGCCCATCCCGATTCTCCATTGGCTTCCATTTCCTTCTCTCCTCTATCTCCCTTATCATCTCCTTCGTGATCCACGGTTTTCTAATTTCATTTGCACTCACTACGCCTAACGTTGCTTTCGCCACTTCTACAATTCCATTTTTCAAACTTCCCCATTCATCTTCTACTGATCTAACTCCATGATCCTCACCCATTATCTCATCCACCCTCTCTAGATACTTCTTCTTCATTGCCCCAGTTAATGCCTCTGTATTCCACTTTCGTACCCTCCTTCCCATTCTAATCTTTTTCAGTTTAACCCGACATTTCATAACTAATAAGTTGTGGTCTGTGTCTGCATCATCTCCTGGATAAGTATGCGAGTTTTTAACACTATTCCTGTATCTGTGACGAACCGTTATATAATCTATCTGGAACCTATCTTTGCCTCCCGGCTTCTCCCAAGTGTACCTACTTCAAGGATGATGTCTGAACCATGTATTTGTAATTACTAGGTTATTTCTACGGCAAAACTCCACAGCTTTCTCGCCGCGGTCGGTTCTCTTTCCTAGCCCGTAATCGCCCATCTCTTCCTTCACCCACCACCACGTTTCAATCCCCCATTACTACCAATTGCTTACTCCCAGGTATCCTACTAATTATTTCCTCTGGCTGATTCCCCATCTACCTCCTCCTCTTTATGATCAGAGGTAGGCATATAAACCTGGATTATAACTAACTTCCTTGGATCTGCCTTTAATTTCACGACTATTATTCTATCACTCACCTGTTCTCCATACAATACTTTTCTACCTAGTTTCCTATTCATTACGAATGCAACCCCGCGCTGACTTTCATTCCCTCCACTATAAATTACTCTATAGTCATCGCTCCAGTAGTCTCCGTCATCCTTCCATCTGACTTCACCCAGACCCATGATGTCTACACCCACCCTCTCCAATTCTTGCCTCATATCATCTAGCTTCCCCACCCTCAGCATAGTCATAACATTCCACGTGCCTATTCTGACTGTTTCGTTCCTCTTCTTTATCTTCATTTCCTCTGCTGCTACTTCCTCTGAGCAAGGATTTCGTGTGATGACGACCGCAGGGGCCTTGCTTCCACCGCTGCCGGGCACGACACCCGACCCTCCGGGCCGAGTCCCGTAGTTGCCAGGATTCATTATCATTTCAGACCTGTCCATAATTTCAAGGTTTTTGTTTTAATTGAGATAGTATTCCGTGGCCTTACAAAATAGTGTTTTTTACGTGACACCATCACTTCAGAGGCCGCCCCACTGGGGTCAGACGCCTTTTGCAGCCGCCTCACTGAGGTACAGACGCTGCGCGGACTACCATTCGTCTGCCTCCTAACCTTCGACCAACCTGGCAAGGGTGACCCTACCAGGAGCATTGCTCCCGCCAGTGCAGCTCTAGGGTTCATTGGAGCACGAAAGGCTTTCCACCACGACAAAGGTTGTAGTCCAGGGGAAGAGTGGATAGAGATAAGGGAGGATAAAATGAGGAGAGGAAGATAATCGGGGCAAGCCGAAGGAGAGAGTAGGAGAGAAATGGGAAAGGAGAGAGCGTGGAAGGAAAGTGAGCGGGAAGAATACGAAGCGGAGAAGAAAGGAAAGATGAGGATACCTAACGAGCTGTGCAATAAAAAAGAGAAGAATATACGACTGGCCAAGAAGCCTCGGGGAAGATCCATTTTCAGCGCCATATTCCTGCACTGAAGATGGAACCATTCAAAAATAACACGTGCCAAACTATTCTTATTCTGCAGACTAAACAAGCGAGCAAGGAAATTTGTGTCCTAGTATAAGAACTGTTTTCATGAAAAATGTGACGAGTTACATGGAAAAAAGACTCTCTGTGATGAATATACAATTATACATTTGTTTGTCTTCCATACCTCACAGACGGGAATTTTCTCGGAAGGGGAAGTAGTATAAGAATTTAGAGGCACCGCAATAGCAGAATGGTGTCAAATATTTTATGAAACTTTTAGGCACATCTTAAAAATGAAGATAATGTATGTACCTATAAACGCTATAAAGTGTTGCATGATTTTTGAGGAGGCCTCAGGAAAGCAAGTAGATGTGGCACGAGTTAGAGGTAGGCCGCTGTGATGCCATGCATGTCCCGTGAGAGGATATAATGATTTAGGCGCAAATATCGAGACGGAAAATTCTCGAAGGATAAGGAGGAGCAAGTCCGGCCGAAAAAAAGGCGCGGGGGATTGGACGGAAGACGAATAAATGACGAAATGGGGGAGACGGACGAAAGAGAGAGAGAGAAGCGAGGAGATGGAGAAGACGAAGAAGAGGTTTTCGGTGGTGAGGGGGGAGGTAACGAACAGAGGCGTGGGGATGCTCGCATTAATACCCCACAACACACACACACCTCCCCCTCTTCCGCCTACCCTTTTCGTTTGAGGGAGAGGTGTGGATGGATGGAGTGGTGTTGGTGCCTCGGCTGACGGCCGCACCGCCCGCGGGCACCAACCGCCGCCGTCGCCGCATCCTCTGGCCACTCTCCGCCCCGGGCTCCCTCATCACCACCGCGCCCCCCGCCCCCACTCCCCCGGATGGCTCCCTCCCTCTCGGAGGGTGCGACGAGAGGGGGGGAGGAGGAGAGAGGGACCGAGGGGGAGGAGATGGAGACGAAGGGGGAAGAGAGGAAGGAGGGCGTTTTTCATTATCGTTAGGGTGGTGACGACGACGGCGAGAGGCGACGAATGTTTTAATCACTCGTTAGAAATTAATTCTTCCCACTCCGGCGGCCTCCAGCGGCGGACCCGCTTCCCGCGGCTTTCCTACCCCTGCCCCCCCCCCCGTCCTTTCCCCCGCGCCCTCACTCCCGGGGATATCCTCTGTCGCGTCGCGGAGGAGATCCGGAGGCGGCGGGGAAGGTTCTCTCTCTCTCCCGACTTCCCTCTCCACACTGATATATAAACCCTACCACTCCGAGTGGAACCTCCGAGACACACCCCATCCCCGACGTCCTTCCTTCCGAGCGCATCACAACGCGTGCACCAGTCACGTGGCACCGCGCATCGAAGAGCCAACCCGCCGAAAACAACGAAATCAGGAGCCGCGGAAGCTCTATTTCCGACTATTTAGGTTTTCTAGGCCATTTTGGCAGTCGAAGAATATATTTGGCCACACTTAATTGAAATATACCCGAAGCAGCATTAAAAGCATAGGTAAATCTAAGTTGGTCTAAAATTGCTCGGTGGGTTGCTTCCATGCCCGCCCTGGACTGCATGCGGCCCTCTGGTCGGGCACACCTGAACTAGGGAGGGGGCGAGACAAAAATTCAAATGACTTATGTAGCAACGTGGCTGATATGGTGAAGGTGCATTACAGCGATGAAGAAAGAGATTGCAGTATTCCAGATAAATGAGGTTTAATTTCATCACTATTTTCGATCCTTTATATCATTTTCTCGATTGAAAACATACGTGTGGAGCATGCTAATACTATATAAAGATTAAGTTTGCACAATAATAGCAGCCAAACAAAGTAAATTCGGAAGCGATGGAAAGTTGGTGTTATCAAAGAATAATAAAGAACAAGTGCACGGAGAGGATCACCAATGAAAAAGTTCTACGAAGAGCTGTGTAGAAAAAATACTGGAAAAAACTTTGTTGAGAATAGGAGACAAGCTTACTGGACACTTCCTGTGATACATCAGCCTCATGAAATCAATAATGGAGGGAGAAAAAAATGGAGGGAATTACCGAGGAAGACCAAGGATGGAATAGATTATGAAGGACATCAACGCGAAGAATAAAGAGGTAACAAAGTGGTTGGATAAAATGATGATCGGGGTGGATAGCTGCAGTAAACCGATCTACTGATTGATAAGTGCTTATGATGACATCATTTTTAAGTCTTTAGAATTATCTAAAGCATCGATACCAGTTGTGAAATTAAAAGCCATTTACAGTGAAAACTACAGTCTCTTTCGTCATCGCCAAAGATTCACAGCGTTTTTAAGATGGGGGAAGAAGGATGGCAGATAACTACGGGCACCCCCATACTCCACCCCCCTTCCCCCCTCCCCCCCCCCCTTACGGGACTCAACTCGTCGAGAGCCGTCCACGACGTCTTGACTCGTCGAGGACTCGCCAGCTTCCCTCCCCTCCCGGCCGCGAGAGGCGGTGCTACGGATGGGAGTGAGGGCCAACTCCTCCTTTCGGCACGTCAAATGAAATTAGATGCGACTCGTATTTGAAGAAAGAAAACAGACGCTCTTGGTTCAACGCTGAGTGTGGGTGGCGCTGCTGGAGGTATGTAGAAGAGTGGGCTGAGGTGAGGGGATGGAGCGATGGGGAGCATGGGAAGGGGGCGGTTTTTTTTATTTTTTAGGAGACGCCATCGGCGGGGAGTGGGGAGATAAACACGCGCCATAAGTGGGTCGCGGTGGATGAGAATGTGGTTGAAGTCATCTGCGCCATTATGGATGAGAGGGAAGGGAGGTGAGGGAAGGATTATATGGGGAATGGAGGAAGATGGAAGAAACATATTTCTCCTTGAAGAAGTGACCAGCAGGGGTCGCGAAACGTCGGGCTGACACCGAAGAACACGCGGCATACACTCGAACAGGTTTTAGCTCAGTTTTTGCCTCGTTCCAATCATCGGTACATTATAATCCATATTCGAGCAGGTGTTTCAGGACAGGGCAGGATATTCGAGCAGGGTAGGGATTTTTTATGATAGAGGGTAGGGCAGCGAGTAGGTCATATATTGGGGTCGATAATAATGTGTTACCAGTAAGTTATTTAAAAAATTAAAACTCTCGTCGGAATTAGTCCACTCTTTAAAGAGAAGCGCTAAGGGATGCTTAGTTAGACGGCCCATCCGAAAGACAGATTATATCACTTGAAGTACTCTCCACATAGCATCCAAGTATGTATGGATCGGGAATCCATTAACAAATGTCCTCCGCAGCCGGAAGTCGAACCTGGGCCCTCCAGATTGGATCAGAATCTCTCCTAGTATCCTTCCTGTGCTAGCCCAATTTTTTTTACCGTGGGCAATCTCTCATGTTCGATGGAACTAAAGTATTGAGAAACTTAAACATCAATATGTGGAAAATTCGCCGTGAAAAAATCGTTTGACTTGATCGGAATTCAAACCCGATTACTGCCGATTTCCTGCCATGTTTTTCAGCCGGTCATGCCACCAAACTATCTTAATGCAAGACGAATTTCCGAAGGGATTTATGCGAATTGAATTCCCAATTGTGCGCGCTACGGCGAGTAACGTTCATTTTGCATTTCGAGAATGAATTATGAAGATTAAATTCCTAAATACCATATGGAATAGTATAGACTAAAATGTACCAGTTGTCACAAAATACCTACTTAACACTTCTGGGCCATCAAGAGTATATTGGTCAAGTTCGATGAATTATTTCGTATTGAAATGCGAAAAATTTTTATTAAGTCTTTCCAATAACATATTAGATAGCCTGAAGAATGAAATTGGGTTTCATATTATTTCGGTAAATGGGATAAATTTCGAAGGTAGAAACTTTTCAAGTGGCACCTCCAGGGACGATGGGACCGCATTAGCAGGCAGTAACGAAGGAAAGATGAAAGTACTCCTGCAGACTACAGAAATTCCAGCGATGATCATCTTTTCATCATAGCAATTGCAATATAAATGTACGCAAGCCTCTAGGTTAAGAATGTAATTGCCCACAGTGGACCACGCAGTGAATAAAATTCAACATCTGAAAGATTATCAGGTAAATCATCGAAAATTTACAGAGGGAAAAGGTCAAATGAACATTGAAGCTTGGACCTATGATTGTTGCATTGTTTACACACGAAGTGTATAACAAAGTTGAAGTTCAAATGATAGCCTATTGAGATGGCTGGTTGTTTGTCCCGCGTGACGATGAAACCTTCCTGGTACCTGATATTTTAAGTTTTCTCACTGATAATCTTGGTATATGTATAAATATGAGGAAGAGCATGATTTTTCGAAGAATCAATGTTAAATACCTGGGTGCACTCATAGGTACACACAATATGCATCTAACGTTAACCCCAAATTCATTTCAAAGAGTACCTTATAGAATATCTGTAATTAACCGTATACGCAAGCAGGATATATCGTGGGCCGTGGGGTTAATTTCTCGGTGCGTATTAGGGATGGGCGATTACGGTATCGATTAATCGATTATTTTTGTCAATTAATCGAAAAATTGGAATCGATTAATACAAAAGCCGATATCGACTATATATACCCGATTAATTTGACCGATTATCGATTATTTCTGAATATTGCGTCTGGTGAACTGTGATGGCATGCGCGGCTCACGTCCGTCTTCAATTTGAAAATTCGACTGTGGCTGAACTCTGCGTGACGACGCCATAGAGGTACATATTACAGTAGAATGCGGATGACGTAACTCTACACTGCACCACCTTTTGCCGGCCACTCACGTGTAGACCTGTGCGCCGCCTTGCCGCGCCGCCGCTGCCGATGGTTCTGATGACGCCACCACAGCCGACGGATTATATGGGGTCCGCCGCCGATAGCGCCGCGCCGGTCCTCAAGGTCGGCGGCGCGGCGCGGCGCCGTTCTTGGTAGCCATTTACAAGCCATTGCTTTCAGTGCATGAATACTGTATTTGTTTACACATATCATTGTGCACTCATCATCATTGTATTTCATAATAATGTCTGACACCACTCATCACAGTTACACCCGTGCATCAATAGACATTATTTTAGATAATACAGTAGACAATATCTCTCATTAGCGGCAGTTAACAGTACATTAACGGATTTCAGAGATCTTCAAAGACTTCGAGATAGCCTTTCAAACTCGTCGAGAAGTTGCATGCTTATGCCCTATCCACAGTATTTTAATAAAAAATCTCGCATTTTATGCTTTTTCAAAAATTTTATTTTTCATTTTCTCTAATTGGAAAGGTAATTACGGCGGCAAATTGGAAAGGTTTTTTTTGCTATGTCTACCCCAGAAATGGTCGTAGAGGGAGATATTTTGGAATTGTGGGGGAAATCAAATCCAAATTTCCGTGTATTACTCATCTAGCTCGAAAAAGTCTATCCATTTCGGCACAAGCACGCCTAGTTGACGATAAGTTTTTTCCTTCGATGGGTTGACGATATACGCCAAACGATCATAGCTAAGTACATCAACCGAGGATAAAATAGTTTTTCTTCACGATAACTACAGATATTTTCAGGGAAATAATGAAAATATATGCTCTAACCAAAACTCTCTACAAACTCTAAAACGTTATATCCGTAGAAACTGATGAACGCAGCAGGTGATAAACTTACAAACGAGATCATCACAGAAGAAATTTTGTAATACGTTGGTAAAAATTTGATAAAACTAGTTTTTACATGTTTATCTATGTAAAATAAATGGTTGTATTTATCTATGATTATAATAAATCCTTTGTATTATAATATCCTAATGTGCTACAGTACTAGTGAATATATTAAGGTCGATTAATTACGCCACCGCCGCCGACAGTTTTGCCATCGGCGCACAGCTCTACTCACGTGTCATCTACATCTACATCTACAAAATACCCTGCAAGCCACCTCAGGGGTGTGTGGCAGGGGGTGAGTAATCACCAACATGCATTACACTATACCCTAAAGTTAGTGTAACTACGACTAATTATGCATTAGCATAAATCGCTAATGCTTGTCATGAGGCGAAGCCTCACAAGCATGCAACACTACACTACAGATGTCATCAAAATGGAGAGTGACCTCAATATACATGCATTCTACAACTACACAGATGGACAGGGACTCAAGACCCATGTAGAAAACATGCTAGGCGTGCTGTTAGTATGTACTAGGTAACAGATAAGGATTCAAGTATTAGGAGTACTACCACTACTAAGAGCTACACTACCTAACGACAAACCTAGATAAAAGTCTCATGGCAGCTATTATGGTCCCTTATCATTCGTGGGAAAAATGACATCTTAAATCTATCCGTTCTGCAGTCTAGTTCCCTAATTTTACTCTCATGATCTGATCTACCGTAGTATGTCGGATTTCGTAAAATATTATCAACGTCGTCAGAGAATAGACCGGTTTGGAACTTACATAATAGATTTAGTCTAAATTTTAATCGACGGTCTGAAAGCTTTTCCCATCCCAGTCATGTGTCAGATGTTGCTTCGCCAGGCATATCCGTGTGTTATTTGCGCTAGTTATTTTGATAATACATCAAAACTCAATCAATAAAAAGACAGACGAGGAGTATGTTCCTGGTGCCCTAGATATTATTCAAAAAGCTAAGGATGTTGTTAATATCCTTCACCACAGTGTCAACAAAGTGATGGTTTGAAACGCATTCAGTACTCTCAAGGGAAGACTGAGGGTACCGTCCTACACCTCATCCAGTCGAACGCTATCCGGTGGTCCTCAACCTACGAGATGCTTTCTGGATTCGTAGAGCTGTCGCCCGTAGTAGCCGAGGTGCTGTTCCACTATGGGGAAGTGACGATGCTGAGCAGTGCGGAGCTCAGCACCATCCGTGTCTTCATATCCGTGCTGAAACAATTTGCTAAGGTGACTACGGAAATGTGCGCGGATAAAGTTACTACAGCCAGCAAGGTCATTCTCCTCGTGAAATTGCTTAAACAGGTAAAGTTAACGCGATGTTTGATTCCTCTCTTGATATACTATGTTATTTCATTTCTCTGACATTTACTTTGATTTTTAATTCCAGAGTATCAATCCGATACACCTTTCGCAAGGAGACAGGCTAGCGAAACGGGAGAAGAAGTTCGTTATGTCGGAGCTGGATCGACGCGTCGGTTCGATCCAATTGAGTCCAGAAAGCACTACGCAATCGCCACGATGCTGGACTCACGGTTAAAAAAACTGCACTTCAAGAGCCCGATCGCTGTAGCCAATGCCATGAGCACCGTCATCGCAGTGATGGCTGAGATGTTTCGCGAGAAGGATCAGGTGAACGTCCTGCAGATGTTTTCACATGCTGAGCGTGATGTAGCACCATCAGATGGCCTCTGGACCTTTCATGACACTGAAGCAACATCACAGAAAACCCTGTATTATGGATATGTCGCCGGTGTAACACCATTTGAGTAACGATAATACCTCAACCGACCCGTCGCTGACCGCCATTTGAATCCTTTTTCAGTGTGAGAGTCAATGAAAACTGAATACCCTCACATATATCAGGTAGCCAGGAAGTACCTGGCAGGATTAGCAACATCAGTTCCACCAGAGAGACTATTTTCCGAGATGAGACTAATGCAATCTGATCTGAGAAGCCGCATTACCAGTACCCACTGATCAAAGTTGCAATTTTTCGCATGAGTTCCTGTAAACATTTGGCAATCGTCGAAAATATAAAATAATTAAAGAACTTTTCCCAACTCTGTTCCCTGACACGCCTCAAGTAAGTTTATTAATTTGTTTTACAATTTGTATTCATGATAAAATTTACCTTATAAAATGTAAAATAAATTATTTTACTTTATTAATGGAGGGACGATACCTCGCAATCTATGTTTTGTATTTATCATAATCGATTCGATTAATCAACGTATCGATTAATTAAAGTAATTAATCTGTCGCGATTAATCGGCTGCTTGCAATTAATCGATTTACAAAATATCGATTATTTTTTTATAATCGCCAATCCCTAGTGTGTATATATTAATGGAAATCCTTATTATCTATATGCATAGCTCCTATATGCATGGCTGTTGATAGAATGGTTTAAGAGAGCCTGGTTGCAACCTGCTCATTGTCGCCATCCAAAAAAATAAAATAAACGAAAATTATCCTTGCGCAGGTCAATCCTTAACGTAGTTTCTACGTAATAGAGTAAACGAGAAAATTTCAGCCTGACGTTTTTTGAAGCATAGAGTTGAGAACAAAAAACTGAAAAACTACCCAGATGCAAATTCGGGCAGTGATCATAACTTTTTTACAATGATGGGCCAATTCAAAGTCAAGAGAAAGGGAGAAATAAATAGAAAATCGAGTTAAAAGATTATTGAATCTGGAGTTTGAAGAGTATTCAGTAGCCCCTGGACCTCTTTTTCACGAAATGATTAAGACGAAACGATCTCTGTTGGCTTACGTGATAATTACATGTGCTTTAGGTGAGTACTCTGAATGCATAAAGAAGAGTGTCAATTTAACTATTCAAAAGTTGTTGCATAATTACACCAAGCGCTGGAATTAAATTGGAACTCGATTCATTTTTTATACCACTACGAAATTGATCACCCAGTATTACTACCTCCAAAAGTGAAATATTACTTAACAGACACCACATGTAAGGATTTGGGATATTTAGTTTCAAAGGGTACGCCTTAAAACATTTCGCGAGTGTATGGACAGAGGTAAACATGAGAAATGGAAAATTTCGATAGAATCCCACACACATGAAGAAATTATGTTCGCGGCCCAGGATTCTCTTCACACTTTGGGGCGCTGCTCCTCTGATGAAAGAAGTCTCTTGAACAAGCGCTATGCTAGTTATAAAAGCTAAAAATTCATATAGAATGCCCACTTTACGTCAAGGAGAAAAACATCAGAGCTCCTAGTCGCAAACTACGATAAATATCACAGGGCATCAACATGAGGAAAGGTGGAGAGAGAAAGAGGTAAAATTTATCCATCTAATGACATACTAATAAGTAAGAAATGGTTTATTTAATGACGGTAACACACCGCGATGTTTCTTTCAAAAATCCCAAACTAATCCCTGACACAACATGCAATAATTTGGATCTGACCACACGATTTGGAATCATTTTAAACACCATTACGAAAGAATTTCCCATTAATTCAGACGCATTGAATGCTTACGCTCTTGGTACGGCATAACTTTGTTCTCTTTGCATCTCATTAAATGTCATACATACATAAGTAATGGAATCAGCTGGTCTACCCTTAGGAATTCTGTGCAAAGAAGGACAGTAAGCAATAAATAAAGATTTTAAATAATGTATTTGAAGGGACCTTCAGGAGCTAAACAGAAGAAGTAAGGGTAACTAAATGAAGTTTTGAAGTATACAAAAAGAACGAAGCCGTATTAAAAAAAATAACCGGTGGATAAAAATTGAGTTCAAGTACATTTTCATGTAAACAAATTTTTCACGCTTAATCAAACAGCGTTTCAACACCTTGAAACGTCCTCTGCAGGCAATTTTGAAATCTGACATGATATAAAATATCTCATCTCATTGCAGTTATTGATTTCCTTAATGGCTATCACTCAATGCATATCTAATTTTACGTTTTAATTGGACAAGTAATAGAATTTTAGTTTAACATGCTTCGACAGCTAAGCTCATTTCGCACATACTGTCTGCCACTTGCAGACAGGAGCAACAGCTCTCGGACGAATATAATTGGAGAAGCCCTGTGCGCAAACACCCCTAAAGCGGTCGAAGTGCCGAAGTTTGCACCGGAATGAAGGTTTGCCATGTTGTTAAGTGTAGCTGATGTCAGAGGACCAGCAAGAATTTAGCTTCCCATGGCGTTTTCACCCCACCGGAAATGTTAAGTTTTTAAGTAATTTAAGAGCTACATGTCATGAATTCAAAAAAGATATGGTACTTTTTTCACAGATTTTTATTTTAAGTCGACCGGTTTCGTCGCATAGGCGACATCATCAGGTACATGAATATGGCAAGTGGCAGAATATATAAAATTTTTAAGAAGGGGGGGGGAAGAGGAGGGAGAGGTGGGGGGGGGAAGAGGCAGTGGGAAGGGGTGGGGGTTGGTGTGTGAGGGAACGTGGATGACTCGATGGGAGGGGGGGGATGGAAGTTGTGGGGTGGTGGTGGTGGATGTAGGCTAAGTGGACGCTTGGTCAGGTACGCTGTTCACAGCGGGGGTTGGGGCCTCAGGTATTGAGAGTCAGGGGAATATCCAAGAGGGGGATATGGCTCATAAAAATGTTCTCGTTAGCAATTTGTCCTGCTTTTAATTGCTTCCTAATCTCCAGCTCCTCCAAATAGTCCATTCTTCTTCCCTTTTTCTCAAGGTGAAGAATCTCCGGGACAAAGTCGCTCTTGTGGTCACTTTCCCATAGATGTTCAGCAAAATGGGATCTGTATAACTCACCGTTTCGTAGATGTCTTCTGTGTTCATCTGCTCTCACTCTGAACGACCGCCCAGTCTGGCCAACATAACAGATTTCACAGTCACACAAGTGACCACAAGAGCGACTTTGTCCCGGAGATTCTTCACCTTGAGAAAAAGGGAAGAAGAATGGACTGTTTGGAGGAGCTGGAGATTAGGAAGCAATTAAAGGCAGGACAAATTGCTAACGAGAACATTTTTGTGAGCCATATCCCCCTCTTGGATATTCCCCTGACTCTCAATACCTGAGGCCCCAACCCCCGCTGTGAACAGCGTACCTGACCAAGCGTCCACTTAGCCTACATCCACCACCACCACCCCACAACTTCCATCCCCCCCCCTCCCATCGAGTCATCCACGTTCCCTCACACACCAACCCCCACCCCTTCCACTGCCTCTTCCACCCCCCCCCACCTCTCCCTCCTCCCCCCCCTTCTTAAAAATTGTATATATTCTGCCACTTGCCATATTCATGTACCTGATGATGTCACCTATGCGACGAAACCGGTCGACTTGAAATAAAAATATGTGAAAAAAGTACCATATCTTTTTTGAATTCATTAGAATGGATTTTCACAAAGTGAAGCCTGAAACCATCGAGCTACATGTCATATTAGGATCTATACAAATGAACTCAAATGTTCTACCTCAAATATGTTCTACTGATGAATTGACAACAATAAATAAAAACTAATAAAATCAGTATAAAACAACAGGTAATTAACATTTTAACATCACTCACCGGCAACATAGCAAGACAGTATACGTGGTGGACCTTAGGGGACCACAGAAAATTTCAAATTATGAAGTTGATCCTTCAGCTACCTTTTAAACGTCATTAAAAAATGTAATATTAATGTTAATTAGCTTAAATGTGAGATATTTCAGGAATAAATACATGCTTGGTTAATGTTCCAGAGATAAATAACTAATACCTGTGTATAAAGGATCTAAGGTTATCCCGGCGAATTATATAGATGAAGGTTTCTCAGGCTTCACACCGGGTAAGAATATTAAAATTGATCAACGTTTCTCAGCCATAGTCATTCTCTCAGCCATAGTCATTCTCAACTGAGTCAACTATCGATACATTGATCAATTTTAATAATCTTACCTGGTGTGAAACCCGAGAAACCTTCATGTTTAATTCCTGTGTACTCTTGAAATTTGATACTTCCTTCAAAATGCAGCATACCAATGACCAAGATGATGTAAGAACATACACCAGAATAGTAATTTGTAGCTTAAAAATTTTGTAATTGCAAATAATATATTATTTAAAAAAAACAAACAATTGGTTTATAGCCTGCTAATATGACTGCTATTCGGCGATGATGTCTTTTGATGTTTCCTGTTTGAGAAATGCCATATAACCCCAATACTCAACTAATTTGTATTTGCGAACGTATATTCATGCTGAACATTTTTCTACATTAGGAATCAAGGATTTCTACTACTTTATAGTTTTGACGCAAACAAATGAGAAGCTTAGGCAAGCACATGGTGCGCTATCTGTGAGGGGGAGTAAAAGATTATTTAATCTAAATAAAGATTGAGGATAATCCGTAGCTATTCGCGCGAGGATTCTCTCCATCCTATAAGAAAGGCTGTATGCGTGTCATGATGCGATTTCAGTTATTAAATTACGTCTAAATAATAAAT
Organism: Pyrrhosoma nymphula; assembly: GCA_963573305.1. Taxonomy (NCBI): domain Eukaryota; kingdom Metazoa; phylum Arthropoda; class Insecta; order Odonata; family Coenagrionidae; genus Pyrrhosoma; species Pyrrhosoma nymphula. Next base: position 138,067,300 of record OY754327.1, read on the forward strand.
TTATTTTGTTTACCTTTAACCAAGGATGAATTATGACCTCGAAGCATTCTAAACCGACATTCAATTGTTTCTGTCCAGTTCCTCCGAAAAAAACAGGGGTGTGTGTTACAAATGACCTGACAACAGCTGTGCAATAAAACTCACCGCAAGGCCAGGGAAACGTATTTTGAAAAAAAAAAAGAAAAAATCAAAGCGAGAGAGCGCTAAGAGAGGGAAACGATAGCGTTAAACGCTCCCGATATTGAATCCCACGTCCAGAGACGAACAAACTACCAGCGCGGAGTTTAATATTTTATCGCCCATTAAGATGTTGGCGGGTAATCCAATGCACGTCCGCAACAGGGACTGGTTAAACTCCCCCCCCCACTCCCCTCGGCCGAACCTCAGCCTTGCGAGACGGGCACGGACGTTCGCGCGCAAGGCAAATAACATATCACGGGACAGAGCGGAGGGGAATAAATCAGGTGCCACCCACCCAGCCTCGTTCGTTGCCTCGCCTCCGCCCGTGGACGCGGAGCTTGGAGGCGGAGGTGTCTTCCTCAATTAATACGAAGTGAAACATGGGATTATATTTTGCTCGGATGCTAAAGCAAAAAACATACAGGACAACAGAGAGGGAGAGAGAGGTAGGGCTTCCTCTTTCCGCTATGACTCTCCGACATCCCGACCCTCCACCCTCTACCCTATCACGGCGGTACCGTCCGCTCCTTCCAACATCCCCCCCCCCCCGAAACCCACCTTCCCCCCGGATAACCTTTTTCCCATCCTATCTCGATCTGCCTCGCTTCCTCTTCCCCTTTTCTACCACCCCGCCCCCACCTCACCTCGACAACCACCTCTCTCCCCCCCCCCCGAATCCCGAACATAAAACAGGAAATTATGACAGGGGTGGGAGGAATTGGACGGGGCAGGGGAGCGAGGGAAGACGGGTAGGAGGAAGGGTAAGTGAAAATTAATGCCTTCGCAAACATATTAGGTATGCCTTGGCAGTATTTTATGCGCATTCGTTTATTGTAAGTGGCTGTATATTTATTTTCTGATAGCCGCGTGAATAGTGGCCGCGGGAAAATCATGAGCAAGAAAAATCCTGTCGCGCGAAAAAGTTTAATCTCGGGATTTATAGATTGAAATATCAAATGCCCATTACAAAACGTGGTTTGTCCCCTCGCTCGGGAGAAAAAAAAGACTAAGTTCGGCCGATTGAATGCATTAAATGCGTTGTGTCAAGAGTAAAGCCTTAATTCTGAAGAAAATCCCTCCATCAATCATAGACGCTCCAGCTTGACTGAGTACCTACTACTACCGAGGAAATGAAATCTTCAAAAATGCAACTGCAGCACAATATTCTCAGTGCACCTCATTCTTGCGCATCCATTATTATACATTTATAAAATGTTCAGTGATTCGATGGGGCCGAGAACACCTTATGTCACATTTTAATTACATGTGAAACCGTAGGTTTATTACTTTTTGAATTACTGTCGCATGAAAAATCTTAGTTTTTTAGCACTTCTACAACACTAACTTCTAAAACGAGCTATTTTATATTTTCGGGGTAAGAAAGAAATGATTTCATTGATAACAATGACAGACATAGTCTTAGCATACTTTGATTGATCATACTTTCAATCCTTGAAAATTATGGCATTATCAACTTTAGATAGTTTCCGCTTTAGTAAAAACCGTCCCGAAGACAAAATTCTGCGTCCGAGCACTCCCGGCCGCCGAATTGTTTCCTGTTGGCAATCGACAAAGGCTTTTTCCATCGCAGCACAGCTGAAACTAAAACATTCAATATCTCGTGCCCAGTTCTATTGGTATTCAAACCTGCACAAAACATTGTTCATAGAAATGATAATCTATGCGTGTGCTCCCAAAATCTATTAAAAGTTACGCAAGATTGAGAAGGAGATGGTTCCTGAAACCTAACGTTGCGTGTGTGTAAATATGTGGTGGCGGGTTTTAAAAAGTAGGCGAAACCTCCAAACGGTACCTAAACATGATCGGTTTACTACGAGTAATCGGCATCTGCGTTGAATACCAGTGCACCAAACGTGAAGCTCAGAATGAACGCGAAACTCAAATCCCCATTGCTGCATTCCTCTTCAAATCGCACCTCCCTTTCGCAAGCATCTCGTAAAACCATCACCTCGAACCTGGTTCCACTATACCACGAGCCGATTTCATTACATTCCCCGCTCTGAGTTGTCGTCTCGTAAAGCGCACTTCATGTCTCCCGCCCTCTTAATTATCGTTTCCCCTCACGACTTCAGCATCACCTGCTACGGAACCTGTTCCTCGTCTACATTCTGTCCAAATTAATGAATTTGCCTTCCCATTGAATAAATCTCTCTCGTGGTATAACTCTGTCCTCTTTCAGCACCCAAGAGGTTATTGATTAAGGACTCTAATAAATAAATAAAACACTTTAATTTTCTCCATCACCTAAGTATGCGATGGAGAGCTTTAGAGATCTATGTCGCATCCACCGGATCACTTTGTGAAAATAATAAATCACAAAAAAATATTTTATAAATCTACACTTAAATAAATTTGGAATACTTAAATTTTTACGAATATGGCACTACTATATATATGTGCCGATCACAAATGTTCTATCGCGCTTTCAAACCAAATTTAGGTACAGTCGAATACATCCATGCTCAAATTTGGTTTAGAACCTGTAAACCGTACCATCTAGAACCCATTTGGTGAACCCAGGAGATGATAGAGTTGGTGATAGTGACAACCGCGGTCATCATTTGTGACTCTTAATTCTGCCATAAAAAGTTTTATTAACTCCGAACTAGTCCAAATATTTCCTCCATCCTTCCCTGAGTATCCGTGTCAGCCTCTTTTACTTGAAGTTTCAATTACTTTTCCTTTCTCGGATAGTAAGTTTGTAGCTAAGACGTTCTTGAGAATAAGTTCACCATTTTAATTCCTTCGTTAACTTGTTTTTCACCGATATTATGGATTCCCATGGTATAGGTAATACAGAAAAAATATATTTAAATGCCTAGATCGGTATTAAATGTTATTTTTGCTATTGACGTCATCAAAGTAATATCCACAATGGATTTATCCAATGACACCAGGATGCTGTCCTCCTGAGCAGTCTTCGGGGAGCGGTTTCGAAGGAGAGCGTCGGCAAGCGAGCGAGCTATCGGGCCCAGGCTGGCCCCGGTGGCGACGACGGAGGCAGCGTCAAAATGCGGTCCCTTCTCTCATGCTGTCGGAGGAGGAGACTTGACTCCACCGCACTCTTCCGCTCCTCGTTCTTATCCACACCCCTCTTTCTCGCACGCACACACAAGATGCCGCATTCTCCTCGTCCCCCAGAGCCCCCACTTTTGACACATTATAACTCCCCCACCGCGCGGGCATCGCCTCTGAATCTCAATAGAGAGCGCATTATTGATGCGAGGAAACGCCTCCTATAAAAATCATGTTTACATCTAGTCTCCTTTTGTGTATAAATATACATTATATTGTTCCCCTTGCTTGACGTTAATGCGCAATAAGAATCCGATTTGTATGCATTCGCGGTATCATCTGCATGCCTCTCCTTCTCTCCATGCCAGCAGCCATAGCCATCGCCGCCTCGTCCCCTCCGGCTTCCCCTAAACTCCCACTGCCCCCCCCACCCAACACCCCATTATCGCCACCCCTCCTGCTCTTGCTACTTGTCTCACACCCCTCGCTTAGAGCCCCATTCTCAACCCCTTCCCTCCCTCTCCTTATAACTCCCATCGTATCCATATCTCTGGCACGCCCTGCCCAACTCTCATCCCGTCTCGTACGGGTTCCGTTGATGGATGGGTGACGCCAGGTTCCATTCACACAGTATAGATATCAATTAAAAGGCGGTAAAAAGTTAAACTTTTTTGGCGGAATCCAATCATTATTCCAAATAAATGGACTCAATGTCACTATAGAAGAGATAATTGCCAATGCATCGCTAAAAATTCGTGTACCGATATGTTTACGACAGAAAAAGTAAACAACTTTATTCTGATATTCATGAATAACGAGTGGTCGCGAGGATTTGGAATGCTTGCAACAAACCACGCTGGTATCATACGGTATCCCTTGGCTTTCATTGGCAAAGATCGAAACAATTCGATAAACTCTTTCGGTGATTTTTAATTTTTTTCTTCTATCGTTAGATTTTATATGCTTTCACAATTGATTTTTCCTATGCGTCTTGCCGTTGCCTTTTTGGAAAGGGAGAAATCTCTTGAAATATTTTCCGAATCCGGATAGAAAAGGATATAAAAGATACTATTCGAATCCAAATCGTATTTCTGATCTGTAATTCCATGTTCTGATCGCATCCCTGAAAAACGGACCACACTGACTCGCTACGCTTTGAAGTCATATGAAATAGATGGAACATGTAAGAGGCTACCACGATGAGAGCACCACTTGGGCCTAAACGCGAATAAACTCGAATCGTGCCCTAAGGTTTTTAAGCGCTCGTTCGTGATTGGAATATCGAAACACTTCGATTCCGTACTCTAAGCATATTTCGGATATGAACCCTTTCCATTTTCATTTCTAATTATAAAATTCAATACGATGTCAAATCAAATGTTTCACCAATCTTTAAAATCAACCACGATAAAAAGACAAAAGAAAAAAGAGTGGCGAGCTGAGCAAACTAATCTTGAGTCTGCGGATGGTGAGGAAACAGATAAAATCAGGTGGCAAAAAGGCAATGCGGGAAAAGTGGATGGATGGTACTTGGTGATTAATTGGCCAAGGGTCAGCTAATAAGGAGGACGGAGGCGGCAGGAGGGTGCAACTGATCGCCCTGGGTGCGTTTCTCACATTATATCGGTACAGAAAGCCAACAAAAACTTATACTTCAACAAATAATTGCAATAGAAGTCCTTCAAACCGTATATTTCAAATCTTTATGTTTCAAAATGTAAAGCGATCACAAATGTCCACCAGATAATTTCCAAGAGACACAACTCACGAGCTCATGACTGGTGTTTGGATTCCATCCGCTTGGTTTCCAAATGCAACAAGGTAAGTACTCAAATAAAGTTATGTAGAAAGAGCGTTCATAGATTGGATAATAAAAGAGCTTGATTCACCAGAAATTATTCATATTTGACTATAAGGGACTCTCTAAACCTCCAGTATAAGGCCTATCTTGCCCATATTATTAATTGCGAAACACTTAACTCAGTATTTGGCATGATGAATGAGAGTACTTGAGCAAGAGACAGGAATATATCAACCTTCCACGGTCTACGTATAAGCTATAAACCTATAAAGAGACTACAGAAGAGCTAAATCATAAATTAATACTGTTTGCTCCGTGAAACTTAATCCACAAATTACCACAGTCGGAATTGTCAGAAAAAATGGACGATCTAAACATTTTTACCAAAATGTTAAGAAAGTTCCCATGTAGTCTTTTTTAACATCTATAATGCACGCAAGAGTATACTAGCAATGCGCGTGAAAATGTTTTTAGAGGTTCTCAACAAAAAGAAGGAGAAGCATATCCATGCTTTTGGATAGCCCACCCAGGCGGGCACCAAGGTTATAAGACTCCAGAAAATATTCAATCACGGTTCTTACTTATAGGCAAAGGCTTCATCAATGAAGTCATATTCTGAATTTTCCAGTTTATAGTTGAAGCTATGACCCGAAAATCACGCTTGTATTTGTAAATCGTACCTTCTTATTCTTTGTAAATCGTACCTTCTTATTCTTTAAACTCGTAAGTTCTACATCTTCATGGATTAACCTATCCAAATTAATTCATCCATCATCATGGCACGCTAGGTGCCCACAATCTCATTTATTAATATCTACAGCAAGTAAATAACCCATTATTTCCATGTGCTGTATATGGTGGACGACATTCGGTGTGTCTTGACCTTCCCTACTGGGGAAATACTTTCTAATAATTAGCTTCGCTTTATGCGTCCACACCATCAGCAGTTGGTTTGGGATGGTCATTTTGGGAGGATTTCGTGAAATGAGACCATTTGCACCATTGATAGGAGGAGGGTTGGTTGGTGAGGAGATTATTTGTGGAATGGATGGTGGAGAGAAACCCGGCGTCGGCATCATCCAACAGTTTGCTCAGTTTATATGGCCTTAATAATTTTATGAATAAGGTAGAGTGGAAGGTTTTTCTGTACCGCAGTTACCGCTACTAACACGAAGTACTGAAGAATTTATATAAGGATATGCTTTCCTCACTTCCCCGGCTGTCGTCATCCGACTACCACCCATCACCCTAACACTCTAAGATTAAAAAAAATTTCTAATACTCGAATCTCGCCGGACTCCTCCCCCCCCCACTTTTCCACATTTTCCCCACTTTAATTTTCCTCTCGCACCACTCCGCACTCAGATCCCCCTTCCCTCCTCGTCCCCCGTCCTTAAGAAAGTGTCCTTTTTTATTGCAAGCTATTATTCAGGGTAGGAGATAGCTGCACGACAAACAAACAGGAGCAAAAAATAATACCTCGATTCGGAAGATTTCTGGACTGCCAAGAGAAGCAATATATAAAGATGTGGTTTACGGAAGCGACGAGTTTTTACGCGCATCTGACTCTGGCAAACTCTGCGTATCCTCATACCCTCATTCCTAAATGTCTCTTGATTTGGCAAGGATTATAGCAGCTAACGGTGCAGTCAAGTCGCGTTAGGGATAAATTTTAATGGAGCAAGAATATCATAAAGGCTCTTTGAGGGAAGAAAGCTCTCTAGCAAGTACACTTAGGGAAGATTAATATTTAATCTCCTACAATTAAAATCATATCTACTTATCAATAAGAAATAATAATATTCATGACATGAGATTTTTTACATTGAAATTCGTCTGGATTATTACTAATCGTATAGTCTTTTTTTGTTTTTCATGCAATTTTCCAGAGAATTCTCATCTTACTGATCACCAACCCCGGGAATAGCTTATGAGGTATACAAAAAAATAACGCGTTATAGCTAAGGTAGTAGACCTTTTCCGTAATGAAAGGAGTTTATACAACCTAAGTGACTATCTTTCCCACTAATTAAATTTTCAATCATTTTATTATGCTTGTCTGCGCTCGTTTTCCTCCTTATAATTCAATAAGAAAATGACTGACCCTTCTAAACCGAAACTGAGGTATTTCAAAATATCAAATTTAGAGACTTTACCAGAGAAAGTAAAGAATGGAAAATATATATCTGCTGAAAGAACTGGTTATTTGGTGTTAGAAGCATTCCTTTTACAAAAAATACCAATATCATCTTCAGATTCTTAATTATAAGCAACAAAAGCGCTATTGAACGTGTGACATTACACATCCAACCAACTAGAAATTATTACAAGCCAGGCGGAATTATTGCCTATATAATTCCCTATTCTGAAGTTATCAGGGAATCAACGTGTTTTACAATGGCCAGTCCTTTACCCTGAGGAAAATCATTATAAAATTAAGCCACGGTGGACAAAATCACAACACAGCTCTTTGAAGACGTAGGCTCTGAAGTCATATTATTACTTAATTAGTTAGTTAGTTAATGCCGTTTCAGGTTCTAGCCACATGCGCGTCAATTGTCATTTTCCAATTTCCTAAGTTCCATTCCTTATGCTTCTAATACCATGATAATAATTACAATTGGGTAATAATGACGGAACTAAACCATGTAAAATTAATGGATCGCAAAAACATTATTTTGAAAAAATATTATCAATTTAATAACTCACCTTCAAAACATATTAGTTACATTGAACTTCAACCATTTATGTTAGGGTAGCATTACATGGATGAATGCTGGAAGATCATTCTCTCATTCCCTTCCCCACCGGCTTTCTCCCTTCCTAAATTAATTTGGCCTTGATTCTCTGCGGATACAATCGGTAATCGTTACCAAAAATCCTAATCAACCATGAAAATCCTTATTGCTATCATCTAATGCCTTCCTCGTTTTCTGTCCCGTAATTTCAAAGGCAAATATCTACCATCGAAAATGTTTACGATTAAAGAAAATAACAACAGGGAACAATTATAGCTTTTATTATTTCCAGTCAAAGTATGGAACACCGATTTCATTTGCCTTCAGCCGGTACAAGGCGTGGTCCCACGTGGGCAAAAGCCTAATGCGGCCGATTGAGGGGCGGCCTATTCAGCGACTTATTGATGAATGTGAAAAGGGGACAGAAAGTATGAAAATAAAAAAATGTTACTAACTTCCAGTATGCATTTCTATCCAAAAAAATACCTTTTTTAGTCAACGTAAAAGTGACTAACGCTCATAACTAACTTCAACAAAAAGCACAAAGAAACATACGGACTAGCAATTCCCTTCATTATCATTCCTGCCACTAACCTATTGAAAGGAACTCTGGCTGAATTTACACAAAAATTGACGGTTTAAATTACACCCACCCACACAGTGAAGGCATAATATAAATTATCACTTAAAACACTTTTCCTCGTAAAACTGCTCCCCCAATGCTTGGGGAAAACTTTGGGATTAAAAATTGAGTTCCTGACAGGGAATGATACAACAATTTTAAGAGCACCGTTTTGAAACCCTAGAATATCCTTCAAGTTTACGCGAGGTTAAAATCATAATCGGTTCGTAAATTCTTTGTAACGGGTTGCCAAATAAGGTGTTACCTACACTTGTAAAATAGCTTGGACCTTGTAAAATAGTGGGCGGAAATTGAAAAAAAGCTGGCCAAAATTCATACCTTCGTTAGTTTTTTATGTAAAACCACGATTTTAATGTCGCTAATGTATTTTACCTCCTAAATCCGAATCTAATGTTATTTTTCATGTGGAATAGCCAGGTAAATCTATGAAGCAAAATGGGGGAAACGGAAAAATCCTCTCCTTCAACTATTAAAAGCTCGGTCAACTATAACAGATTTATGTGCCTCATTTAATTCCTGAAATAACTAAAATTAAGTTATCAATATTGAGTTTTACTTGTAAACTACTTTTGTCTCAAAACATCGCTATATCGTACCGATGAATTACCTATTATATAAAGTATTGAAGATAGATTTTGATGTAAGGAAGGGAATTTGATAAATATTCCATGAAAATTAATTTGTTGGAATTTATTTTTAGTAGGTATTAAAACTCAGATATTAGAAAAAATTATTATTTTAATTCTTTTCTATGATCCTTGTCTAAAAACATTATATTGCTGGTTTAGAAATGATTATGCATGGAAATGAAACAACTTAAAAGTTATGCTTATCCGAGTCAACCTTGTAGCTCTCTCCGTCTGATTCTTTTGGTTCATCCATAAAAACGAGATTCCGAATTTTGGCTACTTTCCTGTTCGTCTTACTCGGCACATGCGTTAATGATATCAACTCATGAGCAACGTGAGTGAGAAGCAGTCTTCGAAAAATATCCTAGAATATAAATAATACATTAGGTACAATTTCACTTCCGGGCAGGAGTGGGAGAGCAGTAATCGTTGAAAGCAGTATCATTAATTGTAAGTGCACTAGAGAGGGTTTTCAAAATGGCAGAAAACCTAAATTAGCTCCTCACAAATACCAGAATGGAATAATTCAGCGAATAATTTTCAGTATTTTATTATTTTTAATGAGAGTGCCAATTTTAAACTAGGAATTTGAAACATTACATTTCACTTCTTAGTGGTTAGTTACGTTGCGGAAATTTCCAATCAAAGTAAAGGATTGGAAGAGAAGCGTCTCGCAGTATTGCCATCATTCGTTTTCCTCTCCAAGGTTTCAGGATGTCATCTATAATTCATATTTTTGTCCTGAAAAAATATTTCAATTCTATCTTCCTCCTTTTCAATTCAATTTTACTCCCATTGGTGGCCTTCGTCTGAACAGAAATCACGGACTCCCATTTACATGCACCATAAGAGCGTGTTCGCACAAGGTTCCCAGCAATATACAAAGCAATTTTTCCAAATATTCGCACGTTCAATTGGTTTATAAAAGTTTTTGGAATTTGTGCAATCACAATGACTGGAAAATTCCCATTTAGATTATTCCATTCCGTAATGAATTCCATATTTGATATAGTTTTCCAGGATTCTGGATGATACTAGATTAAGACAGATATTTTTTCTCCACAGTATAGCTATTCTTGTCAATCAAACCTGAAGCTTGGTGTCATTGTTCTATCCCCGTCGTGTAGAACCTCTTAGTAGTTGTACTTCTCACGCAGTTGGTAGCTGAACTTCAGGAGAAATCTCTTTCTTGTTGGTGCAACACAGGCTCTTTGATCTACCTGCAGTCACCAGCAAAATTAGACTGGTCCAGTGAGTAAAACTAAGGAAACTTGAACTTTTATAAACCAATAGAACGTGCACATTTTCGGAAAAATGTCTTTGTATATTGCTGGGAACCTCGTGCGAATACGTAATCCAGAGACACACTTATGGGGCATGTAAACCGATGCACATGCGCTTAGGCCGTAAAGCACTTGGCTGCATTATTTTAAACAACACCAATCGAGTCCCAAATATTATCTTCACGAACATCCTACTTCCAAGAAACTATTTCAGCGCCCAAGAGGCATCACTAATTAAACAAAGGGTATGGATAAACAAATTAGGGCTGCTGAGGATTATTGCGATCGGTCGGGTTGTGTCCGCGATCACTTCGGTACTTTTCCCATTTTTCATATTTGAGGGTCTGCTGATTTAATGGAACTACACAGTATGAAACTCTATGCACCCATGTGAGAATGAATAGCTTCAAGGGAAAAATATTCCACTCTGCAGTCATTAGCACCCGCTTCATACGGCAGACTGGCGGCCACGACGAACCATACTCTTTTTAGTATGCTCGAAGGAGGGATGGAGGGCACTTATGGACTGACTTTGCTTATGTACTCTATCTATGTGTATCTATGGATTTACTCTTAACTTCTGGAGTCAAAATAATGGAGAAGGTGATGTATCGGGAACTCAGTCAAGCAACGACAAAAATCAGAAATTCTGTGGCTAATTACCGCGCCGAGTCGTTGTTCTACCGTCTGATACGTTACCCATCTATAGTGGAGGGGGGTAAGTTGGGGCAAGATTTTTCTAGATTTATTATAGTATTTGTACTGTAGGCACGAGTACATAGTAGAGCCTTTACTCTTTCTTTTGGTATAAATATCTTAATCGATCCCTTCCACTACTATAATCAACCATCAAATTATTTTAAACAAATTATGAATCAATTCAATCAATTGTTGTGAAGAGGTGATCAATAGTCATGGCGTAAAAATTAATTTTCCTACTTCAAACGAAATAAATTTTGTTTAACTGTCACTCGGATGACGCATATGAACAAAAAACGTAAATAGAGATAATGCGCTATAGAAAATTCAAAACAATATTTCCTAAATGCCAGTTGTTTCTGAAAAAGGTATTATAAAATTATTTATTAATAATTTCATTCAAGTATTCCACCAGCTGATTGATAGGTTCTTGGAAGGTCCCCATTCTGTATCCCAACCTCATAGACATTGTCTCGCTTTCCCTCCTAAGGATGGCCCGCTATTAAATCCCTCTTCAATTCTTCGTATCCTCTACCTCCTCTTATTTCGTCCAGAATTCCTATTCTTTTCCTTCCTCTTCCACGCTTCCCCTGTGTTCTCCCCTCTATCACTCTCTTCAACATGCACTCTCCTCTCAAAACCTCCTCCATCCTTTTCTTCTGCTTTCTCCTAACCTCCGCCACAAGCTTCCTCTCCTCTCCAACCATATCCAATACCTCCTCGTTCGTCTTACTCGCCATCCAGCTCACCTTCTCCATCCTTCTCAAAACCCACATCTCAAACGCCTCAAGTCTACGCACATCCTCCATTCGCAATGACCAAGTTTCCGACCCATATAGCGCCACGCTCCAAATTAAAGTTTTCACCGGCCTCTTCTTTACGTCTCTTCTCAGACCCCCCCCCCCCTCATCAATTCCGTTCTCTTCGAAAATGGTTCTTTAGCTAGCGCAATTCTGAATCTGATGTCCTTACCACTAAACCCAATCTCCTCCAAAATACTACCCAGATACGTAAACTGCTCGACCTGCTCTATCTTCTGCCGTCCCATCCATATATTCAGCCTCATCTTCTTACTTATAGAAAATCTCATTACTTTCGTTTTCTTGTGGTTGATCTTCATCCCATACTTTTCGCACTGCACCTCTAACACATTCACCATTAACTGTAAACCCTTGGCAGACTAACTAACCAGACTGACTTGATCATCTGCGAATCTCACTGATTTCATCTGCTCCCCTCCTACCTTTATTCCTACCTCCTCCTCCCCCCATGCCTCCCTTACCATTTCTTCTGAATGCACGTTAAAAAGCAACGGCGATAGTGGGCACCCCTGCCGCACTCCCCGTCCTATCGTGGCCCATTCCGATTCTCCATTGGCTACCCTAACCTGCGCCGTCTGGTTCATATACAAATTCCGAATCAGACGCCTGTCCCTCCAATCGACCCCTAATTTCTTCAACAATCCAATTAATTTCGTCCACTCCACCCGATCAAACGCCTTCTCGAAATCTACGAAGCATGCAAAAACATCCTGCCTATACTCTAATTTTCTTTCTACTAGCGTCCTCATCACCGCTATAGCGTCTCGCGTTCCCGTCCCTCTCCTAAACCCGAACTGGTCGTCACCCAGGTATTCATTTGCCTTCTTCTCTAGCCTTCTGTTTATAATTCTCAGAACTACTTTGGCCTCGTGGGATATAAAGCTTACTGTCCTATAGTCTCTGAACGTTTTTGCCTTACTCTTCTTTGGTATAGGAATTAGTACAGTCTTCGCGAAGTCTTCCGGCCACACTCCTCATAAATCCTACGAATAAGCGCAAAATGTTTGCCTCTTCCGTTCTTCCCCATGCTCTTTAAAAACTATGCAGGTATGTCATCTATTTCCACCGTCTTATTCCTTTTCATGTCCCGTAGAGCTCTTTCGATTTCGCTATCTAGGATACCTGGTCCGATGACATCTCTGTCGATATCGTCTTCCCTTTCTACATCTAACCTATTGGTCCTTATTTCTTTACCATATAGCTCTTCAACATACTCCTTCCACCTCCCTTGGATCTCTTTCGGTTCTACGATCACCTTTCCCGTCTTATCTGTTATCGCTGTAATTCTCCTTCCCCTACTACTACCCCTCAGTTCCTTTACTTTCCTATATAATGCATCTGCTCTTCCCTCTTTTTGGTATATCTCTAACGAGTCGATCTGTTCTCGCCAACACGCCTCTCTTGCTTTCTTTGGTTGTCTTCTAAGCCTGTTATTTAATTCTCGGTATTTTCTCTTACCTAGCTCTGAGTATACGCTCTTCCATTTCCTTCTCTCCTCCATCTCCCTTATCATCTCCTTTGTGATCCACGGTTTTCTAATTTCATTTGCACTCACTACGCATACTGTTGCTTTCGCCGCTTCTACAATTCCATTTTTCAAACTTCCCCATTCATCTCCGACTGATCTAACTCCATGATCCTCACCCATTATTACATCCACCTTCTCTCGATACTTCTCCTTCATTGCCCCAGTTAATGCCTCTGTATTCCACTTTCGTACCCTCCTTCCCATTCTAGTCTTTTTCAGGTTAACCAGACATTTCATGACTAATTAGTTGTGGTCTGTGTCTGCATCAGCTCCTGGATATGTATGCGAGTTTTTTAACACTATTCCTGTATCTAAGACGAACCATTATATAATATATCTGGAACCTATCTGTGTCTCCCGGCTTCTTCCAAGTGTACGTTCTACGGCGGTGGTAAAAGCGGCGGTGAAGTACACGGGCTGCTCTAGACTGCGGGTGGTGGCCCATGTTGGCACCAATGATGCTTCCGAGCGTAGAGCCGATGAGATATTGGATTCCTTTAGGGATCTAAACTCGGAGGTGGAACGCGTTCGGAGGGGCACTGGTGTCGATCTGCGACTATCCATCTGCAGCATTGTTCCACGGACTGACTGCGGCCCTCGAGTTTGGGACAGGATTGCCTGGATAAACAAGAGGCTGTGGAAATTCTGTGCGAGCATTGGGGCAGAGTTCGTGGATCTTCGGCCGGTGCTTAGATCATGCCGGGCTCCCCTCAACTCGTCTGGGGTGCATTATTCCAAAGAGGCGTCCGAACGGGTGGCTCGTAGGATTTTTGAGCACTGTAGATATTTTTTAGACTAGAGGATAGGTCACATAGTGGGATTTTTTTAATATTTAACCAAACGCAGCCTCCGAGGAAATCCGCATTGCGAAAATTTTCACACCCAAGTAAACTTAGGAGCGCTAAAGCCGGTAAATAGTGGCAATTTTCCCAAAACTCGTACTCCAGTGAAAGAAATTATATCAAATGTAATAAGCACTTCCAGTGAAGTTCGCCCACCTAATACCCATAAGCGTGGAAAAGAACCAACCGACACTCAATCGACAAAATATGACATTAACTTTATAGTAGTTAATTGCCGTAGCGTTAAAAACAAGCGCGCTGAAATCGAGCATATATTTCAGGACGCAGACGTGGTCATAGGAACGGAGAGCTGGCTTACTGAGGATTTAAGCGACAGCGAAGTTTTTCCTCCAGGATATAAAATCTACAGATGCGATCGAAGCGATAGGGCAGGTGGCGGAGTTTTTCTAGCAGTTAAATCACATTTACATAGCACCGCCCACGAAATAACTGACAATGAAATAGAAAGCGTGTGGTGTACAATTAAACAACGAAACAAAAGGAGTATACATGTTTGCTCTTTCTATAGACCTCCAAACTCCAATATTGATGTTATTTACCAATTAGATAATCAAATATCCGCATTTACTGTGAGAGACAGTAAAAGTGTAATAATTATTGGGGGAGATTTTAATCTGCCATCTATAAATTGGGATTCTTACACTGTAAAACCGAATTCTAGGAATAGGGAAATCAGCGAGATCTTACTCAACGCACTTGCTAATCACTCACTTTCCCAAGTAGTTGACAAGCCTACGAGAGGAAATAAAATATTAGACCTTTTTGCAGTAAGCCATCCTAAGTTGATAAAACAGCTCGATATTATTGACGGCATAAGTGATCACAGAGTAATTTTTGCAACCTTAAAAATTGAAGTAGAGTCAGCTGTAAAACCGAAACGCAATATTTATTTATTTGATAAATGCAACTTCATCAAATTTGGCGAGATGCTTAATGATTCGTACACGGATTTCGTAGCTAAAACTGAGGATAAAAGCACTGATGAATCATGGAAATATTTCTTAAAAATTCTACGACGGGGAATCAACGAATATATTCCGCAAAAATTGAAATGCGACAGTAAAGAACCTCGCTGGTATAACAACGATGTTAGGAGGGACCTTAAGAGACAGAGAAAATTGTACAACTTGGTTAAAAAGTTCACTACGGTAGGTGACAAATCGAAGGAACTTGAAGCAAAAGAAAGTTACGCTGCGCAACGCTCA
Source organism: Pyrrhosoma nymphula (assembly GCA_963573305.1). Classification (NCBI taxonomy): domain Eukaryota; kingdom Metazoa; phylum Arthropoda; class Insecta; order Odonata; family Coenagrionidae; genus Pyrrhosoma; species Pyrrhosoma nymphula. Next base: position 138,082,726 of record OY754327.1, read on the forward strand.
AAAACTAAGAAATCAATGCGTTCTGCATTGCTAAATTTCAAGAAAAAAGTACTTGGTGAATTACTCGAAGAAAATCCGAAATCTTTTTGGTCATATGCGAGAGAGCTTCAGGGAAAATCTTCAACCGTAGATTCGTTATTTGATAAAGATGACAAACTTGTCACCGAAAATATTGACAAAGCTAACACGTTAAATTCCCACTTCAAAAGTGTATTCACCACGGACGATACTGCATGTAATTTTGAATTACAATTCACTGAGGAACCGATGAAAGAAATCACTATTCAACGTGATGGGATAACTAAACAGCTGCAGTCGATAAAAATAGTAAATCTCCGGGTCCAGATGGAATACCCGCGCGTGTCCTCAAGGAGTTGGCGCCACAGATCGCACCGTTCTTAAACATAATATTCAAGAAGTCATTGTCTGAAGGAAAGATACCATTAGACTGGAAAATTGCAAACGTTACACCGATATTCAAAAAGGGAAACAGACACGACCCAGGGAACTATCGACCAATTTCATTAACGTCGATTATAGGTAAGATACTCGAACATATCGTCGTTAGCAATATCATGACGTTCCTGGACAGTCGTAACGTCCTCCATGGCTGTCAGCACGGCTTCCGGAAAGGTAGATCATGTGAAACACAACTCGCGCTCTTTCTTCATGACGTTCTCAAATCTGGTGAATCGAAAAGACAAGTTGACGCATTATTTCTAGATTTTAAGAAAGCTTTCGACACGGTACCTCATAACAAACTTTTATACAAATTACAGTCATGCGGCCTAAACGAAACAGTAGTAAACTGGATACGCGACTTTCTGAGTGATCGTAAGCAAAAGGTTACCTTGACGGAATTAGCTCTGATGTCGTTAAAGTGACATCAGGTGTCCCGCAAGGAAGCGTGATCGGACCCCTTTTGTTCATTATATACATAAATGATCTATGCTCTCGAATTAGCAGTAAAATACGTCTATTTGCCGACGACGCTGTCATCTATCGTGAAATTAGTGATCACTCTGACTTTGAAACCTTATCATCGGATTTAAACAACGTTCATGAGTGGAGCCAAGAGTGGGGACTCGAACTTAATCTAAGCAAATGCACGGCGGTACAATTCTTGCGGAGGTCGTCCAACTATTCCCATGTATATGCTGTGGATGGTGTTAACATAAAGGCGACAGATGAAGTGAAGTATCTAGGAGTTACGATAACTTCGGACCTATCGTGGGGAGCACATATAAGAAATATTTGTGGCAGAGCTCTGAAGAAGCTAGGATTCGTCAAGCGTATTGTGGGAAGATTTTCGGATGAAAAAGTAAAAGAGAGGTGCTATTTCGCACTCGTCCGGCCACACCTTGAATATGCAGCGAGCATATGGGATCCGGTGCAGAAAGACTTAGTCCGGGAACTTAATAAAATACAAAGGAAAGCTGCGCGATTCGTCAAAAACAGCTACGGGCGTACTGACAGCGTTACACAGATGTTAAACGAATTAGGCTGGGAACCGCTAGAGACTCGGAGGCTGCGCGCTAGGCTTAGATTGCTTGAACAATTGAGAATAGATATCTTTCAGAGCGACACGGAGAACATCATATTAGAACCCCACTATATTTCCAGGTCCGACAGAAACGATAAATTAAGAGAGATATTTTGCCGAACGGATAGGTATGGGAATTCGTTTTTCCCCCGAACAATAAGGGACTATAATAAATGCTAGGCGTAATTTCATTAGAGCGTTTCCTTTTTATCTTTAAACGGCTGGTGTCCTAACACCCCCCGCCACACGCCTATTGAGGCGGCTTGCGGGGTAATATGTAGATGTACATGTAGATGTGTACCTACGTCGAGGATGATGTCTGAACCATGTATTTGTAATTACTAGGTTATTTCTACGGCAAAACTCCACAGCTTTCTCGCCGCGGTCGGTTCTCCTTCCTAGCCCGTAATCGCCCATCTCTTCCTTCACCCACCACCACGTTTCCATCCCCCATTACTACCAAGTGCCTACTCCCGGGTATCCTACCAATTATTTCCTCTAGCTGATCGTATACCCCGTCTACATCCTCCTCTTTAAGATTAGAGGTAGGCATATAAACCAGGATAATAACTAAATTCCTTGGATCTGCCTTTAGTTCCACGACTATTATTCTATCACTCACCTGTTCTGCATAAACTACTTTTCTACCTGTTTTCCTATTCATTACGAATGGATCCCCTCGCTGACTTTCATTCCCTCCACTATAAATTACTCTGGGGTAGCGTGGTGGCCTAGTGGGTAGGGCGCTTGGCTACTGATCGGGTCCGGGGTTCAAATCCGGGTTAAGCCTTTGGACGCCCAAAAAAATCCTTGGAGTGCGAGGTGGTCCAGGGTAAGGAACTGGCCCTCCTACCCTGAATGTGTGAAATTCACTCGCCTGTGGCTAAGTCCGGGGTGAGCTCTACCCTCAACTATCCAAACCAATCTTCAGGTTGAATCACTGAGTGAAACAGAAAGAAATTACTCTATAGTCGTCGCTCCAGTGGTCCCCATCATCCTTCCATCTTACTTCACCCATACCCATGATGTCTACACCCACCCTCTCCAATTCTTGCTTCATATTATCTAGCTTCCCCGCCCTCAGCATAGTCATAACATTCCACGTGCCTATTCTGATTGGTCCGTTCCTCTTTTTTATCTTCTTTTCCTCTGTTGCTACTACGTCTGAGCAAGGATTTCGTGTGATGACGACCGCAGGGGCCTTGCTCCCACCGCTGCCGGGCACGACGCCCGGCCCTCTGGGTCGAGTCCCGTAGTTGCCAGGATTCATTATCATTTCAGAATTGTCCATAATTTCAAGGTTTTAGTTTTAATTGAGATAATATTCCGTGTCCTTACTCAATAGTGTTTTTTACGTGACACCATCACTTCAGAGGCCGCCCCACTGGGGTCAGACCACTTTTTCAGCCGCCTCACTGAGGTACAGACGCTGCGCGGATTACCATTCGCCGCTCTCCTAACCTTCGACCAATCTGGCATGGGTGACCCTACCAGGAGCATTGCTCCCGCCAGTGCAGCTGTAGGGGTCATCGGAGCACGCTAGCCCTTCCACCACAACAAGGTTGTAGTCCAAGGGAAGAGATTTATTAATTAAGAAAAGTTAATCAGATTAAACCTTGGATTACAAAAGAACTGTGCAAAAGATTATCTAAAAGAAATTATTTTAATGAAAAATGAGTAGTCAACCGCACAATGAAAACATTCACCCAGTTCTCCGAGAAATCATTTCGCGCAATCCAAGGGAGGAGGCAGAGGGCGATGCGCGAGACGAGGAACAAAGCGTCGAAGAGGAAGTGAAAGCAATTATTTGATTGGTTTGGGAGATGACCGACAGCTGAGGTAATTTTGTGCCATCGAGGATAGGTGGGTAGATTAAGGGAAGAATTATTTGGGGAATGGAGGAGAAAAAGACACGGCCTATGCGCCAAAAGGACGAAAATTTCACGTACCATTCGACGCAGGGCTTGGGCGGTATTTGAATCTCAATATCAATATCCAGTATCTTAAAATATTTAAAATGGACCAATATCAATAACCTGTATTGTAATATTGGAAATAATGAAATATTGTAATATTGGAAATAATGAAATATTGGTATATTGGAACATATTGGACATAGCAATATTAACAGGTAAAATTATCTTGCTTAATGGTTTACAAATGCTGCCTGTGTTAATTATGTAAAATCCTTTTAATAATACATGAAAAGGAATGTAAGCTTCTTTTCCCCAGTTATTGATTAGAATAATGGTGCAAAAAGAAGTGCTGCACTCAGTGCCTCGCGCGCCGTCTGTTTTCAAAGATTTGGTCACTCTACGACCGGGATCCAATATTCAATACTTGATTTTTTAACATTGGTAATCCAATATTTAATATTCCAATTGGAAATATTGGTTCTTCAATATAGAGTATTCCAATTACAAATATTAGTTTATCCGACCACCAATAACCAATACAGGATATTGGTGTTTGTCGTTCAAAAATTGTGATTTTGGAATTCCAACATTTAAAAATATTGATATTGGAACCAATATATTGGAAAACCGCCCAGCCCTAATTCAATGTACGGAGTGCTCTCCACATGGGACCCAAATAGGGATCGATCGGCAAAAAATGTCCATCCCTGATAGAACTCGAACCTGAACACTCTAGATGAGAAGCCGGTACTGTACATTCCCGACAATACACCAACCCGACTCCGTGGAAAGTGAAACGGGTTGATGGCTTAAATTGAACACCCAACATGAGGACCACGGATGACAATAAGCGAGGTAAATACGATCGAGCGTAAAAGGCGGAGATACGAAGAAACGAAAGAGGGCGGCACTTAAGGGTTCCTTCCTTATGAGGCCATGGACATGTTGAGGCACGCCTTCGATGAAGAATTCCGCATCATGCAGGTACATATGTGTCGGATGGGGATAAAGAATCCGAAGAGTGAGCGTCGGGTGAATAAAGAAAGTGAAGAGGCGAGGGTAGGGTTTTGGCAACAGGAGGTCGGACAGAAGGAGATAGTGGACGATAGGGATGGCGGAGAGCGTTGATGATGACCGGGGAGGGGGAAGGCAAAGGGAATAAATAAAAATTCAGATATGCACGGAATCTGCTCGCTTCGTAAACGAGACACGCGCCTGAATACAGCACGAACAGCTCAGCCACTTGTTTTATGATTCACTGCACCAGAAACCAACCGCTTCACCCACACATATTCAACTTGGATGATACATAATCATTCGAATAAGATTTAACTTTGTAGAAAATTTCCATTATTAAATTAACACAGCTTTTTGTTGTCCATTGATTTATTTTTCACAACACGATCGGTTTTGGCAGTTACGCCATCAGGTAGTATGGATCTGTATTTTCAAATTAAATCCTCGATCCTTCATTGTACCAATTAATCAATCATTGCACCTGATGTTGGTATAACAGCCGAAACCGGTTGTGTTGTGAAAAATAAATCGGTGGAAACACCAAGTTGTGTTTATTTAATAAAATCGAATGGTAGTCTATTAGAATGAAGTTGGCCATTACATTAAAGCCAAGAAAAGAAGTTGAGGATTGAAGGCTCATTAATTAATATTCTGATGGATTCGGAGATTCTGTATTTACAAATATCGACTGAGTACGTCAATATTTATGTAAAATAACTCCTAACGTTCCCCACGCTCTCATCTGGCAATTAATCCATATGTTGGACCTAGAGGAGAAGTATTTTGCCACAATCTGAACAGGATAATGATTACCATGGATTCATACGCTATATATTCGAAGAGAGAGACATTTTATTCATATGGGAGGACATCCGAATGATGCATATCTCCATAAAAATGAGCTCTCTATGAAAGAATAAAATATTCAGCTACAATGATTTAAATAAAATCATTACATGTACAATGTACATGCATGTGCCTCGCCTAGACCCTATTACCTCGAAAAATTTCTCACATCTCTACATTAGCATGGCAATGCATTCAAAACACCGAGTATCAGCTATTCAACGTTCATTCCTGAACCGTAGAGTTGACTGGCACCATTCGTCGGCTAGTATTTCAAGCGAGTCTACCTTCGGGTATAGTTTTACCACTTTATATTTTCATGCAAACCAAGTAAAAGTGTAAGGATGAATTGAAGCGGAAAGGAAAAAACTAACTTATGATTCATTGGCACACTCCCTTCCTACTCGAACATGCACAAGGTACACTTATGTTTTTCTTGTCTTGCTGTCTTTAAAATGCCACTTTTAACTCCATCTTAGTCCTCTTACTTTCTCGAATGCCAAATTTTGAATCTTTATGAAGAAATTCCCCCTGAATATTAATGTAAAGAAAACCAAAATAATGGTTGTTGGGATGAAATCCTAAAGACAAACTCACCAGAACACACAACAGTGAAGCTTGTATAATAGCAGCTGTAGAACAAAAATGATTGGAAGCAATGAAACTGAGAAATTATCGAAGAATGATGAAGATAAAATGGACGGAAATAATCTCCAATGAAGAAGACCAATGGAGAGGTGAAGGGAAAAAAATGCTTGTTGAAAACTGCCAAGTAGAAGAGACCAACTTATTGGACAGATTTTTCAACACAATAGTTTTTGAAAACCACTATAGATGGAGAAAGGAATGGGAATAATTTATTAATGAAGACCAAGGATGTAATGCATCTGGCAAATTATGAGTGGCGTTTAAATGAAGACTTTCGAAGAGATGAAACATTTTGCTGATAAGAGAGTAGAGATGAGAGCTCCAGTAAACCAACTGATGACTGCGAATGATGAAAGAAATTTACTGCCACCTTACCACTACTGCATTAATTATTTCCGAAAGAGGAATTTATATTTTGTTTAGTTTAAGTATATGTTTTTTTTTATTATTGGGAAAAGGGATTTCGATGACTTGAAATTAGCAGGAATAAAGTGGGGAAAAAATGGGGCAGTCCCTCTAGCATCCGCTATCCCTCTTCCTCCCGCACCTTCCTTATTTTCTTCGCTACTCAATTTTTAACGCAATCGAAATCCTTTTCTTCACCTCCTACTTCTCCCCCTTGCCACCAATCCTGCCAACATAATCCCACCTGATGAAGCTTTCAAATACACATAGACTATGCCACAGTGTGGCATAGTCTATGCGTATTTGAAAGTGTGTGTGAAAGAGTATGTGTGCTTGTCGTGCCTGTACAATAAAATTTTGTGGGAAGTACGAAGTTATTTCTGAATGTAGTCTAGTGTCATTCCACATGCACAAAGTATGTTATAGAACATAACGTTAAAGAATTGGCAAAGACCTTGGATGGAAACCAAGAATAGTAAACTGTGGCATAATTAAAATTTTATCTCGCCATGGAATTCGACCATCAGGAACATTTGGAGAGAAAAAAGTGGTGGGAACGATGATGGGGATGGGTCATAGTGCCTTGTCTCACTCCTATCAATTTACGCCTGAAAATAACCACATCTGTATGAGTATAATGCCTGCCTTCCTACAAAGCATCTGCGGTGGACTCCAATAGCCTATGAAGCTTGATTCGTAGTTTCAGGAGACCTGCAATTTATTTTAAGTGATGACCATTCACATCACCTGTTAGCATTCTTCAAAGAGGATATTTTCCTCTCCTTGTATTAAATTTTGCATATTTTCATGTATCAATAACATATGAGAACATATTTATTATGATGCGTAAAACTAATTTGATATTATTAAAATTATTTAAGCAACGAAATGACCTCTGAAGTCACGGTGCCTTTAAAAACAACCTTCCTTCCAACCGAAAAAGGTCAAAACTATACTTTTTCTGTTACCAGAAAATAGTACGTCACCTTTTGACACGTATCGCGAATTTTTCTTAGAGTATATAGTTCAACCTTATAGTATAGTATTAGTATATATATAGTACAGTATATATAGTACACCTTAGTATATAGTACCTTAATAACTCTATGGAATTTTTAGTGAAAAAGGGTGGATTTCTGGGCGACAGTTTTATGAATTATTAGGCTTTTTGAGCTCTCTGGTTATGACACATCGCAGAGACTAGAATCCTGAAACACAAAAAAATATTTATCCTACAGCTAAGAATATACCTTGCAAAGTTTGGTGATGCTCTTTTATTTCAAAACGACTTAAAAGTAGGCTATAAGTACCTAAATTTAAGTAATATTTAATTTTAGGGTAGCCTTAAACATTACTAGCGAGAGGGAAATAATAATATTGATATAATTTATCTTAAGACCCACAGCTACAAACCAAAACCAAAGAGTGATTTAAGTATCGGTAAATATTTCGAAATTTAAATTAAAATTTAAATTAGGTTCATATTTTTATCCAAAATGTTAATACTCCATCCTATATAAATCCCATTGAATTCATATCCCACCGAAATGTACCACGTACTTACTAGTTGCCCAAGAGACGGCTCAAGATATAAGAGCGTCGAATTTTCTTTTTTCTCGAAAATTTCAAGGATTTCAAGTTTGAGACGAAACTTACGATGCACTGCAGTAGAGAACAAGGAGGTTTTAGTTCCTGTGAAAAATGATGCGGCGCAGAAAATTCGAAACTTTTCTCACTACATAATGATTTAATCTTTACTACTTGCAAATATACAGGGTTTTTTAGAAGGAATCTGCGTAACTTGAGGAGGTAGCGGAGGTGATTTTAAGCATTTGTTGACCTATGAGCATGGGTATTAGAATTTCCTGTGAGCATAAGTTCGCAACTCCTTAATTACGGAGCTATAGTAACGCCAACTTTTTGGCAGAAGCATTATGCAGTTACCATGAAAACGCCCAAAAGCAGTGGCATCCACCACTACTGGCGAATAAAAACGGGTCTATGTTGTGCTTAGGGCTGTATCTTTCTTTTCTGCCTAAATTTACGCTAATAGCTTCCAATTTCCAAAATGGTTAATAAAATTGCAAACTTTTTTGTCCTTGAACTATTTAAAAAACTATTTTTAGATAAACTTTTTATTTTGAGAGATACGAAAAACTAAATAGAGATTTTAAAAATTGATTTTTTTGTTTTTAAAATTAGTAAAATTATTTTCCTAGCTTATTTTAGTGGAAATATAGCGTATTAAATTGTATCGTAAATTGAGGGAATTGATCGACGGCTCACTTCCATGAATGAAACTTTTATTTATTTGCCAAAATAGACCATTTACTTAAAAGATCTAAGCGTACTCAAGTCTTTTTACAAGCATCAAAAGGAATAAGCAACCACTGAAACACGAATGGAGGTATTATTTTGTATAAGTTCATAGCAGGTTCATAGCATTGTGGTACGTTCCGACGAAATCTTCAAAACCTTAAAACCATATATATCGATAACTGCAAATAAAATATTCCGATAAGTAATTATAAATTAATTGGTTTTCAAACCTTACCTAGCTAATGAATATGATTACATCACCATGGTGTGATCCTCATTTGTGCCTAATCCTCATTTGTGATTTTATGACTATCTTATACATTAGGATGTTAACCATGATTTCCTATCTCGCAATGATTCTTCAGGCATAACGCTATAGGCTGCATGTTTGACGCTACTGAATCATTCTATCCTCTCTACCACAGATATTAGAAAATTGTCTATACTCCATGCTCTCCACCCGTGTATATAATATTTGCTCTCTACCTCCCTCTAGTTCAGCGCAATTGAAAATCTTAAAAAGTCTCACTTGCCGCGAAACATTTTTGAGCATCAAATGACATACGAAAATTTCTCACAGGTGGCGGGACCGTGCAGAAGTGGAGTTCGGCGGTCATAATGGATAGAATAATAATTGCTTTATTTTGTGGAAGTTTACGGAAAAAATCGCATAAGTAAATGTCTGCGATTGGGATCCAATGGTAACAACCCGGTCGATTTATGTTTGTATTTCTTTTTCTCGAGAGAGGCTTAACCTTAAAACTAGTTAAAACGTTGACGGCCTCCAGTCTTCACTTCTTTTATTTCTTGTGGTTTTTCGAATCCCGTTACCCATCCTGTTGCCACGTTAAGTAAGGTTGAGGGGGAATTGACCCGTTTTTCCGTAGAATTATCTTATCATTTTAAGAGTGTGATAATTTTTTATACCAATCGAGAAATCTTACATTTGTGATCTCAAGATAACGTTATTTCAGTGGTATTCTCGTACATTTTGGGTGCCCAGTTCTGTGCAAGGCTAATAAGTTTACCCTGAAAATAAGCGATGGCTTCTTACAAAGTTGAAAACGTTGTCAAGGGGTGCCTTCTAGGTGAAGGTCCGTTTTGGGACCATCTCTCTCAATGCTTATATTTCGCAGATGTACCGGGTCAAGTTCTACATAGATATGCACCTTCATCTGGTACTCATCACTCAGCAAGTACCGGTGAGCAGACTTGACTCATAATTTACATTTACAAAGGGTTCATGCTATTCCGTGCCTAATCTTCTATCCCTCTGCCGGTCCATATAACATGAGGAACTGCTTGTGATAATATATCAACACAAAGATAGCTGCATTGACCCTCTAACCCAGGACATGTCTTGGTCTTTTGACGTAAAGACAGGTCATTGTTCTTAAATTGACTATCGGCAGTCGTATTGCACATTTCATAATTTTAAAATGCCTGGGCTCCACCGCTATGCAGAAAATCGCATTACTGAAATTTCACGGAGTGAAGAATCCAAGCAAGAATTAAATGCAATGTATTATCAGAATTAAGACCAATGAAGAAATTCTAAAATGGAAACTAAGAATAAAAATCATCTGTGAACTTGTCCGTCTCAATTGTTGGACTCATTTTCAGACAATTGGATCTCTATAATCATACCTTTGGAAAATGACAGAGAGAAATTCCTTATTAGCAATGGCAGAAGTTTATCAGTGATGCAGTGGGATGCAGTTGATAATTCCAAACCTGAAATACTCAATGTACTCACTACAGTTGAGGAAGATAAGCCTGATAATAAATTCAATGATGGCAAAGTTGATGACTTTGGCAGAATATGGATCGGTGAGTAATTTATTGAGCTCGGTTGAAGGGAAAAACTGATTAAGTGCCACTGAAATTTCCAAAAAGGCTGGAAATTTTTTTGACTGGTGACTATATATGAATATAGCTTTTTTAGCTGTAGCATTCAAATTTGGAGACCAAGATGTCATTATGGAAATTTTAGCAGTTTTCCCTTTCAGCTCTTTCAAAAATCATCTTTCATAGACCACACTATAGTATGCCAGGGTGTACACAGGCACTTCATGAAATTAAGATAACGATGGATATTTTCCAGGCACAATGGGTCCTATTTTAGACGGTGGAGTGATTCCACCAGGCAGAGCATCAGTGTACAGCTTTGGTGGGAAAAACAAACAGGATTTAAGATGTCACGTCTCCGGAGTCAGTGTTTCCAATGGAATTGCTTGGAGTTTGGATAACAAATTGATGTACTATGTTGATTCACCCTCTCGTTCTGTTGATGTGTTTGATTTTGACATTGAAAAGGGAGAAATCAGTTGAGTATAAGTTTTGTATTTTTACCTTCCTTCAAAGTGTGTAACTTTTCCCCTACGGTGGCAAATTGACTTCCATCAATTAAAAAAAAGCTTTCTAGGGGAAATCATGGGATTAGAATAGTATCATAGGAGCCTATTGAAATTGAAAATTCATTCACTGCAGGTAAGAAGCTAATTAATGTCTTTCTCCATTGTGTCATTTTTTGTTTCTCTCAAAGCTTGAGTTGATTGGTGCCCAGAATAATCCTCCCCTAAATCATTTTTACTGTATTCATGCGTCACCTAAACCAAATCTAGAATCCTCTTAATGCTCAACAAATTGGACTACCAGCATATAGGTATTTATGCACTCATCATAGGCGTTCTTCTGATCCAATTCCACTTGGGTAGGATGGATTCCACTAGGATGTCCTAGCCAAAAGCCCCACATCCTTACCCATCATCAGGCCACTCTTTCCATTCAAAGAATATCCTACCCATATGTCAAATGGCGAGATTCCGCTCTTCAATCCTTCATGTGTCCTATGTTTGTTCACATCATCCTATGTCGTTATATTCCCATTCCTTGTTTACTTTGTATTCTCCCTCCTAGGATAGTTATCACTACATTCAACAGATCATTACTTTTTAGTGCATTATCTATGTATGTACAATATATTTTCTGAATTATTCAAATTATCTCCTCCAATTTTTTACCTCTTATAAGTCTCATTTTTTTGCTCTACTTCTCCTTATTAGTGTTTCTCAACTGGTGGTACCCAGTAAGCTAACAGTTAAAATAAATTTAATAATGGTGGAGTCAATTAACTGTAAGATTGTAATTAAAGAATATTTTTCTAATGTGAGGGAGATATGTGTTGGAAATGGTTGACCAAGTGATATATAGATCATAGGAGGTTGGGAATTGTTGATCTCCTCAAAGCTTACTTCCACCATTCTTATCCATATCTAAATCTCATGAGCCACCAATGTTTATGCATTTTATTTCCTCAAATACCAAGAATTGAGAGCATAAGCTATTTGGGGTCATTCAAGTATTACGTAAGGCGATTTTGGCCGCTTTTTAACACCTCCCCTCCCCCATGTAAGACAGCATAAGACTTCATGAACCCATCTCCTCCCCATCTTACGTAAGTTGTCATATATTTTAGAACCATGCACATAGATAACGATATACTTATAGGTGATTTCCTGTCCAAGTGTGAAAAAATTCAACTCACCCCCTCTGGTGCTTTTATTGTTTACATAATCCTTATAATATATATATATATATATATATATATATATATATATATATAATAATTTGAACAGAAGGTGAAAGAAAGAGATAGGAAACATATAATTAAAATTGGACGAAGACTGGTAGAGCTCAAACTCAACTGAAGCTCAACTGGTAGAGCACTCGGCGCGACATCGGGAGGTTCCGGGTTCGAGTCCCGGCCACGGCACATTTTTACCCTCTGATTTCTCGGCTTTACCATCTTCCACATCACCAGTGTCTTCGTCCAATTTTAATTATATGTTTCCTATCTCTTTCTTTCACCTTCTGTTCAAATTATTATATATTTATTCGCCTAAAGGCTGTGTGTGAGTGAGTGAACGAAATATATATATATATATATATATATATAAGAAGATGTCCTGACTGACTGACTGATTCATCAACGCACACCCCGAGTTACTGGTGATAGAACCGTGAAATTTTGAGGATATGTTCATACCGTGGAATATAGGCGAACTAAGAAAGGATTTTTGAAATAAACAATTTTTGGCGTTGTTTATACACCTTTAATGTTAACTTTTACTCCTATAAGAAAAGCATTGACTTCGGTGTATGTGTTTTTTTATTTGCTTTTTTAAATTACTTGCACTCAAGGTCTTGAATGGAAATTGTTATCATAGAATGCATAAAAGAATGCAGTAGTTAATTCTTTCATTCAATTTTCTTACACGCTTCGTTTTTGCGTATGTTTTGCATTTTTAGCTGTAAATTCATCAATTTTTCTTCCTTTTCAACAATAGAAATTTCCTTGGCAACCAGGCGTGAATATCCATTTTATAGCGATTTCATAAATGGCCATTCACGCCTGCTGCATTTAAAGCAGCACGCCAGGTTCAGTGACTAATTTGATAGTGTTTACCCCAAACTCACTATTACGTTTAATGACTTACCATGGTATTACTAATAATGTTTAGTTATACCATGGGCTTTTACATAGTATCAGCATTTAGCACATCACATTGATTCTCATAGTCACATACAACGGCTTTCATGCTTCCTCTCTCTTGCTGAATTTTAATGGGCACCTTCATCTTGCCCTTATTAGAATTATTTATGGTCGCAGTATATAATCACATTACCAAGTAGTATACTTGGTATTTTTCTGCTTCTGGAATTGATATAGGTAGAATATGTATATCATAAAAAATATTCTGAGAATTTGAACTTAAAATCATGATGCGTAGGAATATTTATTTTTCCAAGAAAAACGAACGTAAAGGAACTGAACTGGAGATCATGAGTTACATGAAAAGTAGTCAGTTATCTGTGCATGGAAGACATTGTATAGTCCTTAAAGTTTGAAAATTGTACATACTACATTTCATTTTTGCGTTTTACACAAGCATGCATACTTTGTACATTATTTATAAGATTATCATTAAATACATATAAGCAAATATCAATGAGAATTCATTCCGTAGTTCCAACATGCAGTTAATGACTAAAAGATAGTAGCTGAATATAACTCATGTCATGCATTGATTCTTATTGATAAAGGTAAATAACATCTCCCGCTGCAATTCGATGGACATCTTGCCCGTATAAATATTATTTAGCTCTATTTTTGGACCAAGATTGTGTATACCATATTCTATAGTAATATTACCAAATATGTCGTTTTTGTACCATTTGTTTTTCTCTTCTTCTGAAATATCTATAAAATATGCTATTCAAATATTCTCTAAATTAAACCTCAAACTTCATGTCATGTATAAATTTTTTTCCCGAAAAAATATAAAACGTTCAACATTAGCCCGGTCCATTACATAATCATCCAATGGTTTTTGTAAGGCCCTATTGCATTTATTTGCCCTTTTGTTCATAAATGGTTTAATGTAAATATAGCTTAAAATTTCTATTTTTTACATTGTTTGGGAAGTCTCCATTTTTCTTCCATTTCAATTTAATATTTTTCCACATAGTTTTCTCAGCATCATGGAAGCATATATAAATAACTTCTCAATGAGATGTTTCATGAACTTGTGGTTTTGAGAAAATGTTTCCAATTTGATAATGTAATCCCAGAAAAAATGTTTCTGTGGAAAATCTAGGTTCCTACTCATGAATCCTTAGCTAAAGGTTTAAATTTAATTCTTTGCAGCCCGAACATAACAGAATAACATTTTACTTTACCCCTTAAGAGTTTTCAGAAACAGGCATCGGTTTCAATACATAGAATTACAATTATTTAATATTTGCCCTCGTCCAATATATGTTATGAGTTATGACACATTATCTAATCATTTAGTAGCATTTACTGCTATGAGACAGGATACACAAAGTATTCAATGATTTTTATCAAGAGGAAACATCATAGCAGGCCTTTTTTGCCACAGCTGTGATCATGTCATGAGTTTCTCTAAAAAGAAACGGTACTGACTTGAGGTAACATTACTGCCACTATGGGAACACAGATGCGTTTTCAGCCTGTAGTGTACTTTGTGATTTAGTGATATTTACTCTGTAACATTAATTGTTAGGTGGTATCTTATACACAAAAGAGTTTTGAGTGTTCCTTGGTGTGTTATTATTAATCATTTTGTCATTGCCCTCAAGTTAAATACATAGTTCCTTTTGAACTTTGATAGTCATGTGAGCTACTTCAATTGAAATGTTCATACCATATTTTCAGACATTGATCAGCCTTGGATATGGATATGTCCTTCACTAAGTGGTTATTGCCCAAATTCACTGTGCTGTTACACATGGTGTTGCAAATTACACAAACCCTTTCCTGGGTGCAAAATGATTACCATGTTGAAGATGCTTTAATGGCAATTCATTACACACTGTAGTTTGACAGGGACCATATGAGAATAATGTATAATCTATTGTTCCGTAATTATTATGAGAATAATTCCGGTGGCTGGATTTTGTTACATATTCATTAGCGTTAGCGTAAATCTGGCTTGGAAAAAGACCAAATGTAGTTTAAACTATGGTTAACATGTATGAAAACAACCCATTTGGTATGAATTTTGTGATTAAGTGTGTTTAGTATAATTGATAATTATCAAAATGCATAATTTACTCTTTATCATTAAAATGATGTTGAAATTTATGAAAATGTGCATTGATTAATTCATAATTATTGTTTGTTTCACAATGATGAATAGGCAACCGGAGATCAGTGTACAGCCTTGATAAAGATAACCTGAAAGGTGTACCTGATGGAATGACTATTGACACTTCTGGAAAATTATGGGTAGCCACATATGGTGGTGGAAAAGTAAGTACATCTATGTACGATTCATAAAGATTAATAATATATATTTGTAAATAAATAAATTGAAGATCACTCACAAAAAAATGTATGGACGTTTCGGTGGTCATGCCATCACCGTCGGCAACAAGAGACTAACTAGTGATCTGTTACCTGGGGGGGGGGAGGATAGAAGTGGAAAAGGAGAGGAGAAGGGCATTGGTGGGGAGCAAGAGGACGCTATTGGTCTGTGGGCCAAATTTAGCCCTGGTGATTCAAATTCTCTGGTAATCCAAATGAATGGCATCTCACGAGTCCTCAATTCGATGTTAGTATTTATTTGATTTGGGAGGGCTTCTAATATAGAGAAAGAGAAACATTTTTTGAAGCTTTTGCAATGAGAAGTGGTATGCTAATAGGAATAGAAAAAAAGGAAGGGTGGACATTTGGTGGAGTGGCAGAGCCCATTCATTCATATGGAGAGCGGGGTAGTACATTTGCCAATGTAGAATGCTTGGCAGAAATTACATGAGAGACAGTAGACGATATTGGTGGAAGTACAGTAGGCTGCTGAGGAGAGGGCATAGCAGAAGAGCAGAGGAGGGAGCAGCATTTGCATCTAGGGTGGTTGCAAGTTGAGGAGAGCTGTGTAGAGGGGGTGGTTAGTTGAAGGGGGGGTTTTGTGGATTTTAAGATATCATGCAGGTTTGCAGAATGCTTAAAAGATACTGTGGGACATGAGGGTAATAGAAGGGTAGGGGAAGTATTATTCTTTTAAATTGGATCCAAACCATGTGTAATGACTTGACACAACGGATGCTGGTTGACAAGTGACGCTTCAAGCGTCCTCGCTTTATTATCCTTGGCGGGAAAACATCCGAGTACAGGAATGCACAAAACAAAACACATGCGAGGAGCACATACATTACACTCCTCCCCAAGTACTGGATCTTCAAATATAATGAACACAAAACAATAAAATTGAGTCTAAATTTAACATAAAACAGTGAAATTGAGTCTAAATTAGCATATACTGAACAAAACGCATGCGAGGAGCACATACATTACACTCCTCCCCAAGTACTGGATCTTCAAATATAATGAACACAAAACAATTAAATTGAGCCTAAGTTTAACACAAAACTGTGAAGTTGAGTCTAAATTAGCATATACACCCACTCAAATTACCCAAAATGCTTTTATCCGTCCACACTTCCAACTCTCATAAATTTAGCCTCTCTACTTCTTTTCTCTGCCTTGCTGGATATCTTCTCTGAGGCCTCTCTGCAGCATCAGTTCTGTCCTCATCCACTGTGGCTGGAAACAGAACTGATTGACCTGCCACACTTGTCCTTTTACCTGGTGCATTTTTAGGAATGTTCCAAAACCCAGGCCTCTCCGAGTCCTGTCTCTCAGAGTCCGATTGACCTGCCACACTTGTCCTTTTTCCTGGTGCACTTTTAGGAATGTTCCAAAACCCATGTCTCTCAGAGTCCTCGTCTTCCCTATCCCTGTGGACTACTTCCCCCTGTTGACCCTTTTTTGCTTGATGTCCCTCTTCTGATGTTCCTCTGAGTCTCAGTTGGTCCACATGCCTGTGAATAATATGACCACCCTCAATTAATACATTAAAATTTCTAGACCCTAACATGTCTGAAATTGTCCCCTTGACCCACTTCGCTTGTCCCTGAGGGTAAATTTTCACCATAACACTGTCTCCTTTGTCAAAACTTCTCAGTGGTGCACCTCTGCCAGATCTCTCTTGAGCTCTTTGTGAGGCGCTGACCACTTCTCTTGTAGAAGGTTTTACCATTGAAATCCTTGACCGGGGAAGTCTACCAAACATCAACAAACTGGGTGCCTCCCCAGTGGTTGAATGTGGGGTTATACGGCAATCAAAGAGAAAACGAGGTAAGGCGATATGCAAGGGAACCCCTGAGTTTATCAATGTTTTCATCTTGTTCTTGAAAACCTTCACCAAATTTTCAGCCGCACCATTCGTAGCCGGGTGGTACGGAGGAGAAAATGTATGCTTAATGCCATTCATGTCACAGAACCATTTGAACTCACTGCTAGTAAACGGGGAACCATTATCAGTAACAACTTGTTCAGGAAGACCAAAGGTGGAGAACAAAACCCTCAAATGTGAGGTAATTTCCTCTGTTGAGCCATTGCTAATGGTTTTTACCTCAGGCCACTTAGTGTGGCTATCGATTACTACCAGGAATAACTTTTTCATGAAAGGCCCAGCCAAATCAATGTGAAGCCTTTGCCACGGCCTTTCGGGCCAATCCCAACTTTTAATAGGAGCCCTATTAGGTGACGGCTTGTTAATCAAACAAGACTCGCAAGACTTGACCAAATTTTCTAAGTCCTCATTTAGTTTGGGCCACCACACATATGACCTTGCAAGGGATTTTAACTTAACTATGCCCAAATGTCCTGAATGCAGCTCTGTCAGAATCTTAGGCTGCAGATCCTCTGGGATCACTACTCTATTCCCCCACATTAAGCATCCCTGTTCAACTGTCAGTTGGTTTTGTTTCTCCCAGTATGGCTTAAACTCCCCCTTTACCTCCCTTGGCCACCCCAACAAACAGTAATCAATCACTCGTCCGACCACCTTATCTGCCCTTGCTGCTTTGCTTATGGTCTGAGCTGTTATCGGTAGGAACTCCTTTTCCCCAATCTCTAAATATGATAGCTCTTCTATCCTCTCACCCTCCCATTCCAATGGTAAACGTGACAGACCATCTGCTACTTTGTTATTCACCGCCTTGACGTGATGAATGTTGTAATCGTACCCCTGCAAAATTACCGCCCAGCGTTGCAACCTGTTGGCTGCCATTTGAGGGATTCCCTTCTTCTCTCCCAAAATGTGGATGAGAGGTTTATGGTCAGTTCTTAGGACAAAATGTCTGCCATAGAGATACTGATGAAATTTTTTAACCCCAAATAGAATGGCCAAAGCTTCCTTATCAATTTGGGAGTAATTTTTCTCAGCTTTACTTAAAGACCTGGAAGCAAAGGCAATTGGCCTTTCCTCCCCATTGGGATACTGGTGCAGTAAAACACTGCCAAGACCATATGGAGAAGCATCGCACTCCAGGATGACAGACATAGTGGGATCATAATGGGCTAACACGCGATTGGATGTTATTTCCCTTTTTACTTCT
Source organism: Pyrrhosoma nymphula (assembly GCA_963573305.1). Taxonomy (NCBI): domain Eukaryota; kingdom Metazoa; phylum Arthropoda; class Insecta; order Odonata; family Coenagrionidae; genus Pyrrhosoma; species Pyrrhosoma nymphula. The sequence continues at coordinate 138,101,407 of OY754327.1, forward strand.
TCAAATGCGGACTGGCACCCCTTAGACCACACCCATTTCGCATCCTTCCGTAACAACTCATGCAAAGGGGCTAAAGTTGAGGCTAATCCTGGTAAAAACTTTGAGTAATACTCCACTAGCCCCAGAAATGCCCTTAATTGAGAGGTATCTTTCGGCATGGCTGAATTTACAATTGCTTCAACTTTCTCCTTTGTAGCGTGCAATCCCTTCCCATCAATCTGATGCCCCAAGAATGTTACTGACTCGCGCATCAACTTACACTTCTCTTTATTGACTTTAAACCCTAACTTTCTTAGTCTCTCAAAGAGAGCCCTTAGATTAGCACAATGTTCCCTGTTGTCCCTCCCCGTTACAATTATGTCATCTTGAAAACAAGCCACCCTGGACATACCTTGCACAACTTGGTCCATCACCTTTTGAAAGATTGCCGGTGCCGAGGAAACCCCAAATGGTAGTCGGGAATACCTGAAAAGTCCCCGATGAGTGTTAATTGTACACAACCTCTGAGACTCTTCATTCAAGGCAATTTGTTGGAAGGCTTGGGACAAATCAATAACCGAAAATGTCTGCCCCCCTTGCAACTTAAGAAACAATTCCTCTACTCTTGGAAGTGGATATCTCTCAATGTCTAAATTAGGGTTCAAAGTGATTTTGTAGTCCCCACATATTCTGATACCACCGTTATTTTTCATAACTGGCACAATAGGAGTAGCCCAATCACTAAAATCTACAGGGTAGATGATGCCCAACTCTAAAAGCCTATCAAGCTCCGCATCAACCTTACCCCTAAGAGCAAATGCCAAGGCTCGTGGAGAGCAAAATACTGGCTTTGCTCCATTCTTCAAACGCAGCGCCGCCGTACTTCCCTTGAACAGCCCCAAATCACCTTCCCATAGTTCCTTGAATTCCAAAAAGATATTTTTGATTTCACCAGGAGCCTCTACAGTTATCACATCTATACGACCGGAATCTGCAGGTAGCCTTAGTGTGTCCACCAAATCCGCAACAGTTGCACTTTTCCTCACGAACCGGTCCCCGTGCTGAATGTGGATTCGGTCCTCCTCTCCGCAGCTGCCTTCCCATGCTCCGGCCTTCTGCTCCCCTCACCCTGTAGACCTCCGCCTCGGTACCTTCTCCTGGCAGTACGTACCTCACAGCGTCGGCGTCTCTCATAGCTCCGTCGTCCACAAAATGGACGCCAACCGCGTCACTCGTACCCGCAGCTGACACCATTGCGCAAGCGGCCACATTGCGGGATGCTTTTTCCCGTGCCGCGGCAATTTCCACAGCCTTTTCGAACACCAGGTCCTCACTCTCCAAGTAAAGAGCCTGCACAATGGTTTTGTCTTTCAGGCCTAAAACTAATTGATCCCGCAAAGCCTGATCAAGGAAAGCACCATATTTGCAATACCGCGAACGTTCCCGTAAGCCAGCGGCGAACTCCGACACGGTTTCCTCACTTCTTTGCACACGCTGGTTAAACTTATGTCTTTCCGCAATCACCGATCTTTGCGGGCTGAAGTAGGTACATAATTTTTTCTTGATATCCGCTAACGTGCACTCCGTGGGCTTCTTCGGTTCGCACAAATTTCGGATGACCTCGTACGTCTCCTTCCCTACAGACGACAATAAAATTGCTTTCTTCTTTGCTTCATCGGAAGCCTCGTTTCCCAAGTCCAGCACTACAAAATATTCTTGTAGTCTTTCCTCATACGACTCCCAGTCGTCTACCCCCAACACAAACTTTTCCATTAAATTCGGCATCCTCGTCGCCAATTTGTAATGACTTGACACAACGGATGCTGGTTGACAAGTGACGCTTCAAGCGTCCTCGCTTTATTATCCTTGGCGGGAAAACATCCGAGTACAGGAATGCACAAAACAAAACACATGCGAGGAGCACATACATTACACCATGGAGGATGTTTTTGATTTTATGGGAGTCAGGGAAGAATGTGGTAACGAGGCTGAGCCTGTGGTGGGTTTTGGTCCAAGGGGTGTAATTGGCAGTAGGAGGCAGGATTTTATTTACAAGAAGCGACATATTTGGGGTACTCGCATTTTCTGAGGGAGTGATATAGGTTATCTATATATTGTTGAAGGGATTGGGTGTTGTTACAGATACAGTGGCCGCAAACTGAGAATATGGAATAGAGCATTTGGTATATGGCGAATGGCTTTAGTGACCAGCTTTCAGTGGGACAGTTCCCCTTTTTCTAATTTTGTCCTGGTGTCCTGCAAAACAATTAGGGGATGCTCAATTGTCCCGCTTTCGCAAAATCTTGTTTGTGTTTCCCTCATGAATGCTGCCGTGGAGGAGGAATGGTTGACAATTGATTTTTCTTTTCAGTTTCCTAAATAAAATATCGAAGCCAATTGAATCTTGACTGCACTTCCCGTGTTTCCGTTTCGTACTTACCTTTCAACCAGCGAAGAAATTTTCTCCAAATTTCATTCATGTAATTGAGCCTATCAGTGAAAAAATGCCAAAATGTAAATTTACTTTTAACAAAGGGAAATTGTAATAACAAGGGTGTTTATATGTGCAAATAGAAGCTATAGAATTAGCTATCTAGTAGTTTGTTAAAAAAAGGAAGGAGATATGTCAGAAGGTACAACTATAATTTATTTAATGTTTTATTTAGTACCCTATCTGTTGATTGTTAGGTTTTTGGACAGAATTATAGGCAATAAGATATCATTAAGCTGTGGTCGGAAGTTTTCCTAAATTCCAAGGGTAAGCAGGATGTCCCACTTTGACTGATCTGAGACCTGGTCACTTTACTAATGGAGGCTGTTAAAATAGAGATATTGGTCTTGGTTAGTGGAGGGATTTTTATGGATGGAGGGGATGAATTTGTTGTTTTTTAGTTGGACATTAGCATCTAAAAATGTGATGGCGGAATCGGATATGGAAGAAGTCAAATATACC
>OY754327.1:138104538-138176654 GCA_963573305.1 Pyrrhosoma nymphula
TCAATGTAGTGGGCCCAGAAGAGAGGCTTGAGGTAAAATGGTCCATGAAAAGATTGGCATAAGATGATGCCATGCGTGTCCCCATGGCTGTGCCTTTGATCTGAAGCACAACTTCTTATGGCCACAATAGATGTTACTTCCCTCTGTACGTGTATACCCATCATAAAGGCATTGAATCACTCCGTTTTTATCCCTCCCAGGGCAAAAAAACCACATCTTCCCTCCACCAACTTCATTGATAACCTAGCAGAATTAGTGTTTACAAAAAATCCTTCAACAATCAAGTTTTCCTTCAGCATGGATCCATATGATGAAAGGATTGAAGATTCCCTCAAGAGTTTCCTAAATTCGTTAAATAATTTCTCATTTATCTATTTCACTTCTACTATCTTCTCCACCCAAATCACATTTCTTGATATTGACATTTTCCTCAAGGACAATAATGACTTTGAGACTATAAGCAGGCAGAGATTACAAAGAATGAGAATGACAATGTACCATATTTATACCAGTACCACGCACATTTTTTCTGGAAAATGAGCATAATGTAATCATGTACGCGTTATATACGAGGGTATTTGAGCTGTCGAGATCAACAGTGGTGTAAGTCAGTTTTTTGCCACAATTTAGTTAGGCGTGCAGAAGCATACCTGTACTTGTAATCTGTTTTGTGCATCAGTGGTGTGAGTCCACCTTCGGGGCTTTTTCACTGGAAAGCAGCATTTAGGGTTTAATTTTTTATTTATTTCACTTTAAGCTTCATTTTCCAAAATGTGACACCTATGACTCACACCATTCTTGCTCTCAACGGCTCATTAGTGAAATACCGTGCTCATTTGGCCGGGCCAGCATTGTCTATGCCAGTTCAACTCTCGAATTCTTTTACATTAATTAGGATGTGGACATCATAGTGATATTGTCCCAGAAGTGGTACACGCACAAGACAAAGGGCAGAAATTGGATTTTTTTATAAATATTTGAAATTTTCTACTCTTTTAAAGGCCCTGCGGTCAATTACCACTTGTAAAATATCTATTCCTATCTTACGTCAATCACTCTCCCGACTTAAGTGAGAGAATGATTGATGCGAGCCGCTAAGCCCTGATTCCTTACCTTATCTCCTTATCGCCTGACTTGACACTAATCCCCCCTTCTTTTTGGCCAGGGTACCTATAGACTCAACAAGGTGTAACACGCTTGAGCACATAACTTGTACATACGTTGAAAATGCCAATTAGTTGTTGAAACCATGGTTGGAAATAAAATATAAGTATGGATAAGTAAGGAGCTATCGATTTTATTAAAATTACGTGGTTCCATAAAGTTAGGCCTTAATCACTCTTCTTTTTCCTGCATAGTCAAAATGCGTGGGAACATTTTTTTCGTAATTTCCTTTGTAAAACTTGCGGTGTGCGTCTTACACGAGCGCATGGTACACGCGTAAATACGGTACTATTATAGTAGTGCAGGAGAGAGAAGGGATGAAAGGTAGAGACAGCTTTTCAGCAGGCGCCATGGAGAGAGCATGAGCTGACCCACCGGAGAGTGCGGTACCCCTACCTTAGTCCCCCGGAGCAAGAGTGTTGGGGTCCTTCCTTCAGTGTCTTCGGGCGTGTTTCGTTCGTCTATCATTGTCTCTTCTCTCGCAGTCTTTCGCCCATCTCGATGCCGTTGTCCCCTCACTTGTCGTCTTTTTCACACGCTTCGTTTCTTTCCCCGTCACACCCGCGAACACAAAGAAAAATATGCTACTCTCACTGAGCCCACCCCATTTTATATCCCGCTGGTGGTCACGTGACCTCGAGAGATTCTCGGGATTACTGGGATTACTCGACTGCCGCGCTTCGTAAGTTTGAATAGTGGCCCAAGGTCGCCACCTACTGTTTCGCACTCATTGTCAGCCACCAATAGATCCCCCAATTTTTGGCTGGTTCATCGCGTCACCCCTGAGGAAGACACTGTCTTTTGGGTAGGCTATTCGATAGGAAAAATTTTTTTGCCTCGCAAGGATTCTTGCTTCCCTGGGACTATTTATTTGTACCAAACTAAATGATCCGTCTAATAAATAATACTAATGAGGCAGTAAGCGTTATACCATAGAGTAAGCATGTATTAGAGTAAACATATATCCTAACTCTGTGGTTATACGTACACAATAATTTTAGCGAATTCAATTAAGACATATTAATACTATACCCGCTCTACTCTTAATACGGTTTGGTCCAGTGAATATGTATGTACATGGAAAATTTTATGAAACCTCCCCAGCCTCGTGGCTGATATTTTAGGAACACGACGACATAACCTCCGACTTGGCATTCATATCTCTTTCTTTTGTGATTTCCTTTACACTTTCTTCCTGCTTCCTTCATATTTTCCCAATCAATGATTTCCCTAGATCGAGCCTTGTCTTTATACGCTCTTGTAGGTGTGGCAAAATTTGGTGGCATTCACCAGCAGAGAATTAGAGGTCCCTGAGGGTGAATCAAGCATTGATTTTCGGGCAAAGTTAATGCAAGACTTTTGGAGGGACACTTTGCCTCTTTGTTCCACCTCTCTTGTATGCTTTCCTCTCCCTTGCACCATGCTCTTCGCAAGCGAGAGCCACCCAGTTTCGCTACGCCTATACTCATCGGACTTATCCACGGGGGCTTCACACCGATATGAGCCTCAAGGTAAATTTTTGGACTCTTGCGTTACTTCATTAATCCATTTGTTTACGAATGTCAAAACTTCCATCCACGAACTATGTTGTTTTTGCCGAAACACAATGCAAACCTTTCATAGGTCTTTCATCACTCACTTGGATTTGACCTAGGGAACTGAATTTAGGAATATTAAACTCCCATGTCTAATGTCTCTAAATTCACACGTCACAGTGTGCCGGTGACATTTTCTTCGTGGTTCGACAATATTCCTTTCGGAGGACCACTTTAGGGAAAATTGTTATTTTTCGGACGCGGTACACGACTCGGAGCTTTTGAATTATATAAAAGGTAGACTTGCACGAATGTGGGAAAAAACACGACCGCAATTAGTAACATGAGCCTACTACCCCCTTTCGACTTCGGAAGAAGCCCAGAGAAGTTAAATGCGACCATTTTTCCTGGCCCCTCGGGAATAGCGTTTGCTAGATACCGTGGAAGTGTACATTTAGATATACACATCTTTCACAGAAGTCGCACATGGTTGCTTCGCGTCTTATCTCCCAATCCGTGGTTTCCCAATGGATGTTACCACGCCCATTTAAGATAGCAGCTGTGACCCTTTTCATACCCAAGTGACTATTATATAAAATCGAATACATATGCTTTTGTGTTTTGGAAACCTTTTTTGTGAGAGGCGTCTGGTAATGCTTTAGTTCAATATATATGAGAAAATTCACTGTTAGAATCATCTTTTCAAAGAAGCCGATGACGATTTAATACTCCTGGATTCCTCATTTATTGAAAGTTTAACTGATTAATCTGAAATTGAGCAAAATATTCTGAGGGACTTCATTTTTCAATGTAATGAAACTGGTTTCAATTTTTTAATATTTTCTACGTGCACAGGTGCTGCGCATTGATCCTTGCTCTCCAGGAGGAGGAAGTCTTCTTTCTACAGTTGAAGTCCCTTCAAGTCAAGTGACGTCCGTTGCTTTTGGTGGCCCTAACTTTACTGATTTATATGTTACATCCTCATCAAAAAACCTATCCCCGGAAGAAATGAAAGCATTGCCTGAGAGCGGTTCAACATTTTGTGTTAAAGAATTAGGTGTAAAAGGTTTACCAGGCAATATGTATGCCTAGAGTGCTTAAATATAGAAGCTAATCCTTACTCTACACACTCCTCTACCTATTTAGGTGACTGACACTTCTGTTGTGAAAGGAAATTATCTTAAATGTTCCTTTTCTTTTTTAGATCCACATTTTCCCATAGTAGGCAATACACCGTGAAAAGTGAAATCATAAATATCTTCATAATCTTTTCTTTTTGAGGGCTGAAATATAATGTAATTTACAGGGTAGAGTGCAATTGGTCGTATAATTTCATTTTTTAAATCTAAAATAATTTTTTTTAATAATAATTTTCATTGCTTAGCATATTCAACTCTGTTAAGATAAATATTTTATACATTGTATCATTTGTACCGTTAACTTGTTGTAAAAGGGTGACTGCCAGTATGTATAAATGAATAAACAAAGCATTCGTTAAAAATACATGTTTGGTTGTAAAAATACTTCGGTAAAGGCAATATTGTGTTTTTGTGCCTAATTTTGAAAAGAGCACTTTTTTCTAATATCAGAATCAGATGAGTCATTCCAAGTTCAGACCCTACCTACGTAGTTATGGCTAACATGAAAAGCATGATTCTACCAGCCTAAGGCAATTCAGCATGGCATTTGAGTTAATAACTCAGTCTACCTTATGAGGTGATATTTATCAAGAATGGCATCACAGCTTTCACGAAAACAAGCACACAACTTCTCAAACAGGAAACAGTTAAACGATATCAGCTGAGTGCATCAAGAAACCTCACTCAATAGTCAGGATTCTATTTTTTAGAGACCACTATTTATTTTTATGTCGATAATCGGGTTCCCTTTCTAGGGAGATTTTAGGGGAAGCTCTACATCTCTTTCTCCTGTTCCACGTTCAGTTTCCGTATCATTTCCAAAATGTTGTACACATGTATTAATTTTAATAAAATACTTCTTATACTTCTGTGAAAATTAATTGTTTTATTAGTAGGTATCTACTGTATTAATCAGGCAATCGTCATCAACATCGGTGATTTTCAATCCGAATATTGGTTTGCAGCAGTTCTCCATTCCTTTCTCTAGTCAACAATCTGCTTTATTAATTCATAATTCCTAGCATTAGCTTCCTTCGTAAGTTTATGATAAATTCACAGTGAAAAATCATTCGCCTGGACTGGAATTAGAACCCAGACCCCTTGATATCGCGCCGAGTTCTCTAACCAGTTAAGCTACCCAGGCGTCCTCTTCTAATGCGAATTTAATTATTTATTAGAGGACGCCTGGGTAGATGTACTGGTTTGAGTACTCTGCATGATACATATGGGATATCCCAGTCCAAGTGAATGATTTTTTCCCTGTGAATTCATCACAATTATGTTATCAATAGCGGGTGACTCCGTTTAAATTTCGGAGCAGCCAGTTCCGAAGTTCTTTGAATCCTTCATAATTTTCTTAATTTATTCTTGGGTCTTATTGGGTGATTCTCCTAATTATTTTCCCGGCCTAGTGTGCCTCATCAATTTCATGGAGTGGAGCATAAGTGTGCCTAAAACGAGTGTGAACCGCGATTATCCTGTTAAAACAAAGAGAGGCAGCAGACGTATGAGGGTAAGTAGAGACTCGATATGACAGATTAAAGAGAATGGGAAACGTGATGGCCGACTTCATTAGGAACAAAAAACTATTGAATATATCGGAGAATCATAACTACTTCAGGTCCAACTGACAAAAAAACCTTTTGTCGCTCAATGTGCGTCAATTTCGAATTTCATCGATGATTTCGCGCACGTTTTTTATTGCCCTACGTTTACACTATCCACAAAGTGTAGTTGTTTAATGGCTGCGAATGAATAATAAAGTAATACGAAGTTTCTGACGTCATTCTGGTTCGTGAGTGGGTTATAAAAAGTGTATCTCAACCTTTCGTGTAAACATTCCTTCTTTCTTATCTCATATTTATCTGCGCCTGTAACTAGACAACTGCGAAGACTTCGAGGTCGATACGGTGGCCGACAGTGGCATGACGTCACTGATAATTGCAACACTTCATCCCACACACAACAGCAAGGAAGAGAAATCATTAAAAAGAGATTAGTACCTTCTCCCGAGTTTGAAATTTTCATACGAAAAATCGATAATTGAATATAAACCATTCCAGCTCATATGTGCGCCTCTTCCATACTAGTGCATACTTCCATCACCTCATCAAGTCATAGTCCTTCAGGAAGAAAATGTTCTCTTTGTATGTAGATATTATTAAATAGTTCATTTCATTCATACTGAAAAATACAAAAGAATTTTAAGGCCATATGTACCGTGGATTAGGTAGCGTTATTTGGGATATGGAGCAATAACTGAGAGAAACCTGGCATTGGCGTTAACCTACAATAAACGAAAATCGTCGAAGGGACCACAGTTTGGCATTCCATTCAATGGACGGAGTGGGGCGATTCATGTCCCCTCCACAAGATAACCAAAAAGGGATTCCATTGAGAAATCTCTCCCACTCCCGGGAAGGCCAGAAAACCTAAGGTCTTGATGGAAGCCATCACGACTCGATCCCCGGTAAAGTAATACCACTATTGATTTATACTCCAAGAGAGTCGATCGAAAAAACATAAAAAATAATTTATCATATTCGCACTTAACCTGGAATTCCTTTGATCAACATTTTCACACAATTTATATTACTTTCTCTGGAAGCAGAATGCAAATGGTAAAAAAAATACACGTAGTAAGAATTTAAAAGCGCATGCATTCGATTCGCTTTCAGGCGCTCATTTTCGCCAGGTAGCTGCCTTCCTTAGTATAAGTCTAGATCATCGCCGCGCCTGCGTCTCAAGCTGTTAATATGGAAAAGTATCTAATTAAATAACAATTTATAAGGTATTTGTGGGAAGTGCCCCACTTGCCGGGGCAATATAATGAAAGAGACAAGAGTTATTAATTAATTGCCCGTCGTAAGGAATTAAAAAAAACGATTTACATTGAAGAAATAGTGGCCCGGTTAGGTCATCAATGTTGTAGAAGATGAAAGAGAACAACTTCTGCCAACAACAACAACGAAATAGTTGAGTAAATAGAAAGTTCACTTAAGGTCACCCGCCTTCTTCCTAATTCTTTGTTTCCGCGAAACATTTTGGATATGGCTTACTATATAATATAAACACGCCACGATTCTTTCCTCTTCCGTCGCAATACAAATGTTTTTCCCTATATGCATAGTGTAGTTACACCACCATGTGGCCTCGGCGGCGGCGGGGTAAAGTAACCGACTGTTAATACCGAGGTCGCTGGTATGAGTTCCGCCTGGGTGGGTTTTCCACCATTCTAGGCATGGGCATCTGTGTAATCTGTATTAATGTTAATTCTAATAATTGATTAGTCTTAAATTCATTGGGGGGGTTTAGGGTTTAAACCCCCCCAAAACATGTTTACTTGAATTCGTGTTCGTTCGTTTACCTGAACTAGCGTTTAGAAGTTTGCTTATTGGGCTGAAAAATATAGTTGAATTTTCTTCACGAAAATAGAATGTTAATTTATTATTGTTTTAGTGAATAATAATCTAAATATCATTTTATGATGATGCACATAAATATTAATGAAACCCTCTCAGAAGTCAACCCCCCCCCCCCCCCCCCCCAGAAGTCAATCCTGCGTACGCCGCTGCATTAGTATCCCTGCATCTTTGGCAGCCAGCCCCCTGTTAATGTTTAATCTCCCCCAAACCTAAAATCTAATTGGATGCCGAGAAAGAGAGCGGGTTGCCTCACCCGCGGAATAGGACGGAAAAATCGTGACCCAGGTGACCACGGATGTTAGAAAAACGTGGAGGTGACATTACACCTGATTCCTTATGCCAATTCCGCCTTTACACTAGCTCGCGTTTCCTGTGTTTGCGTTGGATTTTCGTAATATTCCCGTAAACACCCACAGGCAATGCGATGAATGTGCCTGATATGCCACGCCTACTCAGAACAAAATCCTTACCATGCACCCCGTTCTTGCTCCACATTTTCCCATACATGCACGCATGGCCATATCTCCTCTATTTTCTTTATCCAATATCGACTTTCGTCGGCAAATCTTCAACCCTCCTCAAGTTCCTAAAAACCAAAAAAGTACCTACTATTCCTGGTAAACGACAGTAAAAGGTCTGAACCGTTGGTCGTCTCCCGTAATAACCATCTCGAAGCAGACGCGTTGGACCACATCTTACGCAGACCGATCTGACCTGATATTCCTCATCCGTGCACACAATTTTTCAGCAGAAACGGAGAGAATTTGAGTTTCCCTCTCAATATGCATTTCCACAATTGTGCTCGAAGCTGCAAAGTTAGTTGAAAGAGAGGGTATAAGGCAATTATCGAATATATCCACTTCAGACAGTGGTAAGGAAAATCATAGGATTTTCCGCGCTGAAAAAATACATTTTACATATTTACATCAACTATATTATTATAGGGTTGTTAGAGCCCGTGATAGAGGGGAGGATGTTGGTTAAGCGGGGATCGGGAAGGAGGAGAATAGTTTGTATAGACTCTATGAAGAGAGGTAGGGCTTATGCTGAGGAGAAGAAATAAATTGCGCAGTAAGGTAGAGGTTTTTGCTTGTAAAAATCTATAGGATTTGAACTCGCTTACATTTGCATCTACCTTTTCTGGTAGGTTACCCTTCTTATAATATTAGTATAGCCCACTCAAAATCTTGCAACAGACGCGCAGATTTGGGGACTGAAAGGATGTACCTATTCCCTAAAAAAACTATCAATACGAGTGAATGGGTACAAGTACCTTTGAGCCTTTGTTTACTTTTTACAAACCAGGACGCGATGCACCTATCATTCTAATTTCACGAAATTTCAGAGCCAAGTAGAAAGTCATATTTCTGCTCCTCATCCTCCTGTCTTGCAACCTCTTCCACTAGACTACCTCCCTCCGCGACGTAGCGTTCTGATCATTCTCCCGTCTCCATAGTTATAATATCGGAAGCAAGTGGCTTCCTACGATCGACAGAACACCCTGAGTCCCCTAATGACTAGTAGCAAAGCACTTGGGTTCGAGACCCAACCGAAAATCACGGTGGTTGAATCAATTCGCTCAACCGACCGTAGAAAAAGCACTAAACGACCGCAAAATTTAGTCCCTGGCCTTAAAGCTTATCACATTCTTCCCGTTGCGCCGCTGCGTGATGGAACTACTATGGCTACAATACCGAAGAATACGAATACACGCTACCTTTTAAAACAATTCGATGTGATCTTACCGTCATTACGGTCCTGTTAAATCATGCCGATGAAAACGCACGACGTGGTATTAGCGGTGTAACAACTGCGGATTTAGGGGGGCGAGCGTTTTGGCGCCCACACAGCCTAGTGGCGCTCCCCCTCCCTTTCAGACAAATTTTTTCAATCATTAAAACAATCCTTTCAAAATCCCAAAAAAAAATTATTTTCAAACTCGTAATTGAGAATTTCCGATTTAGTTTTCAGCTTTCACTGTAACCGAAGCCCAGTCTCTTTGGGGTGTCGTATGAAATGAGAGCAGATTTAAGGGGGCCTTCTGCACCTCTTTTATCCCCTTTATGGTATATTACGCTACTGTACGTGGTACCACTAAAAGTGCCGTTAACGGCAATTAATCCTCAAAAAAAATACCGTGCCTACCAGCAGTCCTACATTTTATTCGTTAGCGAGAATAAATAAGCGTAGGTCTGAATGTGATCAGCACAGTCTACCAAATAGCAATAACAAACAATTTGATCGGTGGGAAATCCTTAACTAACACTCCTGCACTCGCGATGGCCCACTTAGCTCAGCGAGTGATAACCGCGAGAGAAGCCGCCCGACGGCATGCCCATAATAATCTCACCCAAGGAGAGAGAATGCTGCGGCAGTCTCTCTCCTTGGGTGAGATTTTATTCTAAACTAGCTCCACATAATTCTTCATTGAATAAGGAAGCATATTCCATTGATAAGCATTGGTGTGCGATGACAGCGTTTGTTAGATACCTGCGACGAATTTGAGAACTCCGTAAAAAAATCTCGCGTACATGTGACTCAGAGATAAGGGGCCTCTCCCTAAGATAAGATTAGAAAGAATTCTTGTCACAAAGTAGGCTTGCTAGTGCGGAAAGCGATCTCGAAAGCATCTTTCGTTGTAATTGCTACTAAGACATAATTACACGCAAAAATGAAGATCCTACGGAGGACAGCCATTTACGCGGCAATGACGCTCTGTAAGTATGAAATTCATCGAATTCGAAAATTAGCGCATTTTGTGAAAACATACCTACCTCCAGTCCATTAAGCAATACACCTGTCCAGTCACACACGAATCTTAGCTCACTACAGTAGTGGGTTTCACTCACGGCTTACAACTTTGAATGGGAATGCTAAACTTAATGAATATCATTTTAAAATTAAATAATCTTCTGGAATATTCATAATCTCTGACATTGAATGACGTCGTAAAACCAGCAGGCACTGCATTGTAGCATTTCTCTGAAAGTAAATTGCAGACACCGATACAATAAATCCGAATTAGCGCTATTTTTTTAGATTGGTAACCCCCAGCCACGGCTAATGTAATGCCTTAAAAAATTAAAGACACAGGGAAACACTTAAGGAAAATTAATTACACTTTCGACCAGAATGTTCGCACTGATGCCTCGGTTGTGGAAGCCAAATCTGTGAACAGTGAACATCACATTTATCCTCAATACTTCCGTCACCATGTCATTGGCACTTCGAATGAGACTCATTAAACTGTCCCTCAAAGATTATATGCTGTCCCTCAGGGGCGGCTCCAGACAAGAGGTTCGGGAGGGGGGGGCACCAGCGGCTCTTGGGGTATGGAATACCCCTCAGTAAAAGGGGGGTTCGTGGGTCTCGTCCCGGAAATTCGTAACAAACTATGTGCAAAATGGTTGTTGGGGGCGGCAATCGCCCCTACTGCTGCCCCCCCCCCCCCATTGGGGCCGCCAATGCTGTCCCTTAACTATTATTTCATACTCAGCTAAGCCATTTGAAAGTGATGGGAAGTGATGAGGGATGCCCATAAAATTTCAAAGAAACCACTAAGATACACATGTCCAAATACAATATCACAGTAGGATTTATAGCAGATGAACTAACCCCATTCTTCAACGTGAAGGCCTGTTTGATCATTGAAGGTAGAGCTCATCACATACTAAGTCATATGATGACATAGGAAATTCACACACCATGGCAGGGGAGCCAGATCCTTTCCCAGAGTTGCTTGCAATAAAAACCCACAAAAATTTGGAATCCAAAAAAACTAAGCATTTATCAACCTTTCAAAATTTTGGTTGCACAATTCTAGATTTTTAATGAAACTTTTTTCATGGACAAAAAGGGACCATAATAATTGCGATAAAACTTTTCTATGAAATTGCCACCTTTGCCAGGTGGATTGGACTTAGTACTAGTGTTTAATAACTTACCATTACAATGTACTAACACCTCACCCTGCCCGAGATATCCAACATGCTTTTGTTTCTACTTGAATTGGTATTTGTAGCATCCATGAGTTCTATAGTGTTAGTAATACTAATAAGTAATATTAACTTAACCAATGTACTGCATGTTAGCCAACATAGCATTCTCCTAGCTTATGGCTGCAAATGAACAACTAAGGCCTCTTGCTTGCTGCTGCGGTAATGTTTAACTAAGGCCTTACAACTTTGAGATAAGTTTATCAGGAAAAGTTTTTCTTAGATATATTAAAAAAAAGAAGAGAAGGAAAGGCTATAATGCAATAAATAGCGAAAAATAACAGATGAATTCCCATTGAGATTAGATTTTGGTGTGACCCTATGGCAAGGAGTTGATAAAATATTACTCCACTATTAACGATTTTAAATAGTGAATAAAATAGTAAACAACCTACTGATTTGGGAGATGATATTACTGTTCAATGACACAACTAACATAGTTTATATTTGTTCCCAGTGGTAATGAGCATGCTCCTGGAAGAGGTGGATGCAAGACGCAAGATACTTCTGGGGAGAAAAGCAATCACCCGGACTTATTACAGTAAGTTTCTGTCAATACTATTTGGTAGTAAAGTGGAATTGATTTGAGGCAATATGCTGAAATATGAATTTATTTCTGAGAAAGGGCAACTTTTCATCCTCTTAATGAAGATCCAAGTGAATTCTTAAGTGACTTCTTCACTGACCTCAATTGCTCCCTTTGGAGGGGACAGCAGAAAGATTTTTTGGCTGAATAGATAATGGCTATTCATACAGATTTGTAGCATTTTTATTTATCAAATCCAAATACTCAAAATAATATTCTGATGTTGTCTGCTTAAAATATACTTGTCTTCTCAATGTAATTCTGCAGCACACAATTTACTGAGATCACATGAATTAAAAATCCTGAATTTTTATTTTTATAAATTTCCTTGTTCTTACTTCCTTACCAGAGGGAACAGCAATTCCAGCATGGGGTATTGTGCTGATGGTTTCAGTTGGCATAATTGGAGTAGGAGTCATTCTTTATGTGATTCTTCGGAAAGTAATTCTCAAGGATGATGACACGGATGAACCATAGCAACTGCATCTAATTAAATGTCATTCTCAGGCATTATTCATACTTTATATTTTAACAATTGATTACTTATTTTTTTATTGGCTCACATCATTCAACTAATTTCAACAGACATACTGAAAAAAATGTGAAAAATATGTACCTATATTTAATAAACAATTTTTTTTAAGATCATAGACTTTTTTGTGATAAAATACATCCTCCTGTTTCACAAACTGATGTAAGCTAAAACAAAGCTGGCATTTAAGCGTAAACTTACCTCTTAAAATACCCTGCATTCAATAAAATCCACATGTTTTTAGTGAAGACAACTAACTCGTTTTATTTGCAACTGAAAATCCCCAATTATATTGCTTGAAACATGAATGCCAAAACTGAGAGGTCAAAAGATCAAAATTTGGAGATTGTTTCATAAATAACTATGGTTTAACAAAAACATATTTCAACATGCATTTGTTAACATGTGCCCAAAGTCTGATAAAAACTGCTGCAAGGCATGTAATCAGGATGCCACCAGATAATTTGCATCAATGAGTACACATGCACTAAGGGTATAAGTAATTAATATATTGACTTGAAATTACTCCAAACAAAAGCGTCAATCAATCATGGGTATGAATGAAAAGTACCGAACAATAACTTAGTAAGCTCCACGAAAAATTTGTATTGGTTCAACCGGTTTTGCCAGTAACTGTTGTACCAATAAAATATTTTTGTGGAGCTTACAAAGTTATTGTTACTGTTTATTATCCAGTAGTTCCACCAAGTAACGCCAGAAAGTATGGAGTTTATCAAGTGCGCTTGAACCGCAATGAAGGCGAAGTTATACCCGAGACTATCAATCATGGGTACTACAAAAAAGCTCAAATGGCATTATAATCAGGGCTTTATTTCTGGGAAAAAAAGTTGGTGGAACTCAGTTGTCCATAAGAGTTACAAAAAATCCAAATGACCTTTGATTGATTCATTAGTCTAGGGAATTTACTTTACAAAAAAGGTGCCGGAACACAGTTCCACTGCGTACCACCAGAAAAAAGCCCAGATTATAATTATGCATAAACCCTTAAGTTGTTGACCTATAGGTAGGCTATCATGGAAGTGTAAACTTCCCTCATAAAATACCCTGTATTAAATAAAATCCACATTATGTTTTAGTGCAGACAACAAACTTCTGTTTTTGCTTGCCACTGAAAATCACATGGCTTCAGTATTGCTTGAAGGAACCCAGAAGCTACCACTACCACCACTACTTTAGAATCAACATTGCATCCAATGAAATATAATATATAAGAATTGGTTTAACATGTTAAATAGAACAAGTTGAATTATTTTGAAGTACAGTAGCATTCTTATTAATCGGGTCAGTTGAGACCGGACCCCATCCAGATAAATGGATAACTCACAAAAAAAGGTAATTTTTTTGGAAACTTCTTAACATTCGCTTCGGATTGATCTAAGATAGTTATAATTTGGATAGTTGGAGTTTGGATAATGGGAGTTTTACTGTACCTATGTATTCAAATTAAAGTAACTATGAGGGGGGACCCAAAAATAACCGGACAGAATTGCCTGAGGGAAAAAAAACCACTGGATGGGTGTTAAGTAACATCTCCTGAGTCATTGTTGCAAGCGGCATCCTTTTAGACGGTTGTAGCGAGCCCTTGTGACAGTTTTCGTTCGACGAGTTTATCGACCTCTTCGATTTTGGAAATGGCTGATATTCAAGAACAGCATGCAGCGTTGAAATTTTGTTTTCTGCTCGGTAAAAGTGCATTAGACATAGTTGATATGTTGTCTACAGCTTATAAAGAACACGCCTTGAAAAGAACTCAAGTTTATGAGTGGTATTTGCGATTCAAACACGGCAACATGGCGATCGAAGACATTCAATGCCAGGGCCGGCCTTCCAGGTCCAGAACTGATGAAAACATGGAAAAAATTCATGCACTTGTGTACGAGGATAGAAGGCGTACTATTGATGAACTATCTGGTCTTTCATGGAGTTCAGTGCAGAGCATTTTAGCTGAAGAATGCAAATGAGACTAATCACAGAAAAATTCATCCCCCGCTTGTTGTCTCCTAATCAAAAAGCAGCTCGTGTTGCTGCTTGCTGTGACTTGTTGGACCACTTGGAAGTGGATGAGAACTTTTTTGACAAAATCATCACCGGATAAATCGTGGTGATGTGAGTACGACCCCGAGACAAAGCAGCAGTCGTCGCAGTGGAAAGCAGCGGACTCCCCTCGCCCAAAAAAGGCCCAGCAAGTGAAATCGGCCGTGAAGACAATGCTGATGTTTTTTCGACGTTTGCGGCATTGTTCACCCAGAGTACGTCCCTGAGCATCAAACGGTGAACCAAGTCTTTTACCAGAGTGTTTTGAGGCGGTTGCGCAAGTGTTCGGCGCTTGAAACGGCGCTATTTGTGGTGGAGTGGGGACTGGTTCTTCCACCATGACAATGCACCAGCTCACACAGCCATTTCTGTGCGTGATACTTTGGCGAAAAACCACATGACACCGCTTCCTCACCCACCCTACTCACCAGATCTCGCACCTAGTGATTTCTTTTTGTTCTCCCGGATGAAAAAAGAGCTGAAAGGGAAACATTTTGCAGACATTCCGGAGGTGAAAAGAGAATCGAAGGTGGCGCAGCAAAGCATCGGAAAGGACGAGTACCAAAGGTGTTTCATGCAGTGGAAAAAATGTTTGAACCAATGCATAAGCGTTAATGGAGAGTACCTCGAAGGTGACTAATGTTTGTAACTCAAAAAAATAAATTCTGATATTTAAAAAAAATTGTGTCCGGTTATTTTTGGGTCCCCCCTCGTACATACATATTCAAAACTTGTGGCACAGTAACTAAAATATAACTCAGGAGTTGTTAATGGCAAACTAATATAAAAGGCAAAGAATAACTGGTATTATAGGAATGATAAAATGAAAAAGCAAGGATGAGATAAGGAGACCCTTCCCTTGAACTACAGCCTTGACGTGGTGGAAGGGCTTGTGCATTCCAATGACCTCTAGAGCTGTACTGGCAGGATCAATTACTATTGCTCCCAGTAGAACCACCCATGCCAGATAGGTTAGACGAAAGGTAGCTCCAGATGATGTCACTTCAAAAATACCATTGAGAAGTGGGGGTGGAAGTCCCTCCCAACTATCAATTTCCCAGAATATGAAAGTCATTTATAGAGATTTTAATCCTAGCAACTGTGGGACGCCACCCATTGGGGTGGGTGTCGTGCCTGGCAACGGGGGAGGCAAGGTCTATGAGGTCAGTCATCTTCACACAAAATCCTTGCACAGCAACGTCATCAGAGGATACAAGGAATAGGAGGGAGAAGAAAAAGAGGAGGAAAGCAGCGTTAAAATAGGAACTTGGAACGCAAGGACAATGACGAGGGCTGAAAAGATAAGAGAATTTTAAACAAGAAATGGAGAAAGGGAAAATTGATGCCTTGGGACTGTGCGAGGTGAGATGGAAGGATAGCGGTGACTATTGGAGTGATAGTTACAGGGTAATTTACAGAGGGGGAGATGAGAGTCAACATAGCATTAAGTACCATAGCTATATGGTACTTAATGCAAACTTGAGGATAAACTTAATCTTGATAAACCACCAAAATATGTGAAAAATACAAGATTTTAACTTTGTAGAGTCTGCAGGAGGAAGAAAACTGCAGCCGATAAACTTGGCAACAGAGAAATTAGCTCACCACCGAGTATCAAAAGAGAATAACATGTGCTATCAAAGAAGCATCCTCACAATTCCGACTGGTTTCTCTCCTCCCATGCATCACAGACCTTCAGATTTTGTCTACCCTTAATCGCTAAGATAATTTTGAAGGATAATAGTGAGCAGTAAACTCTATCTAATCAAGTATGCAGGAATTGTCTCAATGTATTTCCTCTTATAACAAAATTTGTCGACAGAATTTCAAAATTGTGATTTCGTACGGAGACCAATCAATCAGGAATGGACTCACTAGATACGACAGTAATGTAGTATACTTTTGGAAGGGAAAGGCAACTACCTCATAGCCCTCCATGAATGATCACTACAATATCTACAGGAGACATAATGGTCAAAACCAAACAGCCATGTGAGATGCAAAAATGAAAACCAATAACTAAGGATAAAATGAGCATTTAAACAATAATTAGCAAAATTATTAACCACCCATAGATATGATGATCCAGTGATGACATGGGTCTCCCTAAGGAATTCCCATTCACAATCATATCCAGGGATTAAATTCTATATCCAAGTCAATGAATAAAAAAGTCATTTGCTTACTACTGTAAACCTTATTACTAGATAATGAAATCAAAGCCATAGCACTACTACCATAACCTGCCATTGCAGCACCAGTATAGCAGGTTGGTATCTCATCCTCTTATGGACAATTGATTTAACTTATGTTTGGTAGAAAACCACCACTTACGGGGATTTGTGAGAATCACGCAGCTTAGTTTAAGATCCGAGTCTTTCCTGGCAAGGAAGTATGAAGAGTTCTCGGGTTTCCAGCCTGGTAATAGTGTTGAACTGCACCAACATTTCGATGAATCTGACCCTGAAGATGATGGCAGACTACCTCAATGAAACATTGGTGCAGTTCAACACCATTGCCCGACTGGAAACCTGAGAACTCTTCATACTAAGCAGCTCAGTGACTGCATCATATTTAAATCTAAGTGAAAAATTAAAATACGGGGTACATTCATTACACATTTTATAACATTTATTGGCTGTTGCAATACAAAGTATAACAAAAGCTCTTGTCAGAGTTACATCAAAATAACAAAGTGATTCTGCTAAGTTCATTATATTCACAATTTACCTATAGTAGATTATCCATGGATAAACTCACAATCTTGAAAATGTTGACATTTATTTCCACTTCCCACTTTCTAAAATAACTCACACTAAAAATAGAAAAGGGTCGAAGAAGCATACTAGACAGAATTTCAGTTACCATTTTTTTTACAAATTTAAAAATTAACTGTGACCGGTTAATGACGTGACTTGAATCCCTGACCTGCGCCATGAAATGCAATGGATGAATGGAAAACTTAAATATTATACAGAAATTTTTCTGCAAATAATTCCATCATTCTGAAAGGCTAAATAATACACAAAACAGAAACATGTTTAGGCTAAATTTTGATCCAACTGCTTCATGCAGGATGTATACTTAAAAAGTGACAAAATTAGCCAAGTTAAATGATATATACATCTTAGATTTTAAATTGAGGGGAAATTATGATTTCACTAACTACATAATGACCAACTTTACACATAGAAACCAAATAACCTACTTTGTACCAATGATTTTCACAGATGTGACAGATGTGCACCCTCAAACTGGCAGAAGTACATTAGATCACTGAGAGCATCACTGCAAAAACAGGGCATTGCAACAGCCTTTGTCCACTTTTGTTTTCCATAACATCTTGACAAGATTGGTCAGTTGATACAACACAACTGCAATAATAAGACACTGGCAACATCTTTGCCCTAAAATTCTCTTCGATGATATTTATCAGGATCAAAGTAAGATGTCACAACAACTCTATTATTGAACTTTCTTCCAGTTAATGACTGTTGAGCCTTTTGGCAATCAACAACAGAATTGAATTCCACAAAAACCTGAAAGAAAAAGGAATGTTTATTGAATAGAGCCTTTAAAATTTAGGGCAACTAATAATCATGTAAACCTTTGACAAACTTATTAATGTAAGAAAGTACAGACTAAAGTCTACAACAAAATCATACTGGAGACAAAATTATGGAAATCTAAGCCATATGCAATTTTTTAGGTAAGAATTACATTTAGGCTACTTAAAAAAGGAATGCCTTCAGTGGGAAGTCTAGTGCTGGTGGTTTTGATGTAATGCACATCTATGGCAGTAGGGCAATTTCACATTACCTATACCAAATGGCCACAATCACTTGGCTCGAACTGAAAACCAGTAGAAAGTAAAATGGACGACTAGACTTGGCTCCGCCCATAAACGTCACAGTGAAGGTCACGTGACCAATCCAGCAGCTACGTGGGAAACATGCTACGCATGCCACTAAGCTTAACATGCCCGGCTAGACTCGTGTGTTTATCGTCCGTTTGTGGTTGAAGCTCTCGTTCTTTCTTTGTTGAGAAAGCATGAGGCATCACAAAGGCATGTTTCCCATCGCTTATTCCTTCTTATAGGGAAGAAAAACACTACAAAAATCTTGGTCATAATTTTAGAATTTCCCAAGCATATGTACGAACAAGTATACTAGGGTTGAATTAAAAAGAGCACACCACTTTCATGTATCGTAATGGTAAACTTAAGTAAAAATCAACCTCAATTCCAATGTCGCTCCGTGAAATATCACGTAAATGGGGTCTTCTTCAGGGAAAATAATTCATTAACTTTTCATTACCCACAAAAACCTCAGGTGTTTACTAAGTAGCCAATCCTCAACAATTATAAAGACAGTAAAATTATTTCTGTCTCATTTCAAATGAGACTGATATTAACATTTTTCTATGCCCATCACTCGTTTACATTTACGTTCGCATCAATGCCACTACAAACTTTAACAACAGGCAATGGGTGCTCCCAGGTCATTACTGTCAGTTGAATAAGAAATCACGGAGTAGAATAACATGTATTACAATAATGATAGTTCTCGACCGAAGGACTACTTGCGGTACTTGCATGACAAAACAGCCAGTCACAAAAATACAAATGTCAATATTAGATATACGACTCGCCGATAGCTAATAAGGTTCACTACTATCACAAAATTGGTACAGGGTAAGAGGAAAATCCATACATTATTTAATACTTGGGATCGCAGGCATTATTTACATAGATAACTTTAAAAAGGGAATGTTAAAATCTTCTTACAGCAGAAAACTCACATTAGCATTCACCGCTCCTTCATAATATTATCGTAAGTCATTTTATAGAATATGTGGAATATATTGCTTCGAGCTTGTAAGTTAAAATTTATAGCTTATAATACATTAAAAGTATTATATTTATAATTTTATCTATTCAAAAGGAAAAATAATTCATAGATTATATGAGGGAATGAATATTTCATCGAAGCTAGAACGCCAGCTTGCTTCTCATTGGCTGCTGAAATTTTAAATTACAATCATCACAAACACTAGTTTTCCCGAGCTATTTATTGCCTGGCTAGATTCAGAATACAGACTTGGGCTATAATGAGGTGTGGAATAGCTCGATCGTGGAATAACGCGCCCCGATTCAGAATAGGCCTCCATCATGGTACTACTAAATATTTGGTAGTACCATGGCCTCCATGTAGCCGCATATAAAAAGACGATAACCTTCCCTAATCATGCGTTGGCTTCCTTCCTTTCCGATATACGTCAAACATGAGCCAAAACTAAAGTTTTTTAACTCTTCTAGCGATTTTCCCCACGTTAACCCCACGAGGCTATCCATGTTATTACAAGTCACTGTTAACAACAAGTTGCTACCAGTGAACAGTGAGGTGAGGTCTTGCGATGTTTCCCACATCTCGAACACTGCCACCTACAGCATGAAAAAGAAAGTTCTATGCTCCGCCCACTTCCAGTCGTCCATTATAACACAGAACTTCATCAAATCTCATGATTTCTAGCTCAATGGAAAATTATAAAACAGAAGTTTTACAAAATATTAGCCCTCAATATTTGTAAATATAGACAATAGGATGCATTGAACATCCAAAGTTACCAGAAAAAGTAGCAGTGCAACTCTACATTCACACCTATAAATATTGATCCAAATCATAGATTTTAGCGTTCACGCATTAAGTCACGTGGGCACATGCATCATGAGATTTAGAAATCAGGATTAGATGTCAAAAGAAATTTTAAAAACCTAGATTTAATTTTTTCCTAGTTTGTATCTAAGTTTAAGGAGAAACTTTCTCACACAATATTGCCAACCCAAAGATTCCAAAGAGATATTCTGAGCCTAGCCAAGTTCCTAAGAAATCATTACCACTCTCCACAACATTTTTTCATGTGAAAGAAGTCTCTTTATTTTAACTGTGAACATAGTCAACAATGGCCAATGTCCCACAGTGCCCACCAATTTCTACTCGATTCCCATTCTTCCTTTCACATGCTTGAATGATTTCAAACTTTAGCAAAATCCAAAGAATTTCTCTTCTTCTCAATCTGAACACTCAAAATAAAAAATAACTCCTTAAATAACACAGAAGCATATATAACTAATAACTGTGAAGTAATTTCCTTTTGGTTGCGTCTTCAGCCAGAATAGCATGCAGCATTACCCCTACCATGCCCCCCTCCCTAATATTCTACTTGAAGCTCTACAACCAAACATATAAGCCTGTAACAATGACTTAGGAGTGCTTCTGTTCAAATTTCATTTGCCTTTCAAAGTGATAACTCGTCAAGCATCACGGTGTTGAAAACATTATTAACTCAAGATGCATGACACTTGTATGTTATACAGTCTGGATGACAATTAAAGCAATTACAATTACTGGCTCATTATGGCAGTATGACAGAAATATCCACTAGTATGACCACCAGCAGAACTCTGTATACAATTTATCATTAGACTGTATAGGGTCACATAATCATTCCCTATGTTGACCTTAAAACCATAAGCTAAACTCATAACAGTGAACTTTTACCAAACATATTTCTCTGTAAGCTATTAGGGCATACAGAGCTTATGTTTGACAGTAAAAAGGTGAATGAAGCACATCAGGATGAAAAATAGATAATTTTTGCCCACAAAAAACATCAATCTAATCATGCTGATTCAGTAGTGCTTTTACATGATGGGAAATTCAGTAAAAATATGTGATAGTGGCAATTTTTAAAATAACAAGGAGAGAAAATAGAACAGGTGCAACAATAGAAACAAAACTAAGTATTACCTTTCCACAACCAGGTACATCAACACCCTCAATGGGACGAGGAATTTCCAATGAACGCACAACACCGTATTTCCCACATTCTTCTTTAATGTCCTCCTGTATATCTTCATACTCCTCTTCATCACGCAGTTCTTCTGGGGTAACCATATTCATGAGACACAGGACCTGAAAAACATTTATGAACAAAATATTTAACATGAAATAAAAATAAAAAAATAATTTTTCCCAAGTTTCATTTTCCAACCAGCAATGGTATTTTTCAAGAAAGAGTAAACTCCTAAAAAAAAAGCATAATCCAGTTTCCAAATGTTAAAACTTTAGATGTGAGCTCATAGGCTTAAAACTGAATAAATACAAAAATGAAAGTGGGACGGTTTCTGCGCCTTAATGAATTTGAAGATGTATGTTTTCCAGGTTTCTTCCACTGTGCTGAGAATACAGTTTCTCCAGCATTGCATTCAGCTTCTTCAGGTCAGTGAAGCGAAGTCGGAAGTCTTTTGTGTTAATGGACCTAACCCTAACAGACGATGTTTATAAAACGGCTAACCTGCACTTCCACTTCACTGACCTGAAGAAGCTGACTGTAGTCTCAGCACAGTGGACCTACGCAGGAAGAAACCCAGAAGACACATCTTCCAAATGAAAGAGGTTTCCCAAAAATCAAAATTATTTGAAAAAAATTAAATGATTTTTAAAAACACCTCAACAAAATTAAAATTAAAACAAACAGTAATTCATGATTTTAAAAACTAACCCTGATATTTATACAGGTCAATTCCTAGACTGTATTGGCATCTTTCAGCATGTGATGATTACAAGCAAAATCCTTTCCTATTTGCAACAATCACTATTATAGACCTAACAGCTACAAGTAAGGTCTTTGACTTAAACTGCCTTGAAAGGGATTGGCGTGACTGGTATGCAACTAGACAGATTTAGATGATATATTTCATTTGGTACTTAAACAGTGTGCCAGCATACCAGAGTTGCAAGATGTCCAGCACAGAAATTTTCACCTATACCTGACATGGCCACCAGTTCCTGTGGGACCCCACCTACTTCTCATGCATGCAAGACATGAACTATAGATTACCACGAGTTAATATTATATTGAACAAGACCGCATTTACTTCAATCATGTAATAGGTCTCAAAAATTAAGTCAGAATTGATCACCCAACAAATTGGTGTCCCCATCATGGTACACAATTGCAGGTCTAAATTTAAAAATGTATTCATGTAAAAAGGGATCACTTAGCCTATTAACTCTTTAGAATATTCATGTATGTTGCATAAAAATAAGATTTCACTCAATAAATTCCTTAAAAACTAAGCAGAATAATAAAAAGTCCAACGTGCAAAAAAATGAAATGAAATACTGGGTAATATTGTATGAAGGAAGACAACCTAAAACTTGATAGAGGAAAGACAGCATTATTTTGCATATAAGATCTGAGCGTATTAAACAGTTTTTCGTTCAAAGATATTACTCGCTCTTTCAAATCTGTTCAAAATTTATTTGACTACGAAATACCAAAGATATTGCATGATGATATTTCTTGATTAGACAATGCAGATGGAATTTAACAGAAACTATAGAGATCTGAGAAAGCCATTGGCACTCATTTTGGTACAACTTTAATGCACCCCTTTACTTCTATTTTTAAATTACTAGATGAGGACTGCTTGTGAAAATAATAACTAGTTAGGAGATGTAATTCCTTACTCCCAATTAATGAAGTATGCATTAAATACTCCAAGATTATTTACTTTTTTACCAGGTCAGATAAGATCAAAGCTTCTAAGTCACAGCAAGCATTCAAAAGGGAATCAATAATTGACTCAACCTTAAACACTAGCTCCATCTCGGATTCACATCATTCCTGGTATTATTAATAGTGAGACTCTCCTAGAGCAGAGGGTAAAGTTCCAACCTGGTGAAACAATATCTAAACACCCAGGGTGGATAATCATTAATTGGATATCAGTGACTAAACTTTTGCAATACATTCAATTCCCTATCTTTAGCAAGCATACAACCAGTGCATCAAGACATTTTGAACTTAAGGCACTCAATAAGTCAAAATAAAGCAGACCACACTTTCCATTAAGATGGAATTGTCTAATCATACGTGGAGAAGGTAAAACCTTTACCAAAACAGTAAGAATAATAAGTGGTAATGAATCAGGACAGTATCTCAAAAATCTCTGTGCTACTGTCATTCAATAACACCAGTGACCATATATAAGAAAACATTTTCTGGATGTCACTGGGACTATGCCAAAATGCTAGCTAAAAGGGTAAAATGCTATATTAGAGAAGGCACATTGAATCAGGTGGGTAACATTAAAACATAAGCCTATACATATAAATAATTTCGTGAATCGGCCATCATACCATCTTCACACCACCATTGGACTCTGTATTTTTTAGTTTCCATACATGAAGACATCAGAAACAAACTTCACCACGACCTGATCTCTAAGGCTACAAAACTTCATCCACAGAATGTGCACAATGTTAAATAAAATTAACCTCGATATGTGACATACTCTTATTGAAGACATAGGATGCATAAAAGAAAATTAACACAGCCAAACAGTAATTTTACCTCAGTTGCTGGTCCAGCCCCACCAACCAAGTTGAGGCCAGGCACCTGAATTTGAACTGGTGCTTGTGAACTCATTTGAGCATTCTTTGCTCCCACACTAGCTCTTTGCACAATTAACTTCTTATCCCCTAACTGCATTCCATTCAACCCAGCAATTGCCTGTAATGATACAAAATATGATAGTTAAACAAGCAATGATATTTTCACTAAGATAAGAACCAACACAAATTAGGCAAGTATCATCTATACTGGTAAGAGATGTGTGCTAGACAAAGACTTTGGCCATTTGCTTTTGTCTTTGCAAATCGTGATGTCGCTAATGAAGTCACTACATGATAAAGGGTACTGTTTGACAATGAACAATTTTTACATGCCCCCTGAGTTGACAGAGGTGCTGGTTTCCCGATCTATGGATACCTATGGGACATTGAGGAAAAACAAGCAAGGAATACTTATGGCACCTAAAGGAAAAAAACTGAAAAAGGGAGAAGTGGCAGCCATCTCAAGAGGAAAGATAAAAGGCAGTATTACTGTTGTCGTCAGCACATAATAGCGGCGAAGAGAGGGAAAACAAGAGAGAAGAGTGGTCGTTGGGGACTACAACGACACAGTGGGAGGAGTGGGCCATGTAGACCAACACTTGGCTGATTACCCTAAACCCATAAATGGGGTAAAAATAAATTTTTTTTTCACCTGCTTGAACTTTCAGTTTGGAACTCTTTTGTTCTCTACCGCAAGGCCGGTGGAAGAAATGTATATTTAGACTAATGTCTTGGACTAATTGAGCAACTAATAGTCACATATAACCCCTGTGTAGTGTCCCCTCAAGTGGGTAGGAAAAGAAGAAAACCCTCCCAACAGAAAAAAATGGTATATCGAAAGAAACAAGTGTTTTATCTATGTTGACGAAAGAGAGAGACAAGCAGAAAAAAGCTTAGAAAGAGAGAAGGTATTACTGTCCCCATTTGGGAAGTGTCTCTGCATAACTCAGTGTTTTAGGACAATATACAGCAACAATCATTTGAAAACTTTCTTTTTTGAAGTGCTTGAAAGTACTTGAAGTACTGAAAATGAAGTTTTTTTGTAATTTTTTCTTGTACAAATAAAACTCCATTTTACTTTTTAAAAAGGCAAACCTTTGAGTATAGGATGAAGTGTGTAAATTTAGGTAAAACTTCAACAAATTTCAGCGTTAAATTAAAAAGGTTTAGGAGCGCTATTATTCACACAATGTTTTCATATATGAATAAAGAACAATAATCTTAACCCTTTTAGTGCCAGTGGGCCAATCTATCAGCCTATGGGGTATGTGCGAAGAATGCAAATGTAAACTGTTGCCAGTACCATAAATGGCCGATCTATCGGTCGGGTGATTTCTTTTTAATTTATTGCTTTTCTTAAATGTATAGAAGAGATAATAACACAAAAGATTTTATACCTTACCTCTAAGTATAAAGAGTTTATATTAAAAAAATTAGCTTTAACACATTTATATTAGGCTTTATATAAATTTATCAGTGCAAACGTACAACTTCGTCATAAAAGCCCTGGCATTTTTCATCTATACCAGGCAAAAGAGGCTGTCACCAAAAGGGTTTAAGAAAAAAGTTACATTTTTTAGACCATACACCCTAAATTAATGAGTCAGGGAGACAGTTAATGAAAGGCAACTTTTTACATATGGACAATTAATGATTGTCCAAATGTAAATTGCCCCGATGTGGATTTCAGATAAGAGAATGGAGTGAAAATTGTGATATGTGCTAACTAATAAGTCCATTGTGGATAAAGTATCTAAATTTCACTCCCACTACTGAAATATGAGATGAACAAGTTGGACAAATAATAGAAAAATAAAGCAAGAAAAAGGTGCAAATTACACCATTTACTGAAGCAAGGAGAGGGAAATCCCTAACACACCAAAAGCTATAAGCCTTTTTTATGAAATGGCATGTGCATTACACTGTAGTCTAAGGCATAAACATTAAGCCAGTTATGCATTAATGTACCACAGGGTCTAATTAAATCATAACTTTTCAAAAGAATGTGATGAAAATTTAACATTCAGCAAAATTTTGTCTCGGCAAACACAGAGATGTATTACAGTGTGTCCTCGTTTAACGTTGTTAACTCGTTCCTGAAAAAGTAGACGTTAAGCGAAACAACGTTAAACGAAGCAGTATTTTCCATAAGAAACAATGTAAAAATTTAAAATCGGTTCCAAACTCACCAATTCTTCATTTCATAACAATAACGATTTCTTGTGTGAGAATAGTAGAAAAGTAAGGGGTATTAGATGAATGGTAAAGGAAAGTGAAAGGAATGCGCATTTATTAAATGTAAGAAAGAAAGGCGTGAGATTCTTAGTTTTGGTGAAAATAAAGTTTGAAAATGACCAAATTCGCGTATTTTTTGTGATATTTTGACGCCATATTGCGAGATTTTTGGAAATCCCGGTAGAGGGTTACGGACTAATATCACGTCTAAAATATGCCCCCCCCCCAACTACGTTGCGTGTCTGTGGAATGAAACAGGGGTGCTAAGGTGGGACAGTACGCGGCGTCGAGAAGGCCATTTCTGAACGGAAAATAGGTTATTTGGCGGATAGTTACGATTTATTTTCACTAATACCCTTTTAATCCAACCCACCCCAATGGTGATTGGTTTGCGTAAAATTACGGCGAGAGGCGAGTTGGTGATGAACGTTCCGTATGGAGGCAGTAGAATAAGTACCTCCAAAGACTATAGGGTAGCTCCGAGAGGTTACCCGTCCCTCCTGAGTGTGATAAAGCCGTCGAAAAGCAGGAATACTTTTAAGTTGAAGGCAGGAAAAGTCATGGGCAGTGGGTATAGAAAATGAAGACACTGCTTGACCGCTGCACCATCTGGGGGAACTAGGAGTAAAAGGTCAGTATTTCCAATATGGCGTCCAGAAGTAGATTTACATCACAGGTTTAAGTGAATAGTTTACGAAAGAAAAAGGATTTATGAAGCAAACGAAAGGTAAATGCGCATATGTAGCGTAACAATGTAAGTGAAATAGGTGGTATAAGGTGATCGGGAAGCAGGTGAAATTAATTTTCTCCCAGACTGGACGCTATGATACAAATACCACGGCGTATTTTAATTACGCGGACAGTCGAACAGATGATTTCACTAGTCAGAGATCTTCATATCTTAGATGAAACAAACTGAAAAGGCATTTTTAAAAGAATAAGCACCAGGTTTCCCTCCTATATTTCTGATATTTAGTGCTGTTAGCACCGGCTTCCCTCGGAGTAAATAGAAATTTTTGTCCTTCACTGCGGGAGCGTGCGCATGCGAATGCAGTGAAGGGCAAAGATTTCGCTCGCTGCGATCGCGAAGACGTAGGATATCAATTAAAATAGTGAGTGAACTAGGGAACCTCGGTGCTGTGTACAAATTTTTTGTTATTTCGTAACAAAGTTTTAGGAAAAGTATCACCCTCGACGATGTACTGTATCATGGAAGGTTTAGAATACACACTAATTCAACACGAAAAAGACGTTTTCGATACACCTCAAACAGCAGTAAATCTACCTTATGGCGGCATGGGATTTTAAGGTATTTTTTCCCGTAGATATCTGCCCCTGGATCTACCATTCGGACATGGTATTATTAATTCCATGCGATTGAAGATGGCACACTAACGTTGGTTTGAGTTTTAAATCACCCGATGCATTGCCCCCCAATAACAGCGTAGTAAATAATAAGCAAACATATAGTTATGAAACAAAATAACGTAATAATTATTCGCTCAGGTGAACTTTTGACACACGCTATGAGGAGTTAACGTCAAACTTTTCCGACGCATGGAAATTGCGCATCAGATGCGCCAAATTATTATTCGTTATTCATTTTTTTTTTGTTGCGCAAAATTTGAACAACGTTATCGCGAAGCACTGACGACGTTGAACGATTTAGGGTTTTAATTGTTGGACAACGTTATTGCGAAGCAACGTTAAACGGGGCAACGTTAAACGAGGACACAGTATATGGGTCAAAGAATCAAATTGAAAAGAGCAGGTGCACAAAAAATTACATATTTGTACAACACATTTGAAACAAATAATACCTGGTCAGTAATGGTAACATCAACATATTCACAGAATGCATATCCTTTGGAGAGACTTGTAGCAGAATCCTTCACAAGGTTGAACGCCCTGAGCTGCCCAAATGACATCAGTAGCTCCTTCACCTAAAATTCCGAATGACGTAAATGGGGTCAAATTCTGCGGCAAGTTAAAATGTACCTCTTAATTAAAAGCACTTGAGTGAATTTTGATTTTGTCAAAATTTAAATGGTTAACAGTTATCACTTAAAAACTCGAGGGCATTCAAGGAACAATAAAATTTAACTTAAAAGGTCAGTGTGTTTTCTCTTGTGCAAATAAGTTCACAGAAGATAAATAATCAGTATTTACTTAAAAATTTGAAAGCACAAAGCAAAATATAGTGAAAATGCTTGAATGCCAGAAAAATGTGATATTCACATATATGAAATTTATAACAAACTCAAAAGATGTATTAAAAAACAAAGATTAGCAGAAATTTTTCATATTTAACAAATCTGAATTCTACAGTGATACATACCTTACATTACCGAAGTCCAGATCTTGTGTCCTTAAAATTACAAAATACGTACATGGCTGCCTTAATTGTTCAAATAGGGAAATGTACCGTTTAATGGCCATTTTGGCCAAACAAAATGCTTCAAGGGGCAAAACGGCAGACTCACAAGAGATCGCAGAGAGCTCAATCTTGTTTATATTCTATACAGCTACTCCAATAAATTTAATTTTCATTTACCTAAAAAATTGCCACTAGTAAAACAATACTGGGTGTGCAATTCAGACACTAATTCAATTTAAATCCCCAACAACCTGCCCACTAATACTACGCAACAGGCAGATTTTCTTGGTTAAGCCCTGATTTCATTCAACTAAATTATGCTCCAATGAGACAACAATGTCAGTGTCAAAGGGGCCTTTTGGACAAATAAATACAGACCTGCCACCAAGGATTGGCGGACAGAGGACTGAGAGAGGCAGCAGAGCGGCAGCTGTCAGGCTGGAAACTCATTTAGAGCCCAAAACAAAAAATTTACCACAGACTTGCCTTTCCGGTTCCAAAATTGCTTTTCTGTTGTGCTCTCTTATTTTTTCTGAGAGATGTCTCGCATAGTGTTGGAGGCTTAGACAAGCAAATGGTCTTACTACCCGCGAAACCTTAGCTACGACAAAAAATGGGGGAAAAAGCAGAGGAAGAGATGAGTGGAAGTTGCACAAAGCATAAAGATAATCTTTTATCTCTTTTCTTTCAAATCGTCATCTGTTGAACAGCTAGTCAAGTAACTGATTAATTCAAATGCATTTGATCAACAAATGTCAATAAGTCATAAGTGTCAAGAGGTTATCAAAATGTATTATCCTGAAACAGAAATGTCCCCCAAGACCAATGTAATATTAAACAATAAGTTATCTTACACCCAATTATTTCTGAAAAGAAAAGTAATTTTCTTCCCAACACCACCTCAATCGTAAGTTTCCTCTGAAATGAAAACGTCCAGCCTCCACTGCTTGTCTATGGCCGACCTAACCTGCAATAGAACCCTGGAAATCGTGCTTAATAGGCGGAGATTTAGCTTCATATGATTTAATAGATAACAAATCTAAGCAAGGAAAATATCCTCATACTACAGAGAATTTTGCTGTAGGATCCTACTGAAGTGAAATTATCTTCCACGTTAAACAAATAAAACCATAGTTATACATAAACCACATGGTTGAATGCAATCCCTCGCCCATTGAGCAGCAAAAGCCATGTTCTTGCACCATTATGGTAAACACTAGTGTTCCTAAAAGAAAACTCCAACTTACCTTACGGACACCACACAAGCTTTTGACAGCAGGGTAAATGAATTTTCCAGAAATATTTTCTCTTGTCAATTGAATATGTGATGGGACATACTTCAGTAAGTTTCAAATTGTAGATCGCACAAGGATTCATAAGGCTAGAAAAAACTAACACTGCTGTCTCAAGCTCTAATGTTGCCTCAACTGCAACTAATGCCTTACATTTTAACCAACAACTAAAAAAAATGCATTATCATTCACCTTCCTCACACCTGCAGAGTTAACCACATATCATATAACTTAAAATCATTGGTGTAAACTTTGTAGAATAGACAAAAAGTAAAAAAGCACATATTTATTCCATTTTATAGCTATATATTAAGGAGGGAAGCCATCTAAAAGTAGGAGCCATTTGAACCAATATACCATTAATTTGATTTATTAGGTCAAATTTTATTTGACTAAATATAATTAAGAACCAATGTCCAAATGGCCAAAGATCAGAAAGACTTTCATTCTCAGAAAAGGGAACTCCCACCTGGTCCTCATTCAGATAATTGGGGAGACCGCCAATGAAAATCTTGTGAGGTGAATCTGGAACGACTGTACTGATTACACCTGAAAAGACATGAAAAGTCATGATGTAGATAAATAAAAAAGTTATTAAGGATTGATGACTACAGATAAAAGTTAAATATAAATTAAATGCAATTACCCCTTCACTGCCAGCAAATCCTCGGTAGGATGTGCTGAGCCTGATGATTTAGAGTTTGGGGATTTATGCATTTTCGAACATAAAATTATGCACCAAAATTTGATCTAATTATGCACCTATTATGCGGCCAAGAAAAGGCCGTTATGAGTCTTTTATGCGGGAAAATTTCCAAAACTATGCAAAATTATGTCAAAAAATTGATTTTCTGGCACTCACGTATGCACAATATGCAGCTTATACTGACCGATACAAGTTTCCCTAAATGGCCATTTGCCATCTTCACGAAATCTTCCTCAAAGCACTTCATGATATTGATAAAAGCATAAATATATACCAACGGGGCCGATAAAAAGGAAGTAAAATGATACTGCCTGAAAATAGTAAATAACAGAACCTTTTTATTGTCAGTTGCATGACAAATTAAAATAATTGCATAGTTACACAACATTACAGAGATATCTTTGCGTAAAATGAACTTAAAATAACTACCTATTTCCAGTTAATGATCTATGTACATACCACACATTCAAAACATCATATATCACACTACTAGTGTGTTTAAAATAAAATTTTGTAACAAAAGCATCAATCATTACAGAATCACATTAGAAGACTAGACTGGTGTTTTTACAATATTTCTTTTTAAAGAGTGAAAAGTAACTTCAATATACAAAGTTTTCATCATCACATAATGGTTAACAAATGTAAGATCAGTGATACTCTCATTCATTAATCATTTTCCAGTATCACTCAGTGTCATTATCATTTTCAATTATCATACCATCTGCAAATGATAAACACATTAGTGTAGCTCTGCAGTGGACAGACGTGCATTGAGTATAGAGAAGCAGTGCGTAGGAAATACTCCTATATCCTATATGCATGCAGCATGACACTTAACCCCTTTAATGAAGAGTCTTTTTCGTCTTATTGACTTGCAAGTAAGAATATTGAAAGAAAATAATTTTTTAGCATAAATTCATAACGCTTTAATGTCCCTGTGTTGCTAAATTATTTAAATAAAATTTTTTTTAAAACAATTTAGCAGGACAGGTGTATAGATGCCTGGGATACAGGGGAGCCTATAGATGCTCTCCCCATTAAAGGGATAAAAGTTCTTCAGGCCTCGAAACTCGCACAGAAAATTTCCCGGGGCCCGAAAATGCCTTTTTTAACATCAAAGTGTGACAAAAATAGCACACACCATCACATTTCAGGTCATTATGCAAGATTATACGATTGAAATTAGGTCAGATTTAGGTCACACATGTCATAAATATTTTTGGTGCATTTTGTACATTTCTGAGAAATTATGCATTTATGCGGTCGCATAAATCCCCTAGCTCTACTGATGATTTACTTTATAAATTCTTTAAAAATAGATCATTTTTTTCTAATGCTAAGTTTCACAGATGAAGTATATATTTAGGAATTAAACGATAAATGGCAAAAATAAAAGCATTTAGATTACATTTTAAAGTAGATGAAAATTAACAAATCAACATTTTAAATAAAAAATGTCTGCCGTCACCTCAACTAGGGGCAATTATTGCACAGGCAACCAAGTAGTGGCAGTAAAAGGGCTAACTTACATTTCCACCCTCAACTATTGTAAGGAATAAGATTTGAAATTCTTACAGCACTGAACCATAAGAATGTCTGAGAATGTGGACCTAAGTGAGCTGTGCCAGGGAGAAGGGAGAGAAGGGAGGAAAAGGTGGCACACTGCGGCCAATTTCTTCATTTGCTGCTCTGCAGCATTAGAGGGCATATAAAGACTAACTGTGATTACGAAATGAAAAGTGATTTATTCTACCAGTAACAATGTTATAGGAAAAAATATTCATTTGCAGCACAGTGCTACAAAGATTAAATATGCATTATTCATTGATACATATTCATTCATTAACAAGTACCTTGACGGACTGAAGTGAAGACCACCATGGACGGACAACATGAACTTAGCATCACATTATCAAAAGAAGTCAATATTTTCCAAGTTTCTTTAGAGAACAAGTGATCCCCTCTCAAATGCAACCATATAATCAGACACAGTGTAAAACCTTTTCAGGAGAAAAACTTCCATCAAAAATATCCTCCAATTTTATCAATTTTCTTATCTAGGAATTGGGTTCACCAATGATGGAAGAAACAGTAATGAGAAGAGCCAAAACTGAAAAGGTATTCCATCTGAAGAAGTCTACAAAGATCTAGAACACAAGCTTGTTCAAAACGTGTACAGCAGAAACTCGATATTACAAAGCATGATAATACAAAGTTTCGATTATACGAAGAAAAACTGTCTGTCCCGACCAAAAGCCTATACTAAATACATGGTGCCATTCGAAAATACGAAGTTTGTCAGTCGCCTCCAAGATAGCCTGTGAAATATAGTTCACAAGATAGAATGACACTGCAGAAAATCTGGAAACTGGACGATCAAACCTCCAACTAAGCCACAAGGAAACCAACATTGTGTATCCAATATGTTATAATGTGGCAGTGAAGCATGGTTGATAACATCAGCAGAACAAAGACTATTGGAAGCAAAGGAGAAGTGGTTTTATCATAGAATAACAATAAAACGATCAAAGAGAATTACCAATTAATTAGGCCTACAAAGAGCAAGGCAGAAAAGATACTCAAGTAATAAAATTATACCCAGTAAATGAGAGAAAAATTGAACATTCTGAGACATGACAGCCTCTTAAAAACAATATAGCAAGGAGAAAGGAATGAGAGAAACAAACTACCTTGGGAAAAACGAAGCACGAATATACATCCGGCTAATGGCGAAGAATGTTTCAATAAGTTATGAAGGTAAGCAGCACTAGGTATACATGATTACGAAAATGTATAATGATCGATTATCATGCTCAATGAATCAAAAATTTTCAATAGATTATTCTTGGACTGATTAACATGTTGAGTGTGGGTCTTATTCATGAGTGATCACACAGCACAAGTGGCTGGCAGGTGTCTCACATGAGTGATGGCAATTAGTTATTTATATAGCTGCATTGAAAAGTTTAGGAAATGGGAAATGAAAACAATATCTGACATACACTTAATGTGTTAAACTGACTAATTATTGGTAAAATAATACCTGCCATGTCACCACAAAATTCAGGAACTACCAATTTTTCTAGTAACCATAGCCTGGTGAGTAAATATACCTTTACAAGTTTCTAGTAGCTCTCAACCCTAACAGATGTCATACTTTCCGTTTATTTTGTGGATATTTTTAAATTAAAAAGAAATATTTGACTTTTGATGAAATTTAATATATGTACATGTACTTGTAAGACATGATTCTTAAGTGTATCGTTTAAAGGTGGGTTGTCCACGAAGGAACTGGTCCATGAATTGCATGGAAGGACCAAGGAATGACTTCTACAAAAGAACCATTTCGTTCCTAGTTCCCTTGAACCCCCACCCACCATCGTTCCTCCGTATTGGTCTTGGTCACTCCTTTTCCTTCCCACACTAGCGTCTCCAGTAATTAGTGCCTTTCGATCACTTAGTCCCTATCTCTAGTTCAGTATCCCACATTAGGTCCTTGTGTTTATATTTCTAAATCTACTGTCGATTTCAAAACTCCATAACTCAAACTTGACACTAAATATGTCCACTACAGCCCAGGAGGTTTTTAAGAAACATTCACTGACGTAAAGCTTGTTTCATTTGGCACTGCTTGATATAATTCTTAAAATTTTAATCTATCCCTAATATATTTTTTTAAGCACTGAACATTGACCATTTTTTAGCTTTCGGGTAGTAGGAGTGACTTTGACATTTCATCTTTGAAATGTGAGTCAAATGACTCTAAAAACCCTTTTGAAATATTACCAGCCAAAACTTTTGCACTAACCTGAAAAAATTTGGAGTTGATAACTTTTACTGTTTTAGATTAGAAAAAAGAAAGCAGTGCTATCTCGAAATCAAAAAGGCAGACAGAAACGAGATTTTGACCACAGGCTTCAACTTTGGCTTCAAGATATGATATACTAAACAAACTTTGTGACCCCACTGCCCAATATTTTATACCAATTATTATTAATTTTGAATACTGAGCACTCCACAATGTCTCATATAAGCCAGAAGGATGGAGGGGAGGAGCCCTATGCAGCCTGATTATATACTTGAATACCAGAGTACATGGGAGCCTACAATGTTTCAAATGTGACTATGAACTATGGCGAAAAAAAAGTTTCCCAACAAACAGAGAGCTGCCACTATCGCTCTCGGGGGAAAATCGCTTTCCTTCCTGATTGCACATTATTCTTAGGTCTCGGCCACGAGGGAAATTCAAACACAGTAAGGTGATGGACTTATCGCTCCAGTCGGTGATTGATTCCCAGCCACTTGCCTGCCCTGAGCGTGTTTTGCATTGGCCACAGGAACGAAGGCACATTTGATGCATTTGAAACGTTCCATTGAACTCTCTCGTACGGCTCAACCAAAACTAGGTAATCATACAGTTTTTCCTAAGCAGAACTCCATAGGTGAGACCAAAGGCAGCTTATTGCTAAAAGACTTATGGCCTTTGATCGGTAAGTAGCTTATTGCTAAAAGACTCATGGCCATTGATCGGTAAGTTAGATGGAATGCGGATTTGAAAACATTTGCTTTTGAAGACTTATTTTCTGTGATAACTTCCAGGGATATTCACAAAATTTCATTAAGTCCAGGAGAGAGAGAGAATAAATCAATGAGACTGTTGAGGTAGGCTCAACTATCACTCAGATATCGAGGGCAATGATTTTAATTGAAACACAGTATATTGCTGACTAAAATGTTACTGCGGGAGGGAGGAGACGATGGAAACACGAAAAAGCAGCAGGGGCCACATTGCACGTCTCAAGATGATGATGGCAGCATTTGTTAATACCCTACTGATAATCCTATTACTATTGGCATGGTGGCTGTGATAAAGAGGACGTTATCTTTAAAAGCACCTGCAGAGTAAGAAACCGCCTCCATGAAGCCGGTATGAGAAATTGCTGGCCGGCAAGAAAGCCAGCACTAAACAAAACTAATTAAAGTTAGAGGTTACAATTGGGTCATTAGTACCGGGATATGGACCAATCACATTGGAATATCGTAACTTTCATCAATGATTAAGCATTAGAAGTGCTGTGTATGGACATGTTTAGCAATGGAGAACACGCAATTATAGGCAAATATGACTTTAGTACTTGATAATACTTTTTATAACATGTAAGTCAGGTATCACCCAAAAAACATAACAAAGAAAAATAGATCCGGGCATATTTATCTGCATTTTTGGAGAGCTACTTGCGCTGCTGGGCTGGAACAGCTGTTGAGAACACCACCTCGAATGACATCTGAGGATTACATCCGAATCTTTCGGTCTCATCACTTCCATACATAAGGTATGTAGTACCATAATGTAAAGAAATAATATTTGTTCAGGACAGCTGTCCCATCCACAGTGCACGAAACTCAGGAGATTTTTCGAGGAGCATCAGCACAGTACCTCCAGTATAACCTCCAAACTCACAATACCTGAATCCAATACTAAATATTTTTGACTTAATGATCGAGGAATGGCAGAATGCCAATGGACGGAACCAAGAGACACTGAAAGGTCACATCCGGGAGATATGGGCATCTTTGAGTTGGTGTCATACATAATTTCAATATTAAATAGGGTCAATGAGACAAAGACTTCAATGAGTCATTAATTGTGATGGGGGAAAAAATAAACTGATTAATAATGAAGTATGAGTTAAACCGTTCATCAGGACATGGGTCTGCTATGTATCTCGATTTTGAGTGGCCGGAAAATTTGTTTCCTTTGCATTTCTTTATGAATTTGACATAATTTGACCAACAGTGCATCTACCAAGAATTTATTTTTTCTCTTTGCGTTTATTTAAAATTAGTTGATTTAAAATGATTAAAAAATATATCTATTTACGAATACTACAGTATTAAAAGAAGTAACTCCCATCTTGAATAAATGCCTTCAATAAAACGTTTTTTTAAAGACACTGGAATATATGATAACTCCAGTAACATAATTGAAAGTGGATATGTACTCCACCTAGAAACTTGAATATTTCAGCATTTCAATAAGACAATCAGTCATAAGAAAAATGTAATATATCTTTCTTACTTATTGTTTTTTGTCTTTTTTATTTAGGTATTTATTAATTCATTATTAATTGGGCATTAGCAGGTTATTTATTTGCGTACTCATTGAAAATCTACAGCCATGCTAGAAATGTACAATGAACATACGTTTGTATTCACGATTAAAAGAGGAAACCCTTATTAATTGCAGTGTTCTGTTAAGTATCGCAGGTTATAAGGATAGTGGACAGCGGGTGAATCCCAGGACCTTGCTATAGTGCGAGAGTAGCCTGGAAGAAACAGAGAGGAAAGAGAAAGAATGCATAGGAAGGTACAGCGAGAACAAGAGTGTTCAATGATGCGTTTCAAATGCATACATGGCTGTCTAATGGGCCTCAATTTGGAAGCCAGCGTGAATAACGCTCAGGGAATGCAATCGGCCAGTAATCTGTCACTGGCTTCGACAATAAGTCCATCACCTTACAGTGTTCAAATTTTCGAATACGGCCTGAAGTTTTCCAGAAATCCTTTGATTCACTAAAGTAGTTTTTTTGAGATTTGAAAATAATGTAATTTTTCCGATAAAAATTAATGTGCTGATAATTGCAGTGCTTATGGTAAACAAAAGTGTAATAAAGTGTAAATTTAGTATCATTCTCTTAGCTGGCTTTTGTAGATTGACGTGACATCTCGCCATCATGTAGTGATACGAGGTTTGTTGCACCGCACAGAGGTCCGAAAGTACATAGTTTTCTTTACAGTGTCACCAGTTGGCTTGCTCTAATCAGCCACACTCAAAGCTGAGGCCAAATTAAACAACTGAAATTTCTAGGCGAGCCTGGCCAGAGTAAGCACATAATGCTGCTAGGACTAACTTTGGCTAAAGATTCCATTCTCTATCTCCTCAATTACATTCTGGCCTTTGTACTGTGTAGCTTGGGGAGATCTCAACCTTACTAGCTTTCGGCCGCCGTGAGGCATGTCACTTGACACAAATAACCTGTGTGGATTCTACA
This sequence comes from Pyrrhosoma nymphula, assembly GCA_963573305.1. Classification (NCBI taxonomy): domain Eukaryota; kingdom Metazoa; phylum Arthropoda; class Insecta; order Odonata; family Coenagrionidae; genus Pyrrhosoma; species Pyrrhosoma nymphula. The sequence goes on from OY754327.1 coordinate 138,142,096, forward strand.
CTCAGTACAAAAATTGTGGCCACACGCACACAAACAAACACTGATTCAGTCGTTTATGAGCCTGCAGTGCTGATATAGCAGTACATAATATTTCAGTAAGACTCGAGATCTTTATGACGTGAGTGAGTGAAACTTATGTTTCGAGATCATAATTTTATCATTTTTTAAATTTTAAGTCTGATAGGTGGTTTGATTTATTGAAATGTCGGATATAAAAAAGGTGTTGATTAAAAGGTAGTCACAATGAAGGGCAAGCCTTAACAGAAAAAGGAGTCACTTGGGGCCTTCTAAACTTTCCCGGATGATTTTATTTTAAGGTAACGTTTAAAAAATTTGTAAAAATCCTGTGTAGGCTTTAATAGCAAGTATTATTGTAAATAATTTGCATTATTTATTGAAAAGCTATTCCATATAATTGAAGTAATGTTAACATTTAGTTTGTGTAAATAATATCTTTAGAGAAATTATTTTTCTTTAGCAGAGGCTTTGATGCCTAATGTAGATGGTTGGGAATATTTGGCTCTTGAAGCACCTACCTCTTCCTCCTCACAGTAATCTTTGAAAAAAAAAAATTTCTAAAAAATTCATTCCCGCTCTCATTTTCCTCAATAATTTCTAAAACCTTTGTAAAGCTCATCTTGAAGGACATAGGTCCTTCGTACATATTTTCAAGCAGAATCTATCTCAAAAGGGATGGTGGAGAATAAGGTAACGATAATCCAAGGGCAAAATAAAGCCTAAGTTACAAGGATTCCCCAAAAACAGTCCAAAATAAAGCATTTGTCAATGTAAAAACAATATAAGTCTCAAAATGCCATGAGAAATGTCAAAGATAACACGCAGGACAATAAACGAAAATAACACTTCAGGTAGTCCAAAGAACGCCCTACCACCAATCAAAAGCAGAGGTCTGTAAAAAGTCCAGAGTTGAATGCCCAAAACAAAGCAGGGGTTTAAGCCGGAAGGAAGTGCAGGGTAGCCCAGACATATTATCAGTAAAATGCAAAGTGGAATTATTTCCAAAGACATAGTCCAAACAGTATGTGATGAGTCAAAATATGTTCAAGAGGAAACGCAGAAAGTCAAACACACAATAGCAAGGATAGTAGTAGACTGAAGCATTGAGTAGAAAGATGCATCAAGAAATAATAACAGCAAAGAAAGCCATAGAGGCAATAAATCTAGCAGCTTTGGGTAAAACGATCCTCCAGAAACACAATCGCAAAGATAAGGGATAATTATGGAACCTTATTTCCTTAAGACGAGAAGGGGAAAATCCAAAGCCTATGTCCTGATAGAGGGAAATCCCCAAGCTCAGCAGGAAAAAGAAAGCGGACTGAGAAACAGACAAAGGAAGGCCCATAAATATGAATGAGGACCCTGTGGTAGTCAAGAGAACTTCTAAGAATCATGTAGAACCCACAAGAAAAACAAACTTTTATACAAATTACAGTCATGCGGGCTGAACAAAACAGTAGAAAACTGGTTACGCGACTTTCTGAGTGATCATAAGCAAAAAGTAGTTCTTGACGGAATTAGCTCTGAATGACCGTACAGATTCGAACCTACGCCACATTACGTGTATTACAGGTCCAACACCTCTAACCGCTTGGCCACTGCTTCTGTTGGTAGATTTATATGGAGGGAAATTCTTTAGTTGTGTTTTCTCTCAAAATCGGGCCCAAATGGAAGAAAGCCATGACACTTTTCCCACATTTTCTCCATAGTTTCAGAAAACAATTGCGTCATTTGGATCCCTAACATCAGTTACGCAATGTTTTCTTGTTAGTGGAATTCAATTGTAGGGAAAGGATATAATACTTATATAATATATAAGTATTATATAAAGGATATAGCACTATTCCACTGGAGAAATTTGATTTATTGAGTCAACATGTTTCACTGCACTGCAGCATCATCAGGACTGCCAGATGTCCTGTCCTGACAGTCCTGATGATGCTGCAGTGCAGTGAAACATTTCCACTCAATAAATCAAATTTCTCCAGTGGAATAGTGCTAAGTAATTTATCCTTTTCCTGCTAAGCTTCATCCCAGAGAGCGCTCACCATAGCATAGTGATGGGTATAAATAATTAATTCTACATCATAATCTATTATTTGTTTCTGATTCTTTCGATTATTGAATCAGTTATGAACATCCGATACTATTGTATAGTCGATTGTTTGAATAAAATCGGTGGGAGAAGAAAAGTATCCAAAAGTTAGTGTACTCATACACGAATTGTTAGGGGATGTATATGGTGTCTGGAAAACTATCTATTCTTATTAGTAATAGGAAGAATGAAAAACATTCAAATACGAGAAAATAGATATGATTAAGAGAATAATTCATACGGAATTAACGTGAACGGTGACCGTTCAATTCGTTGAGTAAATGGGTTATGAAAGACAACGCCGAATTTGCCGATGATGACAAATCTTGGTGATTATTTATGATCGCTAACAATGAATTAAGTCATCAATTGTCATCAAATAATTAATCGCAAACCATTGATCCCTGGACATTGTTAGCGCCATATTTCTTTGCAAATAAATGTTTAGAAGAAAATTTTAGATTGGTACAGCTCCTTGTATTGACCATTTTTGTAAGTATTACATACCATGAGTATTGCAAAGAAAAGATTGCAGTATGTCTGAGTTAGGAATTGACAGTTTTTACCATATATAGACAGTTGATCACAAACAATTGCTATCCAAAAATTACTCCCCAACAATTGATCTTCAGAAATTGTTCCCTCTCACCTCTAGCCTCCTACCCAGAGTGATAAGACCATCAATTGCTCCCCATCTTTAAAGGTTCTTTGATTAAAAATCTGTGATAACCTGGACATGTCTTACCAAGCATGGAACATTGCAAATAAATCACAACTGAATATTCATTATCTGAAATTAAGCTTTAATTGCCACTTTAGACACTTAGAAACGTCTTTTTCATGCAAAAATCCAATCCCATATGGAATACTGTTCTGGGTTAATTACAGATTTTCTACAAACATTTTTCCACTGCAAAAGCAGCCCCGATGGTCCGCCTCCACCTCCTTTCCCATAGACCCATACCCCTGGAAGATCATTATTCCTTAATCACTGTATTCTCACAGGTCCATCTATATTGTAATCTCTGCCTTTTTCGTGTAACAACCCTCGATCAACATGACGTACATTCCTACTCCACTCGCAAAAATGATAAAATTCATTTATTCAGTATTCATTGTCCTTATCACAACACGGTCCACATCACCTAGCTTCTGTCATTACAATAATTTACCTTCCGATATAAAATCAGTCTCATATAAATACAACATTTTACGAAATATTTAAACCAGCTATTACTAAACAAACATACTACAGCCTTGAAGAATATTTGATAATAACTGCTATTGCTGCAAAATATGATCATATTTTGCACTAACCTTTCCTTGAGTAGAACTATACATGATCATATACCCTTATATTAATAATTTCATTTTGACGAGTTCTACATTACCATTGTAACCAATAGAAATAAAATTATATTATCACTGTTACTAATAATAAGGATATGTCTTATCAACCCCACAAGCGTCGATTACATACAGGGATGGATGCACATTGCTTGACGATTCACACCACCCACCTTCAAAACACCAAACTCAGCTCGAGGAATCGTTAGATTCCAAGAATCATATGATTATTTACCAATTCATTTTTCATATTCCATGATCCACAAGCATACATTATAGACAAGAATCAGTGTGCGCCGATTTCCGTCATGCATTCACGACACGATTATTTCACCAGAATAATCATTTGATTCTGCTCAAATAATTGGCAAAGAATCGTATGATTCTTTGATGATTCTCAACTCACCCAATTACCGCATCCAATACTGACAAGAATATGCACGCAATTGGTTCAGCGCACTATTATTTTGCTCACAAAAGAATCTGTTTATAATTGCATGATACTCTAGAATCGTGTGCTTCCTCATCGATTCTCAAGAATCATACGATTATTTACAGATTATTTACATAACCAATAATATAAACCAGATTATTTTCCTGAATCGAATGATACGATTAATCAATTACTGAAACGTTTGCCCATCACTACCGTAGCACGGAAACTTTCATGTTGGTATTTAAACTCCTGCACTTTATAACGCATACATGCGTGCATAGCACTGATGGCACTGCTTCACCCAAACACATAATGCATGCATAGCAGTGAAAGGGCTAAGTAGCTGTTTTGCCTTGAAAAGAGTGATGTTTCTGCAGCTACTTTGCCAACTTTAGCAGTGAAAGGGTTAAGTACCAGGTTTTCCTTGAAAAGAGTGATGTTTCTGAAGCTACTTTGCCACCTACGCAACCTGTGATTTGTGTGATACTTTTTTTAGTTTCCAAGGTTCATTATTATTTTTAACGCATATATTTTTTCAATTACCATAGAATCAAACCATGGGGGTTATTACGTAACTCATAAGGACGGCGTTATGGGGTGAAAGTCTTTATCATAAGGACCCCCAGTGTGCATACCAACTTGAGCGATTACGGAACTCATAAGGCAGTCTTTATGGAGTGAAAAGTCTTTATCATAACGACCCAAAATAAAGACATCTCAAGAGGGGTCCTTATGAAGATAAAGACCAAGATGGCGTATTTGCACAGAGGTTAACTCTGCGAACTCGCGAGGTATATAATAATTATCAAAGCCTACGTGAAGAGTAACATTTAAATAAACAAGTTTTCACACTTAGGAAAGTTGCGAAATGTTTTAATAATATTTCAGAGTTTCAAAACAAATGCATTGGCGAGACTCGGGAGTACATCTGATGACGGTTCAATTCTGAGGACTCGCGAAGTATATTAATGTTAATAATCAAAGGCTATGAGAAGAATAAAATGACAAGTATGATTTTACAATTAGGTGATTTGCGAAATGTTTTTAAAATATTTTCGAGTTTCAAAGCTATTGAATAGCTGAGACCGGGAGCATTTATGACTGGTCAGCATACGGCTGAGCTTTGACATAGTGTAGATTTGATTGATACTACTCGTATTTCATGCAAAAGAAGATTATACGAAAAGGCAAATACAGATATGTCATCTTATTCTTAAGTGTCATTATCCCTGCCGCTCATTTAACCCCTGAAAGATGTACGTTTATATAGTTTCTCATTTCAAAAATACGCGTCACTGTCACTTTCAAACCCACATTCCTCAAATGCTAACTCTCTGGGGAGATAATTACAAGTTCAAGAAATAGACAAACTGTTGGTGCTTACTTCCTAAACGCTTGATATGCTCTTTTCGCTATTTTCTGTACGGTGACAATCAAAAGACACTTCTGCAGGCAGCACCTAATAAACTTTTAGACACTCTTCGATCATTTTCGCGCACGATTCCCACAGAAATGCAAATTAATTTATCAGTCTCATACACACTTTGTACCGTTTTAAAAACAAACAAAATATTTCCGAGTTTCAAAGCTATTAAATTGCTGAGACCGAGAGCATTTCCAACGGGGCAGCATACGGCTGAGCTTTGGCATACAAGTTAGTATAGATTTGATTGATACTACTCGTTTTTCATGCAATAGAAGGTTATACGAAGAGGCAAATACAGATATGTCATCGTATTCTATAGTGTAATTATCCCTGCCGCTCATTTCACCCCTGAAAGATGTGCGTTTATAGTTTCTCATTTAAAAAATACGTGTCACTGTCACTTCCAAACCCACATTCCTCAAATGTAAACTCTCCGGACAGATAACATTCGAGAAATATAAAAACTGGTGGTGCTTACTCCTTAAACGCTTAAAATGCTCTTTACACTATTTTCTGTACAGTGACAGTCAAAAGACACTTTTGCAGGCAGTACGTCTATTAACTTTTAGACACTCTTCGGTCGTTTTCGCGCACGATTATCACGTAAATGCACATAAATTCACCAGTATCATGTACACACTTTGCACGGTTTTAAAAACAAACCCTATGCACATTTTGTAAACTCATTTTTTCTGCACATTAGTCGAAAGAATTCTCTTTATTTTTCGATTGCACGAAGCATACACCCGGAACGGTTTTCTCACTCTTTATTTCCATCAGCGTAACTCACTAAAGATGCGATTACGTAATAATAAAGATAATTCAAAACTTCTATCAGGAAATAATGACTGAAAAACATACTCAAGCTGCATCATTAAAATCAAGAATGTTTATTTACATTCCTGGCGAGGACCGTCGCTAAACGATACTAATTTTTTTCTTGTTTACTTTTCTTGTTCATGCATTTGGTCCACTGTTCCACACAGGAATGTCAAGCATTTCATTGGTCGATACATATTCCGAGAGAGTTGCACAGACTTAAACAAAGAATTTGTCATAACACTGTCTCTATGAGCATAACGACCCTGCTCAACACTTCTACCTTGAGTTCCATAATCGCTAGGGTAGATATATTCAGGCCAGGACAGTCGGTGTTTAACGACTTTATTTAACGCCAAGAGTTCCGTAATAACTCCCCATGTATTATCTTCTTAGTACTTGGTTTTTAAAAATTGTCAGCAAGAGGTATTTTCATCAAGAGAAAATGCGTCAGATGTGACAGTGAATAGGGCGAAGAATTGAGCATAGAAGCCTAAGCATATGGTGCTTGTGTTTACTATTAAAAGATGTAACTTTAAACACCTTAATCAGTCTTTTCCCTTCAAAAATTACCATGCTCTTGAGAAACTAAATGCAATTTACATTTGCAATTAAAAAAGCCACAGTGCACAAACTATTCATTGTAAATTTGGCAAGCCCACCAAAGGGTTAACAAATTTACCAACGAAGTTGAGAGAAATCTATATTCCTTCCTCAACTAGAAATTTTTTGGTTAAAAATAAGAGAGAGGAATTCCAGTTCTCACAACATACAAATACAGTAAACCTCCATTAGTTCGAGCTCGCTAAATTCAAAATATCAATTAATTTGAAGTTGTGAATAGTCCCCGGCAAACGGAATAGGAAATTGCATGCTTGATGGTACGGATAATTTGAAATATGCATAATATGTAACTCTAAGTCAAATTTCATCCCATGACACCCCAGCGTAGTTTATCTCGAAAGATTCCCTGGGGCAGCGCACTTCAATAGTTAGTGCTTATTTGTTGTTAAAGTCATTGTGATTTTGGTATCACTTTCTTGACTGTGTAAAGTTACTTCTACGTGTTACCAAGCCATTTTGAACATTTGCTTATGCTCATGGTGTGCCACACGCCAGCAGCTGTTTACCCCCAATCAAATATCCCTCGAGTACATACACATCTCGGCCGCTCCATACCTAGCTTATTTTTGGGGCTTTCGCGCCATGACTAATGCCTTCCCCTCTCTTCCTTCCAAGCCTCCTCTCCTCGAGTGATGACTGTAGGATCGCCAGGCATGGTGGAGTAGTATTTTCCAGACTGTGTGATGTCGTTTACCCATTTTCACTGCCTGAACACTTTAATGGTTTGGCAGCCGCTCCTCATCTCCTCACGAGTCATGGTTCTCAGCTTTGTCTATGCTTTTCCCATCTACTCTTGTCCCATCTCCCTAAACTCCAATGGGAATCATGAGGTAAGGAAGGCAGAGGATATATGGACTATCTATTTTGAATAAATAACTTGGTACTTTTCCACACTTTAAAGCGTGGAAAAGTACTAAGTTATTTATTCAAAATGGATATCAATCACTTCCACGGAGTCAAGCCAGAAACAATCAAATCTATATAGGGACTACTTCCGGGTGGTGTGTCTGTCTGACAATGCATCAATGCGTCTGATTTCTTTCTAGGGTTCCCTCGAGCTTCTTTCGGATGGTTATGGGATTCTGAGTTCGTCGCCAACCTTGACGTGATACTCTACCCCTACCCTTCTCTCCCAAGCCCCTCCCCTATTGGAAGCCACCTGAGAAGTTAGGGTGTGCGGAAGCGATGAGTGAAATGCGATACTTGCGGTTCTGGGTCATAACTGGTAAGGTTACAGTGGGCAAGGATGATGATGCAGCAGTACTTCATCGTAGAAAAGTCTTTGGGGAAATGGGCTGTGAGCAGGCCGGTAAATTTAAAGGTCTACAGAGAAAATTTTGGTGACCAGGAAAATACAATGTGATATTACTGGACACATGCCCGAAATCATTCATTTTGTTTTTATTTTCCACATGATCGCATCTGATATCGCATACTTCTCCAACTTTAACTTTAATCTGATAAACGTGAAGAATTTCATTTATTTACTCTTCATTTTAGTGCATATTCTTTGCCTATTTATCAAAAAATATAGCAGTACAGTGATTATCTCGGAAAATATGGGACCTTTTTCGTTAATTTTCGGAAAGTACATTTAGTTCGTACCCAGATAATTTGAAGTCAAATTTTTTGGGTCCCTTGAATTTTGAATTAACGAAATTTTACTGTAGTTCCATTAGGGAATCAGCAGGCAATTTGGCAGAATCAGGTTTTTCTCACGTGATTAAGTCATAATTTCCCCCTTGAGTATAACACCTTCAGGACAACATAATGGCTGCATCTTTAAAATGAAATGTGCAAATGAGACTAGCTAATGAGTAAAGAAGATTCTCTGAAAAATGTCTACGACAGCGTGGGCAGATAGGGAAATTCAATGTACAAAATGGCAGTCATAAATGGCAAAATGTCCACCAGTAATAATAAAATCCACAACCAGGAAGTAGCAAAAATGGAACTATTTCAAGCCAAAACCCTATCCAGAATGGTTCATTTACATGGTGTCTACTAATATATGAAAAAGAAATTCAAGACTTTTCCAGGCAAAAATTTTAAAATTCCAGACCAAAAAGGCTAATTTTTCAATGCGTTATTGTGAAGGTCAATAATTCGATTCGTAGTCCTGTCTAATTTTTCACTTGGAATTGGCCATCTTATTGTCTCCACACCATCGTTGTGATCAACAAGTACTATGCGATACTGATCCTTTTCTTTAATCTTCTGTACACAAAATATAACATAAATATCTATTTATTTACATGTCCAATGTTAATTACATTGCTTAACAACATTAAATATCAACTTTAAAAATTTGCTGCTCTTTAAAAAAATGAGATAGGCTAGCAAACTAACTAAACAAGATTCCATCTAAGTTTTATTTCATGAAGACGTAATGCTTGCATTATGGCATAAAGAAGCAACAGAATTCAATGGCAAATAAAATGGCAAACGGTAGTCTTTACTGAACGAAGTTCCTTCATGATGAGGGTGAAAGAAAACACTGCAATTCCACAGTAAGTTTAATTTATTCCACCTGAGGATGATGCGCAGCATAGGAACTTAGGACGTGATGGTTTAAATGTAATATATCTAGAGTAATTCAACAGAGTTACACCCTCGGATAGCAAATTTCATCTTAACCTAATCTACAGTGGTCTACCATGTTTTCCCTTCATAATTGTCAGGGAAAGAAATAATTGAACCATCACTATAATCAGTCTCAAGAAACGCTAAAAAATATAATAAAAGTCTCTCAATAAAGGAATAGATACCATGTGCATTACATAAAATGTAGGTTTAAGAAACTTAACATTAAAAAAATTCCATCCAAACCCACTAACAACCACAACTGGTGGTAGTGAAAGGTAAATGGAAACAAGTCAATTTTTTTAAGAATAAAAAATCTGGCAATAACTCATGATAGGTACCCCACAGGCATAACTATTAATAACCAAACAAATTTACATTAAATTAATTTGTAAGCTCATACCTGGAACATTGACAGTCGGGTTCTCGGACATTCCCGGCATAGGCTGATAATCATGAGGTCGACGAATCTTTAAACTTTGGCCCTTGAAGTTGATTCCATCAAATGCCATCGCCTGAGTGGTTTCGTCTATGGACCGAAACTGAAATGAAAGGCATGAGATTGTAAATTCCACAGGAACAATAATAGGCGAATGAAAATTACAAAATTGTCAGGCATATACCTCCAAGAAGGCAAAATTCTTGTCCAAATTGATTTGGCAGGCCAACACGGGATTCCCGGCTGCTTGGGCTAGTCCAGACAGGTGCATTTGCTGATTGAAGAACTCCATCATCTCTTCCTGAAAATTGAGTATTAATAAAATGACATTCTGTTATAGGATCGTGATTTTGAAGGTCCTTTCGTCCAAATCCTTCACTTACCTCGGTGACTCCAAACGGAATGTTGCCCACGTATAGTCGCCGTGCTTGCCGAGTAATGGTTGAGCCCACAACAGGAACAGCAGCTTGTGGCGTGTCGGCCACAATGTTGGCTGGAATTTGTCCAGCAGCTGGAACGCACGATACAGATAATGAACCTTGAGAAACGTGGGAAAAACTGTCTTAGATCGTTTCTCAAAATTCAAGTCGGTATCTTTCACGAGGAAAAGTAAGTAATACAAAACGGAAGGGGACATTTATCGTTTGCGACACTGGAGAAAAGGTACTCTAAAGTAATCACCTTCGAACGTACCTTGCATTGCTTTATATTGTAGAGGGGTAATGTGTTCAAAACCCGGAGGGGGAACATCCCAATAAAGAGAGGGTTTTCTCCGTCGAGACCTGCGTTCTTTGCCACGAGACCTACGTAGCGCATTGAAAAAAATCATGCGCTATGTGAATTAAAACTTTACAATAAAACAGGGATTAGGTTGCCTGCAACACGGAGATTCATTCAAGCTTACCCAGATCTACTTCTTTTCGCCCTCTCTCTTCTATCTTTACTATGCGAACGATTCCTCTTGTCACGGCTGCGAGATCGAGATCGTTTTCTGTGCTCTCGAGAGCGGGATCTCCTCCTGCGATCCTTGTCTCTTTCTCGGTCCTTCTCCCTGTCTCGTTCTTTCACAAATCAATAAAAAGAATAATCTTAAACAGTGACAAAACACTAAAAGCCGCCAATATCGATTTAGCTCAAATATTAACACCAAGGTCATTGATTTTTTTCGACTGCTCATTCCGACATTTAAGTAAACATACACCAAGAGAGGATTCCCCAAGGACTATATCGAAAACAACATTTACAAATTAACTCCAGGGTAATAATGGCATGAGAATAATACTACTCAACACTAGGGGTAGGTATTGACGGTTTCACGAAACACTACACATGCAAACTTTCAACAAGCCTTTTGACATAATTCACTTTCTAAAATCCGAAATAATGACTTATAATTCCGCGTATTTAAGAAGAATACATTTCCTCGGACAAAATGAGCAGTTCCTATTCACCGTCAGTGTAAACTAGGACACTAGAGTCGTCTCGAGTCGAAGCGTCCTTTATAATTTTACCTCCTTTGTTCTCCTCACCCATTTTGGATAATGCACTAAGCACAATGAATAATTACTGCTAGACAGGCCAAGATATATAAACGTAAGTGCAGAATAAACCACGGTGTTGAGCGTTTACGTCCACATTCGCATTTTCCAAGGTTATAATAATTCAACAATATGGCGACCCCACTCTTGTGCCGGGGCCGGGGAGCGAGGAATGCCGGCAAAAATTGATTACGGAAGATGGCAGCACATAACAAAACGCATGATGGGAATTAACAAAAGAAGTGTATGAAGTGTCAGTAATTCAACTGGAGGCTACATTACTTCAATTCATATATTTTAAGATTAGAATACCAGTGAAATTATGCGTCCCTTGTCATTGTCAGTGGTTAAATAATCGAGTTTCCTAGAAAATATTGACAGTTTTACTGTGTCAACGAGAACAAATGGATCCCTCTAAAGAGTTAGAAGAGAAATTTCGTCAGGCTTCATCTCTTGGAGATGAGCAGTCGGTTAGAATTTTGCTAGCTACTGGGATCAACATTAACGCTCAGCATCCAGTTAATGGATGGTAATAATCCAATCATACATTTTGTTCTAAATTGGTTGGTAAGCTTCATAATAATATGTTTATTTTTCCACAGGACTGCCCTCCATTGGGCTTCAAAGAGAGGACATGCAAATATCATCTCTCTCTTACTAAAACATGGTGCTGACAAAAGGTCAGTCTCTAAAAAGGGAGAAACCCCTCTCTCTGTGTGCTCATCCCCGGACTCCCGCAAATTGCTCGGTGATGATGGCAGCAATCCCACCGTTATAGAAAACACTCTCCCAATCATTCCGCACTACCTATCACATCCACCCCTTGACTCCTCCGTCAAATTGACTTCTAACCCACTACCCAGAAAACAAAATCTCCCCACACCTGATTCTCAGCATCTCAAAAATTCTTCTGGTTTTTCTGGACAACCTGATGGTGAGTCTGAATGGCAAAATGATAAGGGAGTATCGTAATTATCAGATATTCTATTTTACTTACACTCCTACTATTCATTTTAGAAATGGTGCTGAAGGTGCGCGTGGCCAACATCAGTGATCCAGACTTCATCGAAGTTGACATATCAAATCCATCAGAACTAACATATTCAAAACTTTTAAGAACTTGCTGTGACGAATTGGGTGTAATAATAAGTGATGTCGTACGTGTTCGAAAACTGCCAAATACAGTCGTTCGTAATGATAGAGACGTGGTAAGGCTGAAGAGCTTCCAAGAGCTAGAATTAGTTGTATCCGGCTTATCTAAAACAGTAGCACCGCCTTCTATTGCAAAGCAGCCAAGAACCATGACAGAGGAATCGATAAATGTTTTAAGGCCAAACGGAGTCCTTCCTTTCAATCCTCCAGGGTCAGGAATAAGTAATAATAACTATCAGTCAATGGGTTTGCTGAAAAATCAAACAATTTTGTATTAAAATACTTTGCACAATCACATGCAGGCCACCAATCTCACTACCCAGAGGAAGTGCACACACAAGTTGTGCGAAATATGTAGCTGTTTAGTTATTTGGTACTCTTATGTAAGCACTTCCTCTAGGACAGGAAGGAGGAACCTCTGCTGATACCATTTGAAGTCCTTTTATAATTCACCTTATATAATATGTCGAATCAATTATAGGCAACAGTGCAGTTTCTCTACGGTAATTAATTTTGAAAATATCGATACCCAGCAGTACCTAGAAAAAAACAGCTGCAATGATAATAATTGGCCCTAGCAATCAAAAGAAGGGGTCACTTCTAGTGTCCAAGAATTTCAATGCACATAGTGCTAGCAATAAAATGAATTTTAGGCATATAAATTTCCTAAATGTCAGCTGTTAGCGCATAATTTCATCGGTGTCTTAACCGTTGGGAGTTTTATTCTTAGCAGAGTTATTTATTTAATTTTAAAATTCACCAGATCTATAGTTACCCAGTCGTGGCAATGGTGGAATTCAATAGAAGAATGTATTAGCCCAGGGGAAAATACAGGTGATACAAGAGCGGAAGTACTCCATATTAGCTTGCAAATTTTTTGAAGTCACTCATTTCAACTTATAGTGTATAGACTGCACTCCATGCAAAATGTAAACCAAAGTTACCATTTGGTAGGTATTCACAGGGTAGGTGAGCCATAATCAAGCTAATACAAATTGAATTTAAAAAAGGAATTAAGGTGATACAATTTATCCGTAAGTACTTGTATTGCCTATTTTTCCCCTAGGGAGTTAGTGTAATCTCTAATTAAGAAGAGGGTACTATTTTCAGTACATGCTAGGAATTATAAAATGTGATTCATGCCTCTTTCTTGCTAGCTTTTTTTTGTTAAGTGAAATAGAAATAAGTAAAAATATCTCTAAATTTTCTACCTTTCTACTGACATGCATACAAGCCATCAAGTCTAGTCTGTATAAACACCCTGAAATTAACTTATCTTTGTATAAGACATTGCATCTTGTATGTTTAATGTGAAGTCGAACATTAAAAACCATAAAAAAATTTCAATCAATAATTGCTCACAGAAAATCTTGGTTAAGACTTACTCTCAGTGTATGTCTCTAACATTTCTAAATTTTAGATTACAAAAGAAGGAACTGTAGAAACTTAGGCAACGGCCTGCCACGATGGAAACACTGGTTCCCGATCAGTTTCCGAGATTAAGCATTGTTTGGAGGGGTGATCCTCTGATTCCTGTGGCCCCTGTCTGGATGTGGCAGATAGTATGTGTGAAATGACCTTAGCCAGCAAAGAACGTTAAACTAAATTACTGCAGTAGGAACTTTAATGACACCATTGGAAAAAAAATATAGTTTTCAACCTTGCCCTATAGAAAAAAATCTTAAATAGAATTTGAATATGTAATTTCTAATCTGAAACCTTTCATTTTAGAAAAAATTATCATCTTCAGCCATTCCACACAAATAGTAAAATAAATATCGGTTGACATGCATTACAAGCACAAACATTAAGCCTGTGCCGTATTCGAACATAAGGCCCAGGGGTGATTTTCGAGTGATTATTTTGGGGAGATAGGAGAATCTTAAATGCCATCAAACTATGGTACTTTTTAAAATGAGTTCATTTTAATGCAATGACTATATCAAACACCATTTTCCAAATACTTCAGCGCACATCATTGACTTATATGTGGACTTGTGTGATCCCACCTACTACAATGTACACTAATCTGCGCAAGGTGATTAGAAAGAACCCTAAAGAAGAGTTCACATGGATCCAGAACAGGTGCGGAAAGTGGAAATGCATCTAGCCAATCACAAAGAAGGAAATTGTGGAAAGGTGGAGCATGATTCGCACCAGTTCCATGTAAACATCTGATAATTACTCTCCATAGCAATACATTACTCACCATAGTATTATAGTTGTGTTAATTACATATTAACAGATATCAAAGACCACTGCAGGTAAGGTCACATTGGACTAACACTTTCCAAACTTTAGTTGTAGTAAACAAACGAGAAAAAATGAAAAGGCTCAAGATTAGGCATGGATGTCACAAGGTATGCAGTGAAAATGAGAGAAATTATCATGTCATGTATTCAGGAATTAGGGAATCTAACCTTTAATGTTCTGGCATACATGTAAATGTACACTGGGATGCAAGGTCCATCAGCCTTGCATGTTGAAGTTGGTACTTAAACCAATAACTAATTTGAATTACCAAAATTAAATCTGGCCAGTACCCCTCACATAATCATATATATCAGTACACCTGTAAAAGGCTCGCATAACTTCCAGGTATAAAATATCAATGTGAAGAGATTGGAACATGTCACATTCGAGTTATTAAAATCTCTTCAATACTAATGCATAACCCAGAACTCATATGCAATTGACTTTGACTGGAGCCTTCATGATAATAACATATTTGTAATCAACACAAGTAATTGTCTTCTTATTATATTATATATTGAAAAATTTACAGATTAAATTAAACAAGCTATTAAATCTGGATAAATTATTTTTCAAGTAAAATAACCATATGCCTAGTCATTACTTCACAACAATTCAGAATTCTATTCCATTATAATTACATTATTTTCAATAGATATGTGCTGAAAATGATCTTTAATATTCTAAGGAAGAAAAGAAGAATAAGACAATTACTGACACGTTACAAAGACTGACCTCATACTTTTAACACATTATCCTCACGTTTCACAGTACATGTAACTTCACTTGTACTATCCTCCAAATTGGTTACATTCTACCACAGTAGGATTTCAGCCAAATCGATGGCAGTTTATGATTGTTGATGTTGACTTCACAATTTTATTGCACCTTCATTCCAATTGAATCCACACCCCAGCAATGGGCATCTCAAATTATGGAAGCCATTCATTTAAAACACAGATCAAGAGTGTAGCATAGAATTAACATGATTGTAAAAAAAAAAATTCACTATAGTTGAATTTAATAGCAAATTTGACAGGCTGACCCCAAATACAACAAAAAAGGCAACTGTACAATATATGAATTAAAATTTTACTTTGTAGACTTTTGAGCTTTCAGCATTTTATAAGCAATAACAGCATTCTCCCGCCTTTGTTCAATTCTCATTCTATCCCCAGGTGACATCTCTTTCCACTTAGTCTTTCCTGCACTTCCTGATGCACCAAAGGCTGGCAACAGCAATTTCTTCAAAATCAAGTCCTTCTGACCAGGCTAAAATTAAATATAACGAAAATATTAGATTACATAGAGACAAAGCATTTATCAAAGAGGAATATAATAGCTGAAACTTTAGCAATTTTCTACCTCTTTGAACAATGGAATTTGAAAAAGTATCAGCTGCATCAATCAATTACACAATGCGCTTCCTCATTGCTTAAGCTAATAATAACGTCTCAAAATATCTTCAGATTAAAAAGTGCAGTAGAAAAACTGCAATACACTTTTAACCCATGTTAAGTCCAGTGGAAACAACTTAAAATCACTTTAAATTTACTTGCTTAAACTAAATGCCCATATGAATGAGAATGATCCTAAACTTCCTGTGAATAGGGATTTTCAAATGCAAAAGAAAAATTTCACATGCTCTCCTTATAGAATTTTCTACTTAAGTGTGCCATAGGACAGTCTGATTAACTGCCAGCGTATTGATTTGGCATAACATGTGCCAGTAATTCCTCTTAGGTGGCTCATGACCGTCAAAAATGTCTATCACAATGTAGTATGATGTACTTGTAGATTTTGCTGAATCACGATGAAGTAGAACTCGATTTTCTGTAATTACAGATAGGTCAACTCAACAGAATTCCCTAACTCTATCAGTCTAAACAATCATCGGCATAAAGTTAGTTCTTCTAACAGACCAGGTTGATCAGTCTTAATTAGATCCTTAACACTTAAAGGAGCTCAATCCGTTTAAACTGAATAAAAATGCAAATACGAACAATCGTGACACTAACCCTTCCATTGGCTTTACCCTGAGCATTTTTCGGGAACACTTTCAACGTCGGAGGTTGATGCACCACTTCCCCGAACTTCACTTCATCTCGAAGATGACCGAAGTCACTCTGCTGCTTTTCAATCTTGGTTAACTTTTTGACAGCCTTCTTAGCTTTGGCTCTCTTAACATTCACGAATACTTTAGATGCCAGTTTTTTAGGAATTATTTTCCCTCGGTCCAACTCATCGTCGTCACATTTTTTTACTTCCTCGATAGCCCCAGACACCGGATTTCTATGAACTTCCACTCCGAACTTTTTTTCAAATTTCGCTTCTTTGATCATGTTCTGCAAGAAAAATAAATACATAATGAATAATCTGACAAATCGTAAAAATGAAAGGATGGAAAATTTAGTAATTACCTGGCAGAGTCTTTCAACTCTATGAAGAAAATGATCGTCCGACTCGCCCTTCCTCTGATTGAGGTTGGGAGCAGCCCTGAGAGGCTTCGTCATTCCTGGCAAGTCAACATCTTTACCAAATAATTTCTTTGAGGTAATTAGTTTTTCCTTATTTTTTCTTTTTCTCTTAACTTTTAACTTCTCCTTGACACTGTTTTTTAGCTCGATTAACCTTTCAAGACTGTGAGGAACTTCTTGGGCATCTGGCAGAGCAGGAGGTAAGTCTATTTTGCCCTTTAAACTGCAAAGGAACATTAGCGAATAATTTCTGGTAACTACTTATGATCACGGAAAATAGTTTTCTCACCTTTCCAGTCTTGCAGCCCGTTGCTTCTCCGGATCTTTGATTTTTTTACATTTCTTCCCCGGAATCTTCCGACCCATTGTGACGCATGTAGAGACTTAATTCGCGTATATAAAAGAGGCCAGCTGTATTAAACAATACTTCTTCATCAATATGTTGTACCACAAAATAACCTTATCTTCCACTATCCATATTCACTCCAATGTTTACTACAACTCCTCGCCTCAATCAAATCACCGACCGCGAAAACACAATCCGTAAATCATTCCACCACGCGCAAATCCCATCAGCGCCTCAAACCACGACAAAAAGTTGAATGCGGAAAGATGAAAGATGGTGCTGACCTCTCAAGAACGTTCCCAATACTTGCTTTAGCCTCTTAAAAGTGCGCTAAAGTTTAAATCCATTTCGGGACAATACGATGATAGGAACACTATCCAGTTTTTATAGTAGCCCCAGTGCTATTTTTACTATCCCGCGAAAAATTAAAAAAATAATTGAAGCAATATGGTCAATTATTACAAAATTTAAAGTGTCTCTATAGATGTTTAATCTCAAGAGGAATTTAATCAGAACATAAAAACATAAAGATACCAATTTTCCGTGCAAATTAACTTTATATTCTCGAATTGTACAATGCCCCTCGACCCTATTGCTACGCCCAAGTAGAACGTAAGTTGGATAATTCGGTAAATACACTGTGTCTTTTGATTGAGATCCAATCAAATGTCATTATTTCCAACTAGATTACCTACACTAACAGTTACGGATATATCTTCACTAGATGTTTAATCTCAAGAGGAATTTAATCAGAACATAAAAACATAAAGATACCAATTTTCCGTGCAAATTAACCTTATATTCTCGAATTGTACAATGTCCCTCGACCCTATTGCTACGCCCAAGTAGAACGTAAGTTGGATAATTCGGTAAATACACTGTGTCTTTTGATTGAGATCCAATCAAATGTCATTATTTCCAACTAGATTACCTACACTAACAGTTACGGATATATCTTCACTCTCCATGAAGGTCAATGATATTGCCACAGTACTAACTCAATACTAACAGCAATTTATATGTTATTTCCAGCAGGCATGAATATCTTCATTCAAAGGTCAATGATATCATTGAAACAGTTGCTTTGTGGTACACAAGAAATGAGACAAAACTATGTTGTATAGCAAACAATTTAGCAACATTGTCTTCTGTTAGTTGATTCGTTTTCATGCATGTCAGTCATTATTGGAGAATAATTTTGAGAATTCATCTCAGATTCAGTGGATTGCATCAACTTAAAAGTTCCAGAGTGAAGTCTTGCACATTTCTTACCACCTCTTTACTCTGTACATTTTAATGAATTCAATAAAAAAAGATATGGTACTTTTTTCAGTTTTTTATCCCAAGTCGACCAGTTTCGTCGCATAGGTGACATCTTCATTTCTGTACATTTTAATAGAAAATAAAAAATGAGGAGCCACTGCTCTGAAAAAGTGACTAATTAGAATTAAGTGGGGGTTTAATTTAACCATAAGGAAAATTCTCATTTTGTTATGTTTTCTTTTCCTGTTTCATATCTAACAGTCCTTCCAGCATTATAATAGTAGGAAAGACAGAAATGACATTAAAAAATGTATAATTGCGATGTTCTTCTCCATTTCACACCTGAATTGAATCAGATACATGAACTGACCTAACTTTTAGTTTTTTAATATAAAATTGGCTAATATTCTATGGCTTTCTTTCTAAAATACCGCTCATTCCAGCAACATAAGAGAAGTCGAGGCATGAAAGATAAAATATTTTTTCCAGAAGATATACTAAATAAATGGCTCTTGCCGGATGGGTTAGTTGCATATAGTGATATGCAACTGCAATCATATGATAGTAAATGTAATCCAGTCAGGAAGCAAGTATTTAACTGGATCCTAAATTGGACAGTTATTTCTCCACAATATCTTACGAAATCAGTACGGCTCTTGAAAATGCAAAATTAAACAGCAGACTGACCAAATCATTTGTGATCTAAGTTCCAAAATCTTCCAAGAAAATACTCTATGTTAACCATGTTTCATTCATAATAGCAAATGATATGCCTTTTTTTCAAAGTAACTAATTCTAATATTTTTTATTTCTGATCAAGTGTGAAGCAATAAAATGCCAAATTCCAGGAGTGCAATGTTTAACAGTTTACCCTCAATGGAAAGTTACACTAAACATATGAAAGAATGAGTCCTTCAAGATTTACAGCATTTCTGATGATGATTATAATTCAGCATCACAAATCAAACAACTGTCCCACTACAAAATGTATTAATCATTCAATTTCACAAACTGCACCAACATTTGCCAGAGCTGTTTTCAGTTTCTCTGCTTCATCTTTGGGTAGATCAGCTTTAACTACTGTAGGAGCACTTTCTACAAACTTTTTCGCCTGAAAAATATGAATGCAAACATTAATGATCCCTTGAATACTAAATACTTCACAGATAAAACCCCAGGCAAAAACTAGGTGTTCACAAGCAAAGTGCACCCATTTACCCATATTGTATAAGCAACATTGTACTCGCAATGAGTTATAGATAAGTGTTTATGAAGCTTGCATTAAACTTTGTAACAACAAATGGAATAACGAGCACAAATTTTGCAATATTTACCAAGCACTTTGGGTAACTTCAATGAACACTTCACTTTCACCATGCTAGTCCTATTATATAATTTCTAGGCAAAATGAATGAGATATGAAATAGAACCCACTTCATCACCAAACAAACCCCATGATGGTAACCCAGAAAAAAATACAGGTGAAACGTAATATTGTACCTGAACTAAGTTCATTCCCTCCATAAGATTTTTCACCTCCTTGATTAAGGCAACCTTTTTCGAATCATCAAATTTCAGTAATTTAACTGTAAAACTCGTTTGTACAGTCTTTGGGGCGGCTTCTTCTTCCTCATCCTGGATAATACAAGCCGATTATAATTGTGTATTGAAAAAAAAATTCGTTCTAACCCATTTACTCATCGATACCCACAAACATACCTTTGGGGCAGCGACTGCTTGCGAGACAGTCATCATTGCGTCCGGCAGATTGAGGGTTTTTTTAAGGAGAGCACTCAGTTCTGAAACTTCGATTAAATTTAAATTTGATATGTCATTTACGATTCGGTTTAGTTTGGCAGACTCAACTTTTGGCTCGTTTTCACCCTTGGGCATACTTAATACCTCAGTAGAAAATTGCTGACACACACTGGGCATTGCACTGAAATCAATTTTATATCATATAAATCAGTTTAATCAATTATAACAATCAATTTTCATACAAAAATGTTGTTCAATTTGCGACCCTCTAAACAAAGTTCCAGGACTCTTTCATTAGGCATCTAAGCCCTCCCAGTGATTACAGTAAGGCCAGTTAAAAAAAATATACCTGTGACTAAGACCTGGGAATTTAATGGATAAACCATTTTGTGCACAAGTCGGAGGATTAAAAGTTTTTAAAACCATTTAAAACAGTGTTATCTTCAACATAAATATAGAAATAGCGTGAATATGATAGGGCCTATATGCAAGTTCCAATTACAGTAGTAGTGTTTACATGTTATTAAACCATTCTTTTCCATCTTGAGGGTTATCCTCTCTCGTGTAACTAACTCAACCAATCCATCGAATAAGAATGAAACAAACTGTACGGGCTAGAGCCCTGGTATATTAAATTACCATTTGCATCGGCTAAAATACCGAAAATTTCGAACGATGGAATTCATCTCCTTGCTTATGAAATCTTGAACCGGCTTGACGGGTGTATCGGAAGAGAAAAATCTTCACGATAATATGAATAGTTGAACACTGACTTTTTCACCCAAAACTTCTTTAACACAGACAATTTTGTTCAACCAACGAAAATACTGCATACCACATTTGGCTGAAATCTACTATTCTTGCTACTGTTTTGCCCTCAGCCCAGTACGGCCTGCTCTCCGTTGAATTAACAAAGATAGAGGGCGCTAGGCGAGGTGGGAAAACGGCATCCGCATGTCACGTGATACTTGTACATTTTACGCGGCAATTCAAAGAGGCCTTCTGCGAAATCACGATGTACGCGATAACCATCAGCTTTGGCTCTGATCAAGCAACTTTCACGATAACCGTAGTGGCTCTTAAGACAATTAAATTGACATTTAAATTGATTTTGTAAGCCAAAACGTTTGTGGTTATTATGTGAGTTCGCTTTATTTTTGGTGTTTAATGGAGCATAATGGACTAGACAATATTACTGCTATTTATTTTATTATGATGACCACATGTAGCGTTTAGCTATGAATGAATTATAGTCAATTTTGGTGATATGTAAATTTCCATATGTTTTTTTTAATGCACAGCGTTTTGCGCATTGAAGACACTACGTAGTCATATATCACAACTAAAGTGAAAAATATTACATTATGAGTTTTTGGACGGTGGGAGAAAATAATGTGATAACCATTTTGTTTTATTGTAAGGATTAATTTCTTTGAGTTTAAATTAATTCGATTTCTATTGAATTGAAGACTATGGATTAGTTTACATGCACAGATAATATTGTCCGTACTTTTCGTGGATCATCTGTCAAATCAATCACTTATCATGGTCTGACTTTTTGTGACCAAGAAATAAAAGACCTATCCTGGTAACTTCCAAATCTGAGAAAGATTCCAGAATTATTAAAACAAACATTTGGCTCATTATAATGAAATTTAGTTGAATTATGGAAGATGATTGCAATAAAGTTCAATTATTAGTAATTGTGTCTTATGGCTGTTTTACACGATGCACTTTATTGCACAATTTGAAGGCGCATCTGTTTACGCAATGTAGCACTGCAGGCTCGGAATTAGAGCAGCGTTTATTTTCCCATCTCTCATTAATGCATTTGTGCATGCAATCTAGCAATTCACCACTTTACAAAATGCAAATCAACATGAACATCAGATTGTACAATCAAGTCCCTCACGTAAAACAGTCTTTAAGACTATCTCACAAATTTATTTGCATGCAGAACTTCCAGGTTTGTCCCTGGGTCGAGGTTTTAATTCTGACCGATGTTTTTACGATTCAGATATATATATTATAAACATATGTAATGGAGGTGTATTTTATACAAATGTATACAATTTTATGCAATGCATCTTATTTTACACAATTATGTACATACAAACTTTATACAAAATGTGTGTATTGTGTATATTTTATAAATAAATGTATGCATTTCTATAAAATGTAAACAATTTTATACAAATGTATACAAAATGTAATCATTGAATAGATCCAGCATAAAAAATGTAGGCAATTTTTTTCATAGGGGTAACTACATGTATTTATTGTTGGGAAGCAGAGAAGAGCAATAAGTCCAATTGCATTATGGAGCCAAGTCTAACCGGAGGGAATACGGTGAAAATCAATTATTTGATAATCTAGAGGGTTGTGACAATAGGTACCTTAACTCACCAAAACAATCTGGTAGTGAAGTGCCTTCCAGGAATATGTATACACATTCATACATAAGATGTGTGCTCATAAGTTAAGGCAGAATAACTTAGTGAAAGTTCAAGAGGGAAAAGCATCTCTGGGAGGGGATTTGATGAGGTCATTCTCCTAGCTACTGGCTAGTCATTTGAACCTTTACAAAAAAAAGGTCCAAAAGACAATCCCAAAAACAGCATATCACCACAGAACATCATACCATCACTCATTCCAGCAGAATCATATTTTCAGCAAATGGCTAGACACCTTATTGTGTATCATCATTATATTAAACTCCATATGAATTGAATTTCCCAAAATTTTGATTGAATTAAGACTTGAAATTTTCCATTAGTTACGCACACCACAAACATTGTGAAAAATTGTTATCTTTATTCAATCAAAATGCTAAAATTTCACCCACTATCGATGGAAACTTCTGCATTTGCCCCCTGTAATTGTCAAATCCAATTTTTATCTACAGCCCAAGCTGCATACCAAGAAAGGAATCCGCCAGAAAAATCAAAATTGTTCATAAAGTTTATTTAAGAGCAACATGGAAGTACCAAAGCAACAGATCGGTGTAGATCTAGATAAAATGTTTTGTAGAGAACTGTAGATGACAATTACTTTAAGAAATAATAAAGGATTTAAGAGGTTTAATAATTAAATTAATATATTTTTGCTCTACATTCCTTAGAAAAGATAAAATTATTTCCAGAACTATGAGGACAATGAAAATGCATGATAAATAAGAATACAACATTCAATTTTATAGCATGGGGAAGGATGCAATAGTAATGATTTAAATTGGCTTTTTTATCATTATGATTTAATGGTAGCACATAAGTTTAGGTAAAAATAATCATTCTTTCACAGCAAGAAGATGTTTGTGAATCATCTCTTCCTTATTGATCAGATGCGTAGTACGGTTTAGCGTTTGCATTAAGGAACTCAAATGAGATGCCCATTCATTGAGGACATCACTAGGATCCTTACTCTCTGCAAAGCTCACAACTCCAGCAGGACGATCTGTTTTGGCACAGACCATTTTTTTCACAACTAGATTTGATAAGAATTCTTCTGTCTCCTGAAACAGAAAGCAACAAATGTTAACGTTTCAATAATTCAACACTTTTAACATCAACATAAATGAATTACATCTTTGTTACCTCCACAGGGAGATCAAGTAGCTCAGCCATTCTTTTCAATGATATTCTGGTATAGTATTTAGCCATAACTCGAATATTCTGAAAAATAATTTCACATTTATTACTTCAAAGCTGACAAAAAACTGCAGCTAAAACCAAACCAGTATTTTTTTTCATTCATTCAAAAGCTTTCAAAATTATGACTTGGAGCACCTCAAATGCTTGAAAACAATTTGAAATAACCACATTAAAAAAAAGAATTCAAACAAAAGATGCTGCCATTGGATTCAGGTTCATTCCTCATTTTGATATCTCTGATTCAATGGACCTTGCATGGAGTACAAAGGTATGAGAGAATATTTAGCAAGTCATGTCAGCCATACCATAGGCGTATCCAGGGGGGGGTAACCCCCCCCCCCTCCCCCATTGATAAAAAGTTAACATGGGGGTATGGAATACCCCCCCCCATGGAAACCCCCCCTCCCTACAGACGCTTCTAGATACGCCTATGAGCCATACAACCACATTTGAATACGATAAATGCTCTGAGGCAATGTTATACTCATTAGTACCATAAAAGAAGAATAAAGAAGGGGATAGGGAGCACATAAGATTGATAAGCACCACAAGGATGGCAATATGGAAGATTGCTGATTCCTAATGAAAAAGGTTTCTGTTTTTATGTTACTATGCATGTATTACATCACCTTTAAATACATCCAACAGTATTAAACTCACTACTCCAACAGTATTAAATACACGACTCAATCCATTCTACTCAACTTGGATCACTGATATTCTTAGCTTCTCTCTCGCCTGTCGAAATCGAAGATTTGAGGTCTTCACGTTTTACTACGGGTACATTTTTGTAGCACATTTTGAATTTTAAAAGAGAAAGTGATTTCATTTGATGCTCTATGAACAGGACATTGCCTTGAACTAGAAATCACTCACTATTTTCTTTTAAATCGATTGTAATTGGTTGATAGCACAAATTCAATTCAATTGTACTCTTAATAGAGTTGAAGTGTCAATTTACCGCACACAAGAATTGTCAGAACTTGAGTTCAGGAATATTATAAAAAGCCATCGGCATCTTCATTCAGGGTGGCCACACAATTGCAGAATTTCGCAATTCTTCCAGGTACTTTTCTGTTTTTTCCTGATTATTTCACAAATAGTTTTGGACAATTTCAATGCATTATTATGGGGAAAAGTGACAATACTGCTAATGAACTAGTATTGAGCACATTACTATCAGGTAGTTATAATTAGAACTTATGCTTTTTATAAGTACAGGCAGTCCTCAACTTTCATACGACCCAAATTGATACCTTTTACTTGACTTTCGGACACCAAATTTGGACTTTCAGACATTTTTCGAGCAATATTTTTGAATTTCCCACAATGGTGCATGGCGCATCCCGGCATTCAACTGTTTCATCTGGCGTTCTTGCTCGCTAGTGTACGAGACTGTGGGCAGTGTTAACTTAGAGCAAGGTATAACTTGTTTATTTACTGAATTTAATTAATGTCGTATGATAAGAATGAGAGGAAAACGTAAATATGATGTGACTGAGACCAACGAAAATACGCATAGGTCGCATAAACTTAATACTGTCGAGCAAAAGTTGGCAATAATTAGACGTGCTGAACTGGGAGGATCTTTTGCTACAATCGGCCGATCATTGAACTTAAGCCGTTCAACTGCGTGCTCAATAGTAAAGGGGAAAGATAAAATTATAGACCATGTACGAAATGCTGGGAATTGCAATGCGAAATTCACGAAGTTGTGTATGGCATGTACCTAGGAAACGTCATTCTGTTTTCGCTTGTCTTTTGTCCAGTTTAGGAATGCAAAATTTTGTTGCTTCTTTAATTGTAACAAATTAAATGACATAGAGTTTAAGGTTTCAAAAATTAAATGTCGTGATGCTTCTTGTTTTGTGTCTTTATAGTGATAGTGGACGTTATCAGTGAAATGTTACTTTCTGCTTGGGAAAAATTAGAAATGCGTATGTATACATTGAGTCTAGGTATTACTCAGTACACAACGGTATTCTTTTAGAACCGTTTACCAAGACTACGTAGTTTTAAAAGTAATTATGTATTGTTTGAAATACAATTAATGTATTTAAAAACTTTTGTATTAAAAATAAAATTTCCTTACAATTGATATGAGGTTTTAGTATGTATATTTAACTATCTGGGAACGTAAACCCTATTTAGTATGAGACTCTATTGTTCGACTTTCGTACAAGTCTTCAGGAACGCATTGTGTACGAAAGTCGAGGACTGTCTGTATAGAAACATGACATAAACCAAGCTAACCAAGCAATCTCAGATCAGTCTGAAGTCAGTCCGACCTGAAGTTCGAGCACGAGCTGACATGGAACCCATAACTTCACCTATCATTTCATTGTCTATGTTTACCTATCGGCTCCATAGCCAGATGTTCGCATTACCATTCATGATAAAACTGCAAGATCATTATAGAATGTGCCATTAAAAAATAAGATGACTTTTAATTTCTATCAATTAACAAGGAAGAAGTAAAGTGCGCGACCAAGCTCCTCAATTGGTTCTTTCACCACTTTGCCCAGTCTTTTCGGGTCCATCCAAGATCTCAGAAAGACTTCCCTAGCATGCACACCTCCCAGCCCAGTCTGGCCAGGTTGCTTGGCTTACTAAAGCAATCTGAACTGGCTAGACGAATCTGAAATTGTTTGGTAAACATAGTGATAGTTTTTCTGAAATGCATTTTTTTCATACATAAAATGGAACAACTCTCTGAATATCTGAGTATACACTTATAATTCTGGAACTCAGAAACTGGGATCATGCCAAAATTTATCTTATTTTATGACTAGTATTCACAGGTAATGGGAATGAAAAGTGTCCTACAGTAATTAAATTGCTTACAGCGATTGGAAAGCTATTATGGTTTTTTTTTCAGGTACAATAAATTTCAGATATTGAAGGATCTGGAAGATTTTTAACAGCAATTCTGAAGAGAACCTTTGAAGATATTTTAATTCCCATCACTAGACTTTACCTCTTATAGTAGAAAATAAAAGCACAAGTGACTAAAAATACCATTATTTTAGGGTTGCTTTTGATTTTGTAGTTAAACACACGATTTACAATTATGTTGATACAAGACATGGTTGCTACGTAGCTTATTTCTCCGAGCCATAACATCATTTGCACATTCAATTGTTCAGCAACAAGTTCATTGTTTAATGCTAGTTAAGGTTTTCACGTTATATTTAAGAATTACACCTATATTTCTGCACATATAAGCTAACTGGAACATTACAAAATAACTACATGATTGCTTTGATTCCTTTAGAGCTTAAGCAGTCGTCATTTTTCCCAGAATCTCAACAAAATTCACAGCTTCTCCTAGTGTTTTTCCCGGTGTTTCTTATTCCTGGTTTTTTTCCAACTTCCCCAGTTGAGTGGCCACCCTGTTCATTTCTTAGGGTCCAATGTGCAAACTAAGTAAAGCTACTTTTAGTTGTCAGACACTAAAGAATTTCCACACTCATTTAGTCAAACATGTTTGGTTACAAAGACCATTTAGTGAAGACAGTCCAACAATGGCTCCACCAAAGTGATAAGTTCTGGGGTACATAGACCAAGTGGTGGTGGATGGGGTCACAGAAAGAGGAGGGGGTTGGGAGAAGGCTAATGACCAAGTGTCCAATGCTCCTCACCGCAACATTGGCACTCCCAGGGGAGGGAAGGACGAGTAGCATGCAGAGGTACCAAAACAGACTACTGAACGACATTAAGTTGGCCAAGGAGGGGCTCTTTTCCAGGAAAGGGCCCACACACAGCAGCTAACCTCTTGCCCATCTTAGGAGTAAGGGATCTTCATTCCAAAAAATATCTACTTCACTGGGGAAAGGAGTTTTGGCTTCCGAATTAAAAGGCAATCAAACAGAAACTAATAGTGTACAACATTCCAACTCTCCTGCGGTTTACCACTTCCAGAAGGGAAATTCCCTGAAAGGAGATGGGTAGTGCAAGGGATTTCAGAACTCAAAATTTCACATTGGAGACGTATTTAACACAAGAAGGATGGCAGGGGTCATTTGAACCATTTTCAGAATTCAAATTAATTTTTCTCTACAAAAAATGTTTTTAAACTTTTTGAAACTTCTTTACTTTCTTCATTTCTACCTGAAGTTTGATAAATTGACAAATATAACTCTAATATTTTTTGTTATCTTTTACAAGAGGTTATACCTAGAAGGACGGCTGTGGGTCATTCGACCCACAACTTGTTTTCGCCCTGTATCTTTATATAACTCGTACCCTTAGGCTCTTAATTGTTTATAAAGGTCCTTTTATTCAGTGGCATGGTAGTCCACTGGGTATAGTACTTGGTTGTGAACCAGAGGGTACCCTGTTCAATGCTGGGTGATGCCTCTGGACACCCATATCAAAACGTAAGCTGAGTGATCATTTTTGTACCCGATCTTTCAAGAAACCACAAGTAGCAAAAGGAAAGTAAGTGGCACCCTTTATTACTCGGTGTGAATTTCACATGCTAATGGTCTTTTTCTATTGGTATTTTTCTTATTTTGCAAATCTAGTTTTTTTATCTTCACCTCGAAAATCACATGTACCTACTCCAATTGATTTGTTTCTTTATCCAGCCATGCGTCATACAGCCATGGTATAGAGGCCTTTGAGAACCAGCGAGAAATATAATTGTCCATCAACCCCACATCTTCTTTTTTGAATAACTGTTTTCATGTATGCTCGGATTGCATTGTCACCCGACCTTGCTCTTTTGCTGGGTGTCTGGCCCCCCGCTGTGTGTCTGGGACAAACCCTTGCCCCTTTTAGGGAGAACAGAGGAAGGGCTTAAGTTGTAAGATTCTATTGTATTTCCTACCCTTGGAATTCCCTCCTTGAACGGGGAAGAAGAAGCATTAGGGCAAGTTCTTGGAAGAGGAGGATCAGCACCCAGGTGGCGGTCGGGCGACCCCGGTTATGATAGTTGCATCAGTGATTCCTGCTCATTAGTGAATTTTTCCTTTCTTAGAATATTTACCTATTTTATTGACTGATATTCTTATTTCATTGTCAGTTGTAATATTTGGGGTAAAGGTGAGCTTTCGTCCCGCCAGCGTTTTCGCGAATTTCACCCACTTACAATAGAGATATCGGAACCAAATTCACATCACTTATAAAGCAAACCTTGCGCATTTGTAAAATACTTTCAACACAACAATGCATCAACTACTTTAGGAATGGGAAACTTTCAAACCTGAGAAGTGCGTTTTTCCCTCTCCGCCATCTTGTCGTTTCCTCTTATCCACTGTACGTGGCGTAGCGATCGAGCAGTTGGTTCTCTAGCATATGCACACCTCTCCTACACAATTTCTTCCCTCCTTCCACTCAAACTCGCCCCGCAACAGCCATTTACTACAATGCAATTCCATTCATTCCACCGCAGTAAACATTGCACATTTCACTTCAAATGAAGGATTTACACTTCCTTTTCACTCGCATTCATTCCACTGCACTAATAACATTTCACGTATCACTTTCAATGGAGGATTGCGAGTTCCCGCAGCGAACAAACACCCGTGCCTTTAGAGGAATTCCAAGCCTGACTCCGCCGAAACGAAAGTCTGGATCGCAGACATAGGTGTGTGCGTACACGATTGACAACTCATGGCGACCGTACACCACACATGGAAGAAAATGATTAACGCCAACAAGCTTCTCAACTCTCGTTGGCGAATGAATACCGGTTGACTTTTCAACAATCAACTTCCAATTATTTACAGTTAATTTCCCCCTTCCACACTACCCGAGAGAACTTCGTTAACAATACTATTTACTTAGCCTCTAACAAAAGCCCACTCATAATAACCTTGTCATCTGACGAATTTTACACCAGAAACAATACGCAGAATAACATTTTAGCCTTCTACCAATGCCCACGAATAATTACCAATAAGCGTGAGGGATTCTATTCTTAAAATAATAAGCAGAATAACATTTTAGCCTTCTATCTATGCACACCGAAAATCACCAATAAGCGTGAGGGATTCTATTCATAAAATAATACGCAGAATAACATTTTAGCCTTCTACCAATGCCCACCAATAATCACCAATGAGCGAGAGGGATTCTATTCTTAAAATAATACGCCCCCCAAGTTTATTGGAGGGGTGGGTTCAGGGCAAAGGAATGGAAGGGAAATTCGTTTTTCGGTTTAACAAAACACGGAAATGCAGTACAAATCAGCATTTTGAAATTTCCTCCACTCCCAGAAATGCCCATTTCCACTTTACCATTCTCGCGAAAACTGCGTTTTTCGCTGTATTAATTCACGAAAATGCGTTTCTCACTTTTGAAAATGGCCAAATCGAGCCCGCGTACCGTCCCACCCTAGCACCCCTGTTTCACTCCCTTCACTCCATAGACCCGTAAGCTTGTTGGGGGGGGTGGAGCATAGGAATATAATAGAAGTGAAATTAGTCTTATCCCTCTACTGGTTGTTCGTGAAAACCTCCAAATATGGCGTCGAAAACGGACGAAAAAATCGAAAAATTGGTCATTTTCAAACGTCTATATCTCAAAAAGTATTAGTCACACGGGTATGATTCTCACATTTTTACAAATGCGCAACCTTCCTCTACGCATAAGTATCACATTCAATATCGTCAGTTTCCTAGGTTTTTCAAAATAAAATGTTGACCGTGCGGGACGAAAGCTCACCTTTACCATATTTGGTAAATATAAACTACAATGACACTGACTTATCTTGATCAAGCCCTCTGCTAATATGGATTTCAGTGCATTTCTGTCATTTGTATGCTACTCATTAGATGCTTTTTTGCCTCTATGATACAAATTAAAACATGTAATAATGCAAATGAACAAACTATAGTGGAAAAGGAGATTTTATGGCACTATAATAATTATTATTCTATAGTAACCACCCAGAATCAACCACACCAAGGGAAATTGCCCGGGATGGAACGCAGTGGCTTAAGATTTCAGCTGATCACAACCCTACAGGGAGACTCTCGAGGAAATACCGTATAAACGCGTGTAAGAGGCGCACCCGTGTAAGAGGCGCACCCCTCTTTTTATGCGTCGAAGTTGAAGAAAAAATGTTGAGTTTTTTTTTCTTTTATTGCAAGGTTTTGCGGCCTAACTGCGAACTTTCAGCCATTTTCAAAGCCTTCCGCTTGCGATATTCTCTTATAATTTACGCGGCATATTTCATAGGCATATATAGACCCCGGAGGTAAGTATTCACTTGGATCTGAGGTTTCCGCGGCGTTTCTCCATATTGGTAACGGCTTTCGGGCGTTCCTCTACAAGGCAACGCGGAGGAACGCCCGCGTGCCGCGTGCCCGAACGCCGCGTCACCCTTTATACCACTATTTACCGAGTCCAAATGACTCATGCACAGAGAAAAGACAACTGGTTTTCCCCCGCAGGTAATGCTTGTAGTAGACTCCCTCGCGCGCCTTACGGATAGCCCTCTGACTGGGCAACAGCGCGCGCCTCTCCCTTTTTCTTCAGTGCATGCTCCTGGCAGTTGAACGCGCTCTTTTTCCAAAATAAATGTTAATCGATATTGATTAACCAACGAATTCCTTTAAGATTTTATAAGTGGATTCATGATGATGAACTCGAGAGCTTGAAGAAGGTCTAAATGGCGGTTTTCAGGGATGAGCGGAACGGAAAATAACGGATCTGTGCATTTGCATCTATAACTACAATACTAATGCATTAAATAATATGAAACTTCGTATCGCTGTTAGGAAAGATCTTTGCTACAATTTTTTATAAAGGAAATTTCGATATCTTGATCCGTGTTGTTATTAGGAAGCCGTAAATGCAATGCATACGTCCGGTACCCGGGAAAATGCGCTAAAATTCTGTTTTTAAGCACACACTGAAATCGATATAAACGGTAAAATGTTTTGTACACCATCAATAAACGCAGAAATAAACAAGCTTTAATTTGATGTACTTCATTTTGAAATCGATTGAGCCATCTCTGAGATATTAGCCTTCAAACTCGGGTGACAGAATTTTGCAAGGGACAGATTCGTGTAAGAGGCGCACCCTCATTTTCGGCTGCGATTTCTGGGAAAAAAGGTTCGCCTCTTACACGAGTTTATACGGTATTCTGCATTTAATACCAGGTCCTACACTGTATGCCAAAAGTAATATTCAAGAGGCGTCAATATTGAGCACATTCCACTTGTTGGTGAGTGACAGCCTGTTAAATAGCATTGTAAAATATACTGTGTCATAGAAAGCTTCAAAATCCTGATTGGTGCTTGTCGAGAGAAGAACTTTTTATATTTATCGCATTGATATATGCAAGATGCATTTTGGGACAGCAGCATATGTGTACAAAAAGCTGCTGGGATAAAACCTGGGGCTCAAAAATATTCTCTAGCGCAATGCCTAGGGATCGATTCTTGAATATAATGGAACATTTACGCTTCCATTCAAGGGCTACTCGAAGTCAAGCAGTCTGGGCAGATAAATTTAGTTTGGCTTCTGAACCTTGGAACAATTTTGTCACTGATTCCCGAGCCTGCTATAATAGCGGAGGAGGAGGCGCGAACTCGCGTAACGCGCGTGCGACCAGCCATTGCGAAGAATTGGAAACTTCACCATGACAACGCGCCGTGCCATGGTGCGATTGTTGTGCGGCAGCTGCTGATGAAATTTGGCGTGGCAACGTTGCCTCACCCCCCCAAAAGCCTCGACCTGACATTTTCTTGTTTCTGCGAATAAAAAGGGAGCTCAAAGGATATTGGTTCGACTCCATGGAGGCGGTTAAAGCGGCAACGACAAAGGCTCTCAACAGTATTCCGGAAACATACTTCCAGCGGACTTTTGACGAGTGGCAGACGCGCCGAACTTAGTGTATCGATGCAGGAGGAATGTAATTTGAAGATTATTAAGTAATTGTAATGATAACTGCAATAAATTTTGATTTTTGAAACCAGTCCTGATACTTATTGAATGGACCCTGTATGTAGGGATGGTCAGATCGGATCTAAAGATCCGCGGGTATTACGTTTCTCCAGATACTGAAATCGGATCCTAATTCATTTTAAAAAATCGGATCTGGATCAGATAAAAAAATTCACACTGGGGAGTGGGTAACATTAAAATAGCCCTAAATAACGGTCATCCTGTGTTGCGGCCGATGTAGGAACTAGTTGGAACCATGGAAGTTGGCTGCTGATGCTCTCGAAAGGATGTCTATAGGATGTCCTCGAAAGGATATCCCAACTAGTGGAAACCACCTGAGAAGTTAGGGCGGGTATGCGATGAGTGAAATGTGATACGTTTGGTTCGCGGTCATAGCTGATAAGGGACTCCCAAAGGGCAACGCCCCCCCCCCCCCCCCCCCCCAACCCAACTTTTGGAAGCCACCAGTGAAGTTAGGGCGTGGGAAAGCGATGAGTGAAATGTGATACTTATGATGAAATGTGATGCTGACTCGAGAAAAAATATCACTTTACTCCGACCCCCTAACTATGAGCGCCGAGGCGAGGGTGGGGGGAGAGAGAGAGAGAGGTGGAGGGGAAAGCAAGAGGCAGGCCAAGGACACGTAGCCGTTCGCTGGACTGCCGGAAGCGCCAATGCTCTGCACGAATGCCTCTGGAAAAAAGTGCTGGACATCTTTGCTTTACACGACTGCAGTAATTGTATTAAACTTGCGTACCAACTTGAGGAGTATCCGTATTGAAAGATGAACGATGCAGCTAGAACTTATATCAAAGCTCATTTTCGTATCACTTCTCATAGCCGAGTAGCATTTCCGCGAAATGATCGATTTTAGGCAAGTTAATTAATTTTTTCTCCGATGTGGTTGATATAAAGTACGCACAAGTATGTATCAAGCCCTATGAAATAAGTTCTAGCAACATCCTTCCTGCGCGAAACGGTGAAAACAGAATTTCTTTATCTATTACCATGGCGATGTAAAAGTCAACGGTCTAAAAATGGATTTCCTGGCGTGGTATCCACTTCCAAAAGTGAATGATGCTGCCTATAAAAGGAAGTAAAAACAGATTAGAGTTCCGATTCTCTCATCGCATGCGCTGATGCACTACGTTATTTATCCCATTGATATGACGATGCGTTTCAAAGCTCTCTCAGACGCTACGCAACATAACTTCAGGTTGTGGAAAAACCATGAAGGAGTGCAACCTCACAGCGACCTCAACCTCACAGCTACCACCGGGGTAAGGTTAAAATTTGAATCGACCGAAATAACGGCTCCCTCGTTCGATCATCGGCCGTATCAACCTAGTGTTGGCTGACGAGGCCGCTGAAAGGAGGCTCAACCCCTCCCCCATTAGTGAAAGCCACCTGGGTAAAAGCGAAACTGGGTGAGGG